>CM077152.1:82798113-83224401 GCA_039583875.1 Platanthera guangdongensis | reverse complement strand
TTCTTTCAGTTTTTTTAGAAAGAAAGCAACCGCACAGATAAAGATACAGTCGGCAGGCACGCTTCTAATTAGAGTCCAGAAAGACGGATGCAGAATGAGAAAAGAAACGGATTTTGCCTGGACGGCTGGCTTTGCTGACTGCCATCGGCCATGAGTAAAGCTACTCTAAGAAATCCTATGAGTAATAGATGGAACGGGATAATTCATAATATTGTGTATTAATTATCAGAGCATTATAGACATATTATAATTTGAAAATCATCTGCCTTAATCGAACTGAAATCAATCAGAGAAATAGTTGAACTGAACCTGGGAGAAATTAGTCGAACTCAGCAAATTCTCGACGACCTGAGATCCAAATTCCTTGAACTGAAACCTCTCCTTCATCCAGCTGAGCTCCAAGTTCGTCGAACAGAGATAGTCTTTCGTCGAGCTGAACTACTGAGGTGAGATTGGAGTTCATCGATCTCAGCTAGGCTTTCATCGAATCAACTTAGAGTACAAATCTGAGTTCGACGATCTGAGATCGACGAAAGTCGAGCTTTGTTCAGCTAATCTTCGAACGACTTTCTGTCTCTTAGAAAACTACTTTTCTCTAGAGGTCTTCTGTCTCTAAGTCTTCTGAAGGTGAGAACCAATCAATCTAGGTTGTTTACTGACCTTGACCCTGATAAAAACCTATGACCATAGACTATACATGTTGGGTCATCTAATAATCCTAATAGTGAACCTAGCCCAAATCAACCCTAAACATAGGTGGGGTTTCAACATTGACAAAGGCAAAAAGTTGGCAAATGACATGTGCCTGAAGTAAAAGCAAAGATACAATCTGAAAAAGGCATAGTCATCAAGAACTAGAAGATTCTTAGAATGTGTTTTTTTGGGCATTATGTAACTTTAATTTTAGATCAGTGTAACAAATCAAACAAATGTAATCCTTAAACAAATTTATAATGAAAATTCTTGGTTGCACTATGTTCTTTATGTGTTATCAATTGTGTCACTTTGTATGTTTTTCAGCACTGTAGAATTTATAACTTTATCATCATATTTTGGTATCATGTTGTATATTATTGAATTTGGATTATGACTTCTCCAAATAGGGGAGTTCGTTGGGTACATTGGACACAATATACTTGATTTGAAGAATTCCTTTCAACTCAATGATATACATATATTTGTATTTGATGTATATTTAAGTTTATGTTTGTAGGTTATCTATTTCATATTGATTGGATAGGTGGACACAAGAAGCTGACTAGATTTTGAACGAAAATTGTCTAAGTACCAAAAGCGTCGAGTGGAGTCAGCAAAGTACTGAGTGAAGTCAGCATAGTCTACATTCAGCAACTTGCAGTACATAAAAATGTCTAAGTACAAGGTGTCGACACCTTTGCAGAAGCTGTGTCAAGACATGTTAGTTAACATCTCATAGAAGATTCAAGACAACTATGTCGAGACAATCTAGTTGTCTCGACACCTTGAAGACTAAGTCAGCTTTTGACATTATAAAGCTTAAAGCAACTGTGTCGAGACAATACAACTGTCTCGATACAAAGAAGAAAGGAATTTTACTAAGTAAAATTGTGTCAAGACAAATCAACTGTCTTAACATATGAAGAATTAAAGCATATACTTCTCGACAACAGGCAGACAGTTGTGTCGAGACAATCCAACAGACTCGACACAAGGTAGAATTTAAAGATGTTGACACAGACAATGCTTGTGTTGAGACAAGTTAACTGTCTCGACACTTTCAAGTTACATATCAAAATTCTTCCAAGTAGAATTGTGTCGAGACTGTTAAGATGTCTCGACACAAGTGTCGAGACACTTTGGAAATCTCGACACTTATGTTTCAGAAAATGTGCAGAGTCAACACATATGTGTCAAGATAAGTCAGAACTGTCACAACAGTTACAGAAATAAGATATTTTAACAGAAACAGTCTGAGGGAGGATTTGAAGTGTGATGTCAGATGGTGATGTCATCGTTCAGTAACTAGCCATCCATGAAGGATATAAATAGAGGGGTTGTCTACACTAGCAGAGAGAGACAGAATCGATCTAGCAAATGAAAATTCTCATTCTTATTATAATCCTGAGGAGGAGGAAGAAGATGAAGGTCTTCAAGAATATCTCCAGATCCTTTCACCAAGTTGATCTGAAGATTAAGGTGGATCTGATCTACAATTTCTTCAAGGAAATCAAGCCGATCAACATCAAGAAGATTGCAAGTCTAAAGAAATAACTTTTCAGCAAGTCAATTTATCAAGAAAAAATCCAATGCTGCTGATTTGAAAAATCTGTGCTAACAGATAGGTCAGATTTCAGAATTCCAGTTTTCTGAAGATTATTGTTTATACTTTTACCTCTAAATTTTGTAAGATCTCCTTAAGATCTGAGTGGGTAGGAGATCTTATCTCTGAGTTGTAAGCCTAATTTATAATGGCTGGGGTAGTGTTCTTGTGGGACATGAGGTAGGTGGTTTTGGGTGAATCACTAAGTTGTAAGCCTGATTTATATAGGCTGGGGTAGGGTTCTTGAGGGACCTGAGATAGAAGATTGGAAGAATCTCTGAGGTAGGACCTATGGTCTGAGTGTAGGTTTCTTAACAGAAATTGAGAATGTGGGATCCTTGGATCTGAGTAAAGAGGAGGAGCTATTACCTTATCTAGCACATTGCTAGTGAGGAAGAAGGCGGAAAGTGGATGTACCCTAGATAGGGGAACAACTGTAAATTCTTTGTGTGATATGTGTTGTGGATTTCTTTTGCTTGTGTTGTGATCTGAGTTTTGTAACTGCTGAAATATTTAAGTTAATAAGAATTGCTAAAGTATTTTAAAAAGTCACCAATTCACCCCCCTTCCCCCCCCGGTAGGTGATTATCTACCCTTAGGATTATCTTTCAATGGTATCTCAACCCCATGTTGTTGGTAATATTGCCCCCAAGATTTCTGATTTGAAGAAGGCCTCGAGATGATAATAACATCTTATATTTGATGTGTTGTTTGAGTTTTGGTGTGACAGGTTAAACTAAAGTACATGGCTAATGTATTGTTAGGCTTATGGTCACCCAAACAGGGTTTTGCCCTTGTAATACCTCAAGGAGCAAAACTCATGTTGACCTCTATCCTAATCATATATTAGAAATGTAACTATCATGGGAAAATCACTAAGGTTAAAAGAAACAGAGGAAGAAATACAAATTTGTCTAAGAAAAATTTAACTACATCGACTTCATGCCTATGGAAAAGTTTGACTGCATCGACTTCATGACTAAAGAAAAGTTCGACTACATCGACTTCATGGCTAAGGAAAATTTTGATTGTATCGAGTTCAAGCCCAAGTATTTTATCGACTACATCATTGAGAAGTCTATCGACTGCATTGTTTAGAACTTTGTCGACTATGTCGACTGCACTGTGATATAATTTTCTACAGATTTAAAACGGCTAAGTGCCAGGTGTTTCCATATAAGTCCTTAGTGTGCTCTGACCCGAAGGCATACAAATAATTAGGGCTATAAATTCTTGTCTTGGGCATCACTTCAAGGTCACCTAGAAAATTTTTCACCAACCTGACAAGTTGCACAACGGCTATCTTCTTAAATTCAGGCATGGATTGCGCAGAATATTTGAATAAATTTGAAAGATCGGATTTGTTGCATAATTCTAGGGATTTTTTGAGGGATAGAATATTCATATTTATTGGAGAATAATTCCATATTTCAAATTCTTCCTTAGACATAAATTGCTTGTCGTTTGAAGATTCCATATTTGGATTATTGCCTAAGAAGTTTGCTAGTTGTTAAAGAATTCTATACTAGATTCAAAGCTCTCTGTCATCGAGGCTCATGGAAAAGGAGAACTTAAATGAATGAGAAAGAGATTTTTCCAAGAACCTGGTATACAATAATTTTTTTTGAAGAAGATTCTTTTTGTCAAGATTCCTGATCAAGAATTCAATACACTAAAGCCAACTCTTTCAAGTGTTAATCAAGGAAGAGAAGAAGAAGGAATGTTGTACAGTGATTCTTACTGAATACTCAATTCTTGTTTAATTGAGTCATAAATTTGCACATCTTTTTAGATCTGAGTTATAGTACTTGTGTTAAGCCTGAGTTGTAGGGCTGGTGTTAAGCCTGAGTTGTAGGGATTGTGTTAAGCCTGAGTTATAGGGCTTCTATTAAGCCTGAGTTGTAGGGCAGGTGTTAAGCCTATGTTGTAGGATCTATGAGGGATCTGAGATGTAGGATCTTATAGTTTAAGATCGTAGTGGTAGGACCTATGTTAAGGTCTGA
Source organism: Platanthera guangdongensis (assembly GCA_039583875.1). NCBI lineage: Eukaryota > Viridiplantae > Streptophyta > Magnoliopsida > Asparagales > Orchidaceae > Platanthera > Platanthera guangdongensis. The sequence continues at coordinate 83,220,099 of CM077152.1, read as the reverse complement.
GGTAGGGAACTTGTGTTCCTGACTTGTAAGATCTGAGGATCAGAGAAAACATTTGATGAAGATATGGTCTAAACTAGCTCTCTGCTAGATAGGTGAAAGGGAAGTAGATGTACTCATTCTTGGGAAATCATAATAAATCTCTCTTTGTTGTTGTTTGATTGCTTTGTTTTATACTTTTACTTTGCTCATAAAAGAAAACATCCAGAAAATCAAAATTAAGTAAATCACTTATTCACCACACCCCTCCCCTCTAAGTGAGTAGGAACTCTTGACTTTCAAGTGATATCTGGACAGGTAGTTCAAAAAGGCTTTAAAGCTGAACAAGATCTCAAGGGTTGACAAATATACATCTTAATGGGCTCTAGAGAAAGTTACAAAGAACTAAGTTTCATGAAACTTCCTATCTGTAGGAAAGAAATTCCGAAATTTCGAAACAGAGAGTTAAACTCTTCATGGAAGCTTCTGATCCCAAGATATACATCACTATTGAAGAAGGTCCTTATGTCCCAATGAACGTTTCACCTATTGATGCTAATCGAAAAGTTTCCAAGAAAATCTCATAGATGACCAATGATGAAGTCATCTTGGCCACCATGGACAAAAAAGCAAAGAATATCATTGTTGGTGTCATAGATGAATCCATATTTCAGAATCTTATTCACTATCAGACTGCCAAAGAAATGTGGGAGACCATGATTATATTCATGGAAGGGACAGTAGAGGTCATGGATGACAGAAAATCCCTACTAAATCAGGAATATGAATCCTTCAGACGAGAGAAAAAGGATACAATAGTTGACTTCTGTGAAAAATTCTTCAAGATAGTCAATAAGCTGAAGAATTATGGAAGTGTCATCACAAACTATGAGTTGAATGATAAGTTCTTGAGATCCCTGAATAAAGAATGAGATATTAAGATTTGTGACATAAGGGAAATTGACAATCTAGGCAACATCCAGCCCCAAAACCTATATGGAAAGTTGTTGTCTCATGAACTTCACCTAAACACTTGGAGGAGTGAGGAAGGATACAACAAGGATAAGCCTATTGCACTAAAAGCTTAAAGTTCCAGAAGTGGAAAAGAAATGGCATCTCCTTCACCTAGCAAGCAAGATGAATCTGAGGAATTAGAACCCAGCACCTCTGGAAAAGCTTTATCTGATGGAAACATGGCCTTATGTACAATGAAATTTAAGAAAATGCTGAGAAGGAGGAAACAATGGAACAGTAACAAGTCTTCTTCCTCCTCCAACCCCGGGAACATCATAATGACTCAAAAAGATCCAGAAATAACCCCAAGAGGGACATGTATGATTCTAAGCAAAACAAATTAAATTCAAATGACACTATCTGCTTTGGATGCAGGAAATAAGGGCATATGATAGCAGACTGCCCTTCCAAAAGGAAGAATAGTAGCAAATCTGAAGAAAAGAAACATCACTATGGGAAGAAGTATGAAAAGACCAAAGTCCTTGAGTGATAGTGAGTCAAGCTCCTCTAACTATGAAGAGGAAGAAGCCTATATAGGGCTGACTATATTGCCTGAAGAATCAACTCCTGCTGCCACCCAGATAGGCCAGAGCTCCGTTGTCAAGCTCTAATAGTGACACCAAAGAAGAAGAAAGTTGTTGACTAATGACAATGAATGAAAGGGAAATCAGGATGACTCTCATACTGATGAGGTAAAACTCAACATTGCTTTTTCTTTGTCTGATTATGAAACTAGTGTTGAGTTAGAGGAAAACTCATCATAAAATGATGGGGATGACTCTAAACTGGAGAATCTGTAACGTCCCATTTCGCGCTAGGCCCCTCACACGCATTCTGAGTCAAGAGACTTGACTCAGCCTCGGGGTGCATTTGCCGGAAGGGTTAGGGTTGAGTGTTACTCAACGAATGATGGCGGAACGGAATTAAGATAAATCAACAAAGGAAAATTCATCGGATATCGCAAGGGATATCCAACGAATTCATCGAGAAGGATTGGAAAGTTAGCCGAGTGAAATTCGTAGAGTAAGGTTGTTATTCGTCGGGTATTGTTGGGTGATACTTGACACACTCGATGTCAGAATTAGAGAAACGGTTAAGTGAAATTCGTCGGATATCGCTGGTGATATCCGATGAATTCGTCGAATATGGTGGAGAAGGACTCGACAGGAGAAAATGTAAGGAATTCGGCTAAGGAAAATTTGTCGAATATCACTCAGGATATTCGACGAATTCACCGAATATCACTTGGACAATTTGGCGAGATTAGTCAGGAATTCGTTAAATATGGAAGGGGTTACTCGCCGATTCGTCGTGTATGCAAGAGGATAATCGCCGAATTTGACTTGGTGCATTTTTGGCCTAGGCAGAATCCACAGTCCTGTGTAGGCGGGTTGAACAAAATTTCGTGATTCGTGCGGAATGATTTACTTGGACCGGTTATTTTCAATAAGAATTGATGTAAGCAATAATGTGCGGTCCAATGAGGTGATGACACATGGCGAAATGACTCAACCCTGATAACTTACTATAAAGAGGAATACCTGAACCCTAGCTGTCACTATGGTTCATCTTGCCAAGCCATAATCATGTGAAACTGTCAAGAGAGGAAAAGACCACCGGAGTCAGATTTTTGGAGGAAGACTTCTCCAATTTCCCGCAAGGAACAGCGCCAGCGGAACAGAACCATGCCGCCAAGGAGGACGACGCGATCCATGGCCGAAATGTCAGAAATGCCGGAAATGAGGTGTGCTTCCTACCCTCTCCCTTGGTGCTAGATCTCTAGTTATTTCTAGGAGAGATATCGACTCAAAAGGGTTTCGATTCGTGAGAAGAAGATTCCCTAGGAAAAGACCATGCTAGGATTTGTGTCCTAGAGATTTAAAGTCTTCAACCTCGCCTCTCTTCGATTGAAGTAGAAGGACTTGGTTTCGTGAAGAGAGTTGGACTGTTGAGGGTGTATAAGGGAGGAGGAAATTCTAAAGATAGTGTTGAATGAATGACAAGAGGTAGAAGACGAACCGATGTTGCTTGTTTTGCTTTAAGATGCGTGCAAAAATCTGTTTTCTGCATGCAGCGAAATTCGAGGCCATTTTCGGGTATGATACATCCAAATCTGGGCTTTTGCCTAAACATGAAAGTCATAGCCCTCAGAAAGACTTTTCCAACGGATGGTTACTCGTCTTCATATGATTCTTGTAGTCTCAGGAATGTCCGATTAAATTAGTTGTACAGTCAAGTCCTATGTACCTAATATTCTCAGGTTAGTGTATTATTGGGCTTGGTTTGAGTAAAAAAAATTGTAAGAATAAATGTTGAGGTTTTGGTGAACTTAGTCCTACGTGAACGCGGTAAACAAGTGGTTGGAGAAACATAATTGAGAATGATTGTAATTAGGGAAATGGTATAGGTTTGGAAGAGGTTGTGATGCTCGATAATTGAATGAGTAAACCATGAGTATGTATTCATGTTAATGAAAGGGGTGAACTATTGTTATGATGATGTGTTTACCGTGAAGGAAGCATACTTGTTGGTGAATGCTCGATTCTTAAAAGTTACCGGAGAAGGTTGAAGTATGTCCATGAGAGGTGATAAGTAATGGAAAGTGTAAGAGGTCTACTGCATAGAGTTGTGTCTCCCTACGGGTAGCAGTGTGTGTTATTATGTTGTACAAGGTGGCTTTCCACCGAGATTTCAATGAACCCTTGAGTGTTGTTGAGCACTAGTTTCGAATGATGAGAAGGGACTCGGTTGGAGCCCTTGTATATTGATGGAATGCCTTTGTAAAATTGCATGAATTTTGAGTTGACACACGCTGTCATAATCCTGGGTTAAGGATAGTGTGGGAGGTCTACAGGCTCGCCAGTCATCACACCAATGGGACTTGATAGATAGACATTGTGCGGTTGGGTTTGGTCCTCGGTACTCACTCCTAAGGCTCCTTCCATGCCAAGTGGATGGTTGGGCTTGGTCCTTTGGTGATACGCTCCCATAAGCTCCTTCCGTGCCACAATGATAGGCCAGTTGGGCTTAGTCCTCGGTGTACACCTACCTGAGGCTCCTTCTGAGCCGTAGTACGCAGGGAGCTCTGCTGTTCTGTTCCTAGCATTGAGGCATACGTAGGCCTAGGCTTGGTAGTGTGTATGCCCGCATAGTAGTGGAGAAGCCCACTCTACTGTCACCGTTTGACCACGATGGATGACGCTTGAGAGGTTAGCTACCTGCTCAAAAAGAGGGAACCTCAAGTCTGTGTCGATATAGTAATTGCTTGTGTGAGAGCATGTGTGAGTCATTGCATTGCATTCATAACATTGTATTTCATTGCATACACAAGATCCTCACCATATAAGTTTGTATGGGTACTCTTATATGGTGAGTTACATTACTGTTGAGTCGATCCTTAACTTATATGTTTGTATGGGAATTCATAAAAGTTAAGTTACTTTCATGTTGTCTTTACTTTCTTATCAAATGGTTATGAGTATATCTCTTAGTCTAGAATGTTGATGAACTTGTTATATTATATTATTGTTCTACTCACTTGATATGTATATATACCCATGACATGTTTGTATTACTGTTTATGTACTTATATTGTACCCCTTTTTCCTTTCTTTGCCCGGTGCTGAGACGCCGTCGAGGGAGCATATGTGATAGCCACTTAGTCTTTATGGCTAACGGTTGCTACTTCTTCCTTTTTAGGAGGGAACCCCGCAGATAGAGTAGCAGCAGGTTACACAAGAGGGCAGCTTGGCCAGGACGACAGGGCTAGATGTGATGGTACCGTCACTGCCATTGGTGAATGATGTGTGTTTTTAGAGAGACTCATTTTGTAGCCTTTGGGCATGTACTCTGATATTATAGAAGCCTTAGTTGCTTTTTATTTCTATTGTACTTGTGGACTTATGTACTAGTGTGCAATTTTGACTTCTATTTTACTTTCTTTTTGTTGGGTTGTCATGAATGATATGTTTAGCTGGCAGGATTGTCATCTTTTAGTACATGTTAACATGTGTGCTAACGCTGCTGCAAGGCGGCTGTTCTGGGAATAAGAATCTCCTCGGTCATGTTTGTGTTCCGGGAGGTGGGGGTCTTATAAATGGTATCAGCTTGCTACGATCCTGAATTAAAGAAGTCTTTGAACAATGGTGCCACCCCCATTAGATTAGTCAGCTTGGGGACAAACTGACTTAGTGGAAGCAGTGGTGTTCCCATATGTAATTCACACTAAGTATGTCCAATTCTAACCCTATGATTAGACAACCTGACTTTAGGTCTGTACCTTACATGTAGATTTCAGGACATATAGAACCAGTAGGGGGCACTCCCGCCCCTACCGTACCCACACATTTTCAGCAGTTGGAGCTAGGTCAGAAGCTCACGACTATCTTGGATACCTTTAGGTCCCAATAGGCACTGGTGCAACAACAATCCCTGGGCTCTAACTGGTTGGTTACCTTTCGAGCTCTCTCCCCACCTGCCTACCTTGGGACGGAGTCGGCTGTTCACACAAAGTGTGGCTTGACCCGGTGCAGGAATTACTGGTTGGAATCAGATGCCCAGCCAATATGGGTGTAACCTTAGCAGTCTCAGACCTACAATTGCATGTGAAGAGGTGGTGGAAGTCCCTCATGGGTTCCACCTTCCAGGGCTGCGTATTTACGAAGATCAGTTGGACTGAGTTCTTTGGAGCTTTCTTGGAACATTTCATCTCTTCGACTGCTAGAGATTAGCTCGAGGAAAGATTCCTGCAGCTGAAATAGGGATCCAAGTCAATTACTGAAAGTCAGCGGGAGTTTCAGCATCTCTCTAGGTTCGCTGATACCTATGAGTTGGATGATCGAGGTTATGCAAAGCGGTTTTACAAAGGCTTGGGAAATCCCCTAAGGCAAGTGCTTTTGTTTATAGCGAACTCGAGCCTAGCGGAGATAACTGACATGGCTTATAGATTGGAAGCAGGTACCTTGGGGTGTCCGGGCTCGTAATAAGAGACCCGCTGAGGGAGTAATGGATGCCGAACGAGGTGGCAGGACAACAGAGGAAGAGCAAACAATAGAGGTGGAGATCGCTTCTGTCAGAACTTTGGAATGGAGCGCCCGGCCCCGCAGCCAGCTCTACCTCCACCATAACAATTGTACCGGCAGCCTAGGGAATAGAACGAGTGAATTTGCATCCAGTGCATCCAGCCGGGCCAAATTCGGCGCTATTGACCATAGCTGGGTGGGAATACTCCCCCTGCTCTTCCTCCGGCAAACCTATGAGGACAAGGAAATATGTGTGGTCGAGGATGAGGACCACGAGGAAGGAATCTCGGACCTGTGTGAGATCAGATGTTCGCACTAGATATGGCGCAGTATATGAATCATTAGGAGGTGATTGCTGGTATGTTGTGATTAATTACTATGTTTAAGCCTTTTCCTTTTACTATGCTAAGTTAAACCAAGAGTATAGCTTGAGTCTGTGTAATTGATACCTAGGCACTGTGATGGTTGGTGGTAAACTAGCTTACACCCTATTCGATACCAGTGCCACACACTCGTTTGTGCCGGTAGACTTCTTTAAAGACCGAGATGGAGTGAAATACTTCACTGGTATCACTCAGGGAGTACGCCTCTCGGATGGTTCAAAGATGATTGTGTCCGCCAAATGTGAATTGGAGGTACTTCTTGGAGGAAAAATCTTTGAAACCCCTGCCACAATATAGAGAATGCCAAAATTCGACCTCATTCTAGCCATGGTGTGGTTGGATTGGCACCACTCCAGGATCGATTGTGCGGAGAAAAGATTTTCCTTGAGGCATTGGGACACTGAAGTCATCTTTCAAGGTATTATACTTTCAACTGTATGTTATTATCTTCAATTCAGACTATAAATGCTCATGTGAAGGGGGATGAAATATATATGATATGTTTTTAACTAAATGAGATGGCAATCGAATTGAAAGATGTGCGAGTTGTGCGAATTTCCCTGAGATATTCCCTGAGAAATTGTCAGGATTACCCCCTCATAGAGAGGTAGACTTTAAAATTAAGTTAGTACCGGGTGCCAAGCCCATCTTTAGGGCCAATTACCGAATGGCCCTGAAGGAACTCGTAGAGTTTAGAGTTCAACTGCAAGAATTAGTGGAATCAGGGTTCGTTCTCCCCAGTTCATCAACTTGCGGGGCCCCTATCCTAGTTGTTAAGATGAAGGATGAGACGCTACGGTTATGTATAGAATACCCAGAAATCAATCGTTTAACAGTGCAAAACACCTATCCTCTACCACGGATCGATGAGTTATTCGATCAGTTGGTAGGAGCGCACTAGTTTTCCAAGCTGGATCTACGCTCGGGGTACTACCAGTTGAGGATACGAGAGGAAGACATTCAGAAAATAGCATTTAGCTCGAGGTACGGTGTATATAAGTTCACCATGATGTCGTTTGGGCCCACAAATGCCCCTTCAGCATTCATGAGTTTGATGAATAAGGTGTTTGAGCCATACTTAGATGTCTTCGTCATCGTCTTCATTGATGACATTTTAGTCTATTCGAAGACAGAAGAAGAGCATGTGGAACACTTGGCCTTGGAGCTGTAGAAGTTAAAGGAGCATACCTTGTTTGCTAAGTTCAGCAAATGCAAATTTTGGCTCCGAGAAATTGCCTTCTTAGGCCATGTGATCAGTGATGCTGGACTAGTTGTAGATCCGTCCAAGGTGCATGCTGTGAAGGAATGGTCGCCTCTGAAGTCAGTAACCGATGTTTGAAGTTTCCTTGGACTTGCTGGGTATTATCGCAAGTTCATGAAATGATTGTCAAAGATAGCCCTCCCCCTCGCAGCTTTGACAAAGAAAGGTATGCCATACGAGTGGACACCCCAGTGTGAAGCTGCCTTCTAAGAGCTGAAAGATAGACACACCTCCGCACCCATACTAGCCCTTCTATCTGGGAAGGAAGGATTTCAAGTCTACAATGATGCATCGTATCAAGGGATGGGGGCAGTACTAATGCAGCACGGGCATGTGATCGCTTATGCTTCTAGATAACTGAAGAAGCATGAAGCTAATTACCCAGTTCATGATTTGGAGTTGGGGGCAGTAGTGTTCACCTTGAAGGTTTGGAGACACTATCTATATGGCATCCACTATGAGATATTTTTGGATCATAAGAATTTAAAGAATGTTCATACTCAAAAGGAGTTGAACCTGAGATAGTGGCGGTGGTTAGAATTTCTGTTTGACTACGAATTTACCTTGAATTATCACCCCGGAAAAGCAAACTCCGTAGTCAATGCTTTGAGCAGAAAGGTATCAGAATTGAACCCCGAGTCTCGGTTGATGAGTATGGAAATAGCTTGAATGCTCGAAGAGATGGAGATCACTCTGGTGTATAAAGTCATTCTGAAGAGTGTACGGAGTACTTAACCATAATGAGTATAGTTTGTAATATTCGAGACCGAATCCGGTAGAGCAATTGAAGGATGCTGCTCTGGCCCTAGTGATAAAGACAATTGAAGATGGGTCTGCTAACGAGTATATGCTAAAGGATGGCCTCATTTATTTCCATGGTCGACCCTACATTCCCAAGGGCGGGGAAATCCGAGAAGATATATTGAGAGAAGCACATTGCTCCAAGTATTTGGTGCATCCCGGGATTTATAATATGTATAGTGACTTGCGGAAGACCATTTTTGGCCGGGAATGAAGAAAGCCTTCAAGTATTATATAGTGCACAGTGAGGCCTGTCAAAGGGTGAAGGCAGAGTATAAGAGCCTGGAGGATTGTTACAGCCATTGCCCATCCCTGAGTGGAATTTTAAGGGTATCTCCATGGACTTTGTTCATGGGTTGCCTCATTCGTGCTCTGGTAATGATTCAATTTGGGTGATTGTAGATCATCTGACGAAAGTCGCCAGATTTATCCCTATTAAGAAGGAGGCACATGTGGATATCTTGGTGCGTCTCTTCGTGGAGCAATTTGTTCGGTACCATGACATGCCTAAGACAACAGTCTCCGATCGAGATGGTCGCTTTACCTCCAAGGAGTGGAGGCCAGTACAAGCATATCTGGGCTCTCGCCTTACCTTCAGCATAGATTTTCATCCTCAGACGGATGGTCAGTCTGAGAGGACCATAAGAACCTTGGAAGATCTATTAAAGTTGTGTGTGTTTGATAAAGGGGAGCCATGGGAAAGACTCTTACCCCTGGTGGAATTTTCATACAATAACAGCCATCAGGACAGTATTGGGATGACACCCCACGAAGCCATTTATGGAAGGAGGTATAGAACTCCATTGTCTTGGGTACAGGATGAAGATCCAAAGGTTTCAGGGATCTAGTTCATTGATGACACTGATGATGCGGTTAGATTGATATGGGACCGCATGCTTGAGTCTCAAAGTTGGCAGGCTAAGTACTATAATGCAAAGCAATGGATGGTGGAATTTCAAGTTGGTGATAAGGTGTTCCTGAAGATCCGGCTGGCATGGAGTGTCACTGGTGCGTGGTATGAAGAAACTCAGCCCGAGGTATGTGGGGCCCTATACTATATTGGAGAAAATAGGTCCTTTGGCATATCAACTGGAATTGCCACCAGAGCTGGAGAATTTTCATGGTGTCTTCCATATGTCATCGCTTCAGAAGGCTCTACTAAGGCATGACCAACATGTCCCCACCCTAGATGGACCTGTAGTCACAGATAGATCTGTTTGACTAGAGCCTGTGCGGATAGTGTACAACAAGATGAGGAGCTTGCGACAGAAAAGCGTGCCATTGGTAAAAGTCCAATGTTCTAATCATGGGAAAAAGGAATTTACTTGGGAGCTAGTGGATTTGATGCAAAAGCGCTACTCGGAGTTGTTTCCCCAAGTTAAGGTTTAAACGCATATTTATTTTTAATTTCATGTTTTACTTCCCCAAAGCCTTAGCATGATTTTGGGGACGAAATCATTTATTTTGTTTATAGGATTTGTAACGTCCTGTTTCGTGCTAGGCCCCTCACACGCATTCTGAGTCAAGATACTTGACTCGGGCTCGGGGTGCGTTGCCCGGAAGGGTTAGGGTTGAGTGTTACTCAACGAATGATGGGTGAATGGAATTAAGATAAATCGACCAAGGGAAATTCGTCGGATATCGCCAGGGATATCCGACGAAATCGTCGAGAATGATTGGGAATTTAGCCGAGTGAAATTCGTCGAGTAAGGCTGCTATTCGTCGGGTATCGCCGGGTGATACTCGACACAGTCGATGCCAGAATATTAGAAACGGTTAAGAAAAATTCGTCGGATATTGTAGGTGATATCCGACGAATTCGTCGAATATGGTGGAGAAGGACTCGACGGGAGAAAATGTAGGGAATTCGGCTAAGAAGAATTCGTCAAATATCACTCAAGATATTTGACGAATTCGTCGAATATCACTTGGACAATTCAGCAAGATTAGTCGGGAATTTGTCGAATATGGAAGGGGTTACTCGCTAAATCGTCGAGTATGCAAGAAGATACTCGTCGAATTTGACTTGGTGCATTTTTGACCTAGGTAGAATCTGCAGTCCAGTGTCGGCTAGTTGAACCAGATTTCGTGATTCATGCGGAATGAATTCCTTGGACCGATTCTTGTCAATAATACTTGATGTAAGCAAAATGGGCGGTCCAATGAGGTGATGACATGTGGCGGAATGACTCAAACCTAATAACTTACTATAAAGAGGAATACCTGAACCCTAGCCATCACTATCATTCATCTTGCCAAGTCGTAACCATGCAAAACCGTCGAGAGAGGAAAATACCACCGGATTTGGATTACTGGAGGAAGACTTCCCCAGTTTCCAGCAAGGAACAGCGTTAGCGGAGCAGAACCATGTCAACAAGGAGGAGGACACGATTCATGGTCGGAAACGTTGGAAATGTCGTAAATTAGGTGTGCTTCCTACCCTCTCCTTTGGTTCTAGATCTCTAGTTATTTCTAGGAGATATATTGACTCGAAAGGGTTTTGATTCGTGAGTAGAATATTTCCTAGGAAGAGGCCATGCTAGGATTTGTGTCCTAAAGATTTAATGTCTTCAACCTCGCCTCTCTTCGATTGAAGTAGAAGGACTTGATTTCATGAAGAGAGTTGGCCTGCTGAGGGTGAATAAGGGAGGAGGAAATTCTGAAGTTAGTGTTGAACGAATGGCAAGAGGTAGAAGAAGAACCGGTGTCGTTCGTTTTGATTTAAGATGCGTGCAGAAATCTATTTTTTGCACGCAGCAAACTTCGAGGCCGTTTTTGGGTATGATATGCCCAGATTTGGGCTTTTGACTAAACACGAAAGTCATAGCCTTCAGAAAGACCTTTCCAATAGATTTTTACCCAGCTTCATATGATTCTTGTAGGATCAGGAATGTCTGGTCATAGTGGTTGTATAGTCAAGTCCTATGTACCTAATATTCTCATGTTAGTGTAGTTTTGGGCTTGGTTTGAGTAAAGAAATTGTAAGATTATATGTTGAGGTTTTGGTGAACTTAGTCCTACGTGTTGAAACCGAAAATTGGACTCCTGTGGAGTTCACCCTCAGGGAAGGGGTGATCGTGTACCTACTTCACTCCTACAAGCAAAACAATAAAAGAAACAAGAGAGAACCGAACCAAGGGCTCTGCGGGGAGGACCCACCACACACCCGGAAGATCTGAGAACGCTTCCCCTCCTTAGCCAAAGGGCGAGCTTAGGTACCCTCAGAAAGCACTTGAAAGCTGGAGCAAGAGAGCACATGCAGCCTGCTTTCTGGGGTACCCCTTGGGTCCTATTTATAGATTTCAGAATCTGAACTGCCAATAACCAAACTGAACTGACCTGAGGTTACCAAAATACCCTTGGTTGGGTCTGCCAACAGCCAAACTCTACTGTTTTGAAGGGCTATGGGCAGACCAGTGGGGGCAAAATAGTAAAAAGTACCTCGTAGATCTAGGCGAGCTGGGGTGCCTGGCCACCTCGGCTGATCCTGCTCACCTGTTGTTGCCGAGCTCTTTTGCGCGAGCGCGAGTTGGGGCGGCGAACTCGCCTATCAGTCGGCCTCCGTTAGTCGACCTCGGCTCGACGAATCTTGGCTTAGCTCGGCGAATGTCGAGCTTGCGGTCGACGAACGCCGAGCTCGGGCTCGGGTTTCTCTGCCGAGCTCACCTGGGGCCTTGGTGATCTGAGTCGGCCGGTCTGGTTCCTGGTTCTCCCCGCTCACTAGATACGGGGTTGTACACAATGCCCTCTCTTTTTGAGCTTGGCAAAGCTCGGAAAGAAACGTCTAACTCCAAGTGTTCGGCGAGTGCGGGTTGGACTGGAGTGAATCTTTGGGTGGGGTCCACCTGCGATTATATAAATACACCTGCATACCTGTCTGACTTTTGCCATTCCCTTTGGTATAGCCCTGCCGAGATGCCGATTCCCAAGGAGATCCAAGGGCACCTTAACCGAGCTTGCCAGGCCTCAGCTGCTCACATAGCTGCCCTGACTGCGGTTCCGCCCGCTGTCCCACAGGGCGGCTCTGCCGAGCCCAGCTCCAAGAGGGTGAAGCCATTTCCTCAAGCGGCTGAGCCCATTTATGACGACCTGAGGACCACCTTGGAGCACGGGAATGGCTCCTCCACTCTGCCTGCCCCTAAAAAGGGCAAGAATATTGTCGAAATCTGCGATGGCCCGGATAGTGGTGGGCTAAAACCCGAACAGGCAAGTGTACCTATCGAATTGTAGTACCAAGGTCGTATTTAAAACTCGGGGTTGTCAACTACTCTTACTCACGCTTCTACTGTTATCCTACCAAAAGATTGCGGGGTTTTTGAGAATTTTTAAATTAAAACTAAAGATAATTTTTTGAAACGAAAACTTATAATAAAAAGCTATCGTTCGATCAATGATTCACCATGAAATGAGACAAGAAGGGTAAAAGAAAATATAGATTTAAATTTGCAAATTATCCTCGACCGTGACGGATCCGAAAATAAGACAAAGTCTCGCTAGAGCATTAAGTCTCCTAACATATAGACGCTTTGATCGAAATCTCTTTACAAATCAAAGAGGACTAAATTTGCATTATCGAGGTGATCCGCGCTATTGGATTTGACTCCAATCCGGAGGATTTACGTCATCCTATCTCTAGGATTGCGCGCAACTCCTTCCTTCTTTGGGTGATCTTTCAAATCAACGAGTCTCTTGACTTCTATGAAATGAGATCAAATGCCTACTACTGTATACCGGAAATACCGAGTCGACTTGATAAAAATCAAAGAAGGATCGAGAATAATTTAGACAAAAATAAAACTAAAAAAATAAAGGAAATCCTCATCTCATTTCATGGATCCTCATGATCGAACGCTAAAGAAAATTAGCTACGCATAGTTGAGGAAGAGAACACAATAAGATGAATAAAATTCATATTCATTGATTAATAAAAATGAAGTACACAATAATAAAAATAAGACAAGATTCTACTAATAAAAGGACTAATACAATAATGAAAAAGAAATCTACTTAACAACAAAGAAAGAAAGAAAAACTTGCACTTGAACTAGCTCCCTCACTTGCTCTCTCTCCAATCCAACCTTCCAATACATGTGACATGGGTTCCTTTTATAGGAGAGGGAGAAGGTTCTAGAATGAATTGAAGATGAGGGGACAAGGGGGGTGGCCGGCCATGCATAGGGGAGAGGATGCATGTATGGCATTTATGAGGGTAGAGGGAGACGATGAGATTCATTTCATTTTATAAAAATAGAGAATGTAAAATAGAGAGGGGGAGATTAGTGAGGAATAAATAAGAAAGAGGGGATAAATGAGGGGATGAATAAGGGTGGTCGGCCATGCATGCAATGAAGAGAGAAATATGAAAAAGGGGAAGAGAGGGAGTGGATGAGAAATAAATAAGAGAGAGAGAGGGTGTGTGGCCGGCCAACATATTAAATGGGGAGCCATGCAAGGTGGCTGGATGTATGCATTGAATGGAGTGGGCTGCATGGTTGAAGGGGGGATGCACCATTGAAGTGGGCTGCACCACATGGATCTTTGAAGTGGGCTGGATCTCTTGGAGTAAGGAGGAGGCCGGGCTGCACCAATGAGTTGCATGGGCTCGGGTTGTGTCATGGAGGGGCTGGACTTGGGCTGCACTAATGAAGACCGGCCAACTTGAAGAGGGCTGCACCAATGGCTCGGGTAGCATCAATTAAAGGGGGTCGGCTGCATCATGATGTGGGCTGCACCACAAGTGAAGAAGTGGGCTGCAGTCATGTACAAGGGCTGCTCCATGTTGCATGTAGTAGGGCCATGAACCTACAAATAAAACAAAATAACACACACATTAGTTATAATTTTTATAACATAACATAGATAAACATAGAACATAAAATAATAAAAGTGAAATACATAAAACATATAAATAAAACTATGAATTTTTATATCATGACATAAACAAAACATTAAAAATAAAATAACAACATAACAAGCATATAAATACATAAAATTATAATAAAACCTAAGAATTATGAATACTAAACTACCCCAAAAGGGATGACTAAAACTAGTCATCAAATTCCCCCATGCTAGAGTATTTGCTTGCCCTCAAGCAAATGGAGTTAAAATCTAGGGGAAAGGAATTAAAAGTAAACAAGCAAATTTAGGTTTCATAGATTAAGAAAACCAAAACATGAAAAATTAAACTATCCTAATTTTTATGTTAACAACTAGTGAGGTGAGAAGTGCAAAATCGAAAACTTGAAAGTGGAAACCTAAAATTATCATTAGAACATAATGAAAGTCCACATAGTGTCGGCTATGTGCACCTATGGGGGGGGGATAGGTGACGTGTGGTTCTTTTGCGGAATTTACAGATGTACCTGCACAATAAAAACAACAAACACAGCACACAGAAAACACAGCAAATTTATAGTGGTTCCCCGACTTGGGTACATCCACTTTCCCCCTTCGACCTATCTCCCCAACAAGGGACGACTCGGTCACTTCACCAACGGGATTGAAATCCAATCCCTTCACTAACGGAAGGAGCCCTTCCACACGTGAGAGTCAACACTCCCACAAATCGGGTTGCACCCAACCCTTACAACACGGAACAAAAGTTCCTTTACAATAAAATAAAAGTAGAATGTACACGTGATACAAACTTCTCTTGGAGACTTCGGTGTTCCTCTTTGTTCGACGACGTGTTCTTGAAGTCGATGAAGAGTCTACGACCTTGGTCTCTCTTGGAGAAGATCTCCCCGGAACCGGCGGCGGCACACGAGCGGCGGCTAGCTTCGAGATCGGCGGCTACGATGAAGAGTGGCTGCAGAACTTGGAGATCTAAACTTCGTAGCAAAGCAAGCTAGGTCTACCAACGGTCACTCTAGGATCAGTCGTCTCGATCGATTCGGACGGGGGAGTTTTTCCCGGTCAACGAATCGAGAGACAAGAGATCTCCGGATAGACGCGTGAGACACAAGCCTTGCTAAGCTTCTGTCACCGGAGATCGGGAAGAAGAGTGATCAGCAGCGGCGACCACTTGACGCGAGCGGCGGCGGCGGAGCGGAGCGAGTTCGCGGATTTAGGGTTACGTCGCCGCTTGTTTTTCTTTTTCTCTTATCCGTATCGTTACTGTTCAAAAGTACCTGAGTATAAATACTGTAGGATTCTCAAATATGACCGTTTGTGGGACCCACAATTGAGATCCCCAAAATCCGGTTCAAACAAATCCAGAAGCAGAATCTGGTTCAGCAGCATTCTGAGAAAACGCCAAGTCAAAATCGGCGAGAATCGCAGACGATTCTCGACGAATCGGCGAGAATCACCAAGTGATTCTCGACGATTCGTCGAGAATCGTTTGTGATTCTCGTCGAATCACTTGTCGATTCTCAACGAATTTTACTTTACACATGGGCTGCTTGACCACTGGTTCGGCGGGAATCACAAGTGATTCTCGCCGAATCTTACTTGGCACCGTCTTGAGATGGCCAAAAGGAGTCGGCGAGAATCACTAATGATTCTCGTCGATTCGGCGAGAATCACTAGTGATTCTCGCCGAATCGGCGAGAATCACTTGGTGATTCTCGTCGAATTTGCCTTGGAAGATTTTTCGTCTTCCACCCCAGGAGCTGCTCCTTGATCCTCCATGCTCCTTGTCTTCTCTTGCATATGAGCGGCCCTGTGCTTGAAAATAAGTGCACTCCAATAGAGAGAGTACACGTAGGCCAACACACTGATCTGCTCAACGAGGGATTACGTCGTGCAGACCCGTGTATATTGACCTACTGCACCCTGACATTGGTGTGCACTTAGCGTGGAGAAACTACAAGCACAACTGGAAATGTTTCATCAAATACATTGTGAATTCATCTTAGCTTGACAGGGGGCTTCCTCAAATCTAGGTAATCGTGGATACAATACCCAACAATCTCCCCCTATTTGACGAAGCCAAAACCCTACTAGCTAAGATGAATAACACCTATCAAATAATAATAATAGCATTTAAAGATTAAATATGCGACACAGGGGAATATATGCAATCAGAACAGGACTTGAGTCATTCACACATTCAAGTATATATATATATACCAAGAGAAATATATTCACATGAAAGTCAGAATTGTTCACACGACAGTAATAATTGTTAAATGTTCTTAATACACCGTGACCAGCTATAATATAATGACTATTTATCCTTAGCTCCGTCACCCTTAAGAGTTTGCGCCAAGTACTTTTTGCTCTGCCTTTCCATGTATTCCTTGGGCTTTGGGTAGTACCTAGGAGGAGCAACTTTGTCTGGATCCTTGTTGTTTCTGAAGAAAATGTTGCGTTTCGCTTCAAATGCTTTGTGTGTCTCCCATTCATACTGGCTATATGCTTCATTTCAATTTATCTCTCCTCTTTCTTGCAGCCGGAAGGTGTCTAGGATGATGTTCCTTGAGACTGGGCTCCACCTTTCGTTTCTTACCTCCTCCTCATTTAGTCTGATCCTCTTTTGAGTTGGTGTCTCCTTTGATGTCCCTTCCTGAATTTTCCTCTTTCCCCTTGCTTTAGCTAAGGCCTCCTGATCAAACATGCTTCTCAGCTTAGATTTGGAGATGGCCCTAGCGTCAGCTTCATTAGTGAAAATATCAGCAGCACTTGTACTTACATTCTCAGCAATATGTACTTCCTCGGCAGCCGTAGAAGTCTCAGGAGCCTGAACACCGGCAGGTTGGTCAGGTAGGACGACTCCTAACGTGCCCAGTGCCTGTTATAGCATCCACCAGCAACTCTCATAGACGTAGTTGCTTGATTTCACAAAGTTTGCATCCATGCTTTTCTGGAGCTCGGCCATCTTAGCGATATACTCCTTCTCCCCTTTTTGGCTTCTTCAGCTATGCAATTGGCATATGAGTGCAAGGAGTCATCAATGTGCTTAGTTGTCTTGCTGAATTCAGTGACTAGGGCCTGCTGATTTGCATTTAAAGTGACCATGTTGCCATCAAATTTCTGAATATTGTTGGCCACAACGTGTGCGTTCTGATTGACAACAGCCAGAGTATCAGTAGTCTTTTTCAAGCCGGCCATTAACAGTGTGACAGCTTCGCCGGCCGCAGTATACTTTTCTTCGAATTTCTTTTCCATCACATCCAGCTTATGGTTGATTTCCACCATATTTTTCAACATGAGATCTTCCGAAGTCTTGATCTTTTTCAGCAGTGTTTTATGAGCTGTATCAAAAGAATCTTTAAGCTCGTTCACTATTCCTTGAATGACAGTGATGGTGTGAGTGGCCAGCTCATCTCGTAGTGGAATACCCGGAGGCACCTCTTGGCCTTGCTCTGGCTCGGCAGCAGAAGCATCAGTAGAGCTGGATACAATCACAGCCTCTATGGGAGGAACGTTGGTGGCCTCATTTACCTCCCCCTCCACTGGTGCAGACTTATCAGTAGGAGGTTCATCAGTATCTGGAGATTCAACCACTTCATGGCCCTCACTGACCTCGTCCTCTCCGTCCTCATCCAAAAACTCATCCATATCAGCATCTTCTTCCACTTCTTGATCAGCAGAGTCCAGTGTTTCAGCTTCAGTTCCGAGGGTGTTTCTGTTCAGGACCTCCTCATCCTCCAACCCAGGTTCACTTTCTTCATGAACTTCTGCCACCGCATCCCTTGCCACCTGGGCGATTTCAGATATTATATCCAGATGAGTGGGTAGAGTCTCCCCCTCGATTCCTGCAGTCACAGTATCAGGAATTTCACGGGGGGAGGATGCTGGAGATACTTCCTCTTGCTCTTCCACATCCGGCTGCCCGATGCGCCGCTCCCATCGATCAAATACAGTAGCATCCATCTTTTTCAAGTAATGTAGAGGAACTCCTTTGCTCATGTCGAATTTATCTCCGTTGAGCTGGTTGAGATATAGACTGATGATGCGGCCGAAGCTCGGAGTGCCCAGAGTGTCCTTGATCTTTTGAAACATCAACTCTCCCCAGTTGAACCTCTTTCTGCAGACCACGGCTATGAGAATTTTGAACATATCTCCGGAGATATGATCATGGGAGCCTGGCTTACAGATGAGTACTTTTCCTATGATGTCGGATAGGAGCTTCCCTTCTTCATTCATCTCTTTTCGTTTTACTGATCGTGTGCCTCTGGGTAGACCGCAGAACAGGAGGGTTCTGGCTTTGTCCTCGTCCTCCAAATAGTCTTCCTGCTCCGCACTTGAGAGCTGCAGGTAGCGTGTTAGCTTACTGGCAGACATCTTTACTTTAGTCCCCGCCACCTTGCTCTTGATGATGGAGTCTCGGTTTCGAAGCCTTGCTGTAGAAAAGAACTCCAGCACTTCTTTATCTAAGACTTTTCAAGGATGCTCCAATATGAAGGTTAGCCCGACTTCTTCCAGCATGAGAACGATGTTCCGGAACTCGTCCGAGGCATGAGAAAAACCAGTGCGAACCAGTTCGCAACCAGAAATCAAACCTGCGGTCGTCCTTGGGGCCATTGAGGATCTAGAAAGAAGCCCGACTCTAAACATTAGTGAACATTCAAAAGGAGAACATCACTTGGGGTTCGGCCTTGGAGCCATTGAGGAGGAGGTTACCTAAAGGATTACTCGCAGGAGAGTTGACGAGCTTCGGGAAAATCCGCGGTGGAGAGAAGAGTGTCCCGAGGTGTGCGGCCTTGCTAGCACCTTACGGAGAGAGGATGGTCACACACAGCAGCGATTCGACGGCGTCGACAAGAGCGTCGGAAGTGCCCGTGCGCGAGTCGGCGAGTTCGCGGAAGTGCCCGTGCGCGAGTCTTGGTGAGTTCTCTTGCGCGAGGGTCGTCGGGTGTGTTCTTGCGCGAGTCGAGAGGAAGGCGAACGGGCGACGGCTGTGAGAGGGATTCGGTTTCGGCGGGATTTATATCAGTCGTCGGGATTCTTAAGGAAGTCGAGCGGTCGGGAGCTTCTTCGGCGGGATTTGTCTAATTCGGCGAGATGTAAAATGGGTCGGCGGGATTCGGAGTAAATATTGATGTTTTTCTTGATTACTTTGGGAAGCATTGCACCATTTTAGATTTTCCAATGTCAAGTTACTAAAAGGAATGATAAATGCAAGTATATTCTAAAGTCAATCTATTTGAATTTTACTGAGGTTTTTGCAAAGTCTTCTAAATGTCAATTGTATGTTGTCGAAATTTACAACGACATGTCCTCGAATGTCAAGTTAATACAGGATTAATACATACATGTTTGTTATAACGACACATTATTAGGATTAGAACGAGACCTCTTCAGACCCTTCTTGATGTCAACTGTGATGTGTCAAAATTCGCAATGACATATCTTTGTTATCCTTTTATCGATGTGTAATGGTTTGCATGCCTCGAGGTAATCTCTCCTTAAAGGTGCACACATATATGATAAGCATAAGTATACTTATACACAAGGATAAAAATATATATATATATATATTTAATTTGAATGAGGATGCATCATGACACAAGTCCTTGAACTGATCAAAGTTACCTGGGATAAGGAGAGTCATCGTCTTAGTCCCACAGGTAGAACATATCAGTAGCTTAAAGTGATTATGCTCAACAGGTAGCACGTCTGTTATTGTAGGCGCTTGTTCCAAGTTAGCCTTGAGCCACGTACTGTCTAGTTCCCAAGTATTCACGGGGATCTAGACTACCCTGCAAAACAGAATTACTTTACCTTAGGAACCCAAATCATATTGGGTCCTAGGTTTCTATTAGCATGAACACGCAACTGCCTTCCGTGAGAAAACCTGTCTGGAAGACTGCCTCTGTCCCTATAATGTGGAGAAGCCCTTGCTGTGGGCACAGAGAGGTTGTGCCAACAGTCAATGGCAAAGTGTCCCACTTTGCCGCAGCACCAACAAGAGTGAATGTTGTATCGCCGTTTTTGACCTGATCTAGTGACTGATGTAGTCACGATCCTAGGTCTCAAAGGGATAGGGCATGTTCTTGTTGCACAAATTCCTCTTCCATCGAGGCATGATGAAGGGTGGAATGAATGCATGATGTGAGCGTTATGAGGCCGAGAAGGTGGTGCCATTCTTTCAGGCATCTTCCTTGCTGAGGCTCCATGACGCCTGACATCATGACTTCTATTCTCCCTATCCCGTGTCCTTGAATGGAGAGAATTCTTCTGTGAACCAGGACCTGCAGATCCACACTTTGTTGTGGCAGTGGCCGTGAATACAAAGGGCTCAGAATGAGCCTTAGGTATTTCTTCATGGGTGGCCATGATGCCTCTTGCACTATGGACATTTCCACATGGGGACAACTCACCCTTACAGTGACCACGATTATTCCTGTGGTCATACCTGAAGGCATGATGAGTTGCCTTCCCGCTTGGAGTGGGAGGTCGGAACACCGTTTCCCCATTTCTCCATCCCTGGATAATCCGGGAGATCCACCCGGTTTCTTGTTTTCTCTTTATAGCATCAACTTTGGAGAAGTTGGATACTATACGTTTCTCATTTTCTAGACTATTCTCTAGAGCTGAGATCTTAGAGTCCTTGACCTTGTTGGACGCCAATTGGAGAACCAACAAGATCTTCAGTTGAGCAATCTCTCGAGCTTGCTCCTCAGCAAGTAGATTGCTTTCCTGAAGGGCTCTCTTCAGGGAATCAGTATTTTCTGGAGGAGAGCAGTTTCTGTCTTCAGAAAAGTCAAAAGATGTGGGACAGGATGAAGATGATACCTGCTCATCTGGGTTATTGTCATTAGAATCAGTGACCAATGTTTCGTCCTCGTCGGAGCTGCTTTCCTCACTATCTTCTTCAGTCTCTGACAAGGATACTGGAGCTCTGATGCAATTCGAAGGATCTTTGCATTCATCTTCAGAAGTGAGAACCCCCACATAAGCTTCATCCTCAGATTGGCAGCAAATTTCAGCTTCCTCTGACCCCCCCATCAGCTCTGAGATCATCATCCATAGAGATTTAGCCGTTTTACATTTTTCCAACCTGGAGCGAGAGGCTCCAGACCAGACATCCATAATAATTTGTCGAATCCTCTGGTCCAGTTGGAAAAATGAGAGTTCCATCTCTGTCATCTCAGGGATGCACACGGGCACTTGGGTCCCCGAGTCGGTGGTCTTCATGGGGATAAATGGACCCTCTTCCAGGATGAGGGATGCTCGAGGATCGATGGCATCCAGGTGAATTAACACTCTCATCCTCCAGATAGGATAATAATCCTTTGTGCATGCAGGGAGTTTGAGTGGCAATACGTCATAATCCAGATCCATGCTTCTGACACTGGTGGCAGGATTCACCTCAAGGTGTTAGCCTTTTTGTTGAGGAACCTGGCTCTGATACCACTTGAAAGTCCACCTAGTGTCGGCTATGTGCACCTATGGGGGGGATAGGTGACGTGTGGTTCTTTTGCGGAATTTATAGATGTACCTGCACAATAAAAACAACAAACACAGCACACAGAAAACACAGCAAATTTATAGTGGTTCCCCGACTTGGGTACATCCACTTTCCCCCTTCGACCTATCTCCCCAACAAGGGACGACTCGGTCACTTCACCAACGGGATTGAAATCCAATCCCTTCACTAACGGAAGGAGCCCTTCCACACGTGAGAGTCAACACTCCCACAAATCGGGTTGCACCCAACCCTTACAACACGGAACAAAAGTTCCTTTACAATAAAATAAAAGTAGAATGTACACGTGATACAAACTTCTCTTGGAGACTTCGGTGTTCCTCTTTGTTCGACGACGTGTTCTTGAAGTCGATGAAGAGTCTACGACCTTGGTCTCTCTTGGAGAAGATCTCCCCGGAACCGGCGGCGGCACACGAGCGGCGGCTAGCTTCGAGATTGGCGGCTACGATGAAGAGTGGCTGCAGAACTTGGAGATCTAAACTTCGTAGCAAAGCAAGCTAGGTCTACCAACGGTCACTCTAGGATCAGTCGTCTCGATCGATTCGGACGGGGGAGTTTTTCCCGGTCAACAAATCGAGAGACAAGAGATCTCCGGATAGACGCGTGAGACACAAGCCTTGCTAAGCTTCTGTCACCGGAGATCGGGAAGAAGAGTGATCAGCAGCGGCGACCACTTGACGCGAGCGGCGGCGGCGGAGCGGAGCGAGTTCGCGGATTTAGGGTTACGTCGCCGCTTGTTTTTCTTTTTCTCTTATCCGTATCGTTACTGTTCAAAAGTACCTGAGTATAAATACTGTAGGATTCTCAAATATGACCGTTTGTGGGACCCACAATTGAGATCCCCAAAATCCGGTTCAAACAAATCCAGAAGCAGAATCTGGTTCAGCAGCATTCTGAGAAAACGCCAAGTCAAAATCGGCGAGAATCGCAGACGATTCTCGACGAATCGGCGAGAATCACCAAGTGATTCTCGACGATTCGTCGAGAATCGTTTGTGATTCTCGTCGAATCACTTGTCGATTCTCAACGAATTTTACTTTACACATGGGCTGCTTGACCACTGGTTCGGCGGGAATCACAAGTGATTCTCGCCGAATCTTACTTGGCACCGTCTTGAGATGGCCAAAAGGAGTCGGCGAGAATCACTAATGATTCTCGTCGATTCGGCGAGAATCACTAGTGATTCTCGCCGAATCGGCGAGAATCACTTGGTGATTCTCGTCGAATTTGCCTTGGAAGATTTTTCGTCTTCCACCCCAGGAGCTGCTCCTTGATCCTCCATGCTCCTTGTCTTCTCTTGCATATGAGCGGCCCTGTGCTTGAAAATAAGTGCACTCCAATAGAGAGAGTACACGTAGGCCAACACACTGATCTGCTCAACGAGGGATTACGTCGTGTAGACCCGTGTATATTGACCTACTGCACCCTGACATTGGTGTGCACTTAGCGTGGAGAAACTACAAGCACAACTGGAAATGTTTCATCAAATACATTGTGAATTCATCTTAGCTTGACAGGGGGCTTCCTCAAATCTAGGTAATCGTGGATACAATACCCAACACATAAAGAAGAATTACAAATTTCAAAATTCCTAAAACAAGGCATCCAAAATTAATGAAAATAAGATAAAGAAAATAGAAGTTCTAAATAAACGGCGCATTAACGAACTACTAGGTTGCTAGATAAAATTTAACCCTAAAACACCTCAAGGTAACCTCCAAAGAAATCCATCAATGACGGTGGCCATAGCCTTGTCCGTTCACACTCTCTCCACTACGTGAATTTACGTTCTAAAGATTAATAGGACTTCTAATAGGCGTTAAAACTTGGCTTAGGTAAATGATTAGGAAATGAAAACAAGGATAGACATAAGGGCTTAAACACTAAACCAAGGTTGAGCTCAAAAACAAAGAAACATGGAGAGAAATGATAAGTACTTCAAACAGCAAAAGGCCATAAAATTGTTTACTTTAATAAATTGGCCGCAAATAAACTTCATTTTTCTTTCTTCTTTCTTTCTTTTTTTCTTTCTTTTTTTTCTCTTTTATTTGATTTGATAACATTTTGATAATAACATTTTTTCATAATAGAGAGCTCCAAAAATAGGCTTTAAAATTTTCTTTTCATTTCAAAGATAATACCCCCTCACAAAAATGATTTTTAAGCTCAAAGTTTTAGTGTGAAAATAGGAAAGATATTTTGGCTTTGGCGAAATAATGAAATGAAAGGTGGAGCTAAAAACAAAGAAACATGGAAAAAGTCCCAAAATTATTTTGGAATGGTAAATTTTTTTTTGGTGGGCAAGAAAAGCTCAAACGAGTCAAAGGATGGCCTAAATCATTTCTAAAGTATGTAAAAACGATGCAAATGCTTCGAGAGTCGCTAGGGACAAGTTCTAGACACTAAGAAAGACTACCCCACAAATGAAAAAGAGCTAATATTACCTAGCAACCATTCGCATGTAATTAACCGAATAAGAAGAGCAACAACAAATTGCTAAGTTAAAATGAGAAAATAGATGCATATATTTAAGAACTAGAAACTAGTAAAACTAAGCTATGTTAAAATGATAAGTTTAGCAAACCTTTTCAAAGAAATCTATCTAGAACTACAAAACCGCACGGGCCTACACATCACTAGAAGAAACATAAAAATAAAGATGAAAATAATTTTCGATTTTGTTTTTCAAAATATTTTAGCATTTTTTTTTGGATTTTTGATTTGATAAATGTTTTTTGGATTTTTGATATAGGTAAATAAAAACAATACTCCTAAAAGGCTTAATATAACTATACTAATTTTTTGAATTTTATTTTAAAGTATTTCTTTAGGAAAGAAGAAAAAAGAAAGAAACTAAACCCTCCCCCATGCTTAAAATTTTCATTGTCCTCAATGAAGGAGAAACAAAAACGAGAAAGAGCGGAAAATGCTTTAAAAAATGCAGTAAAGGAAAAATAAAAAAAACATGACTTCCCTGGGTTTGTGAGATGAAGGCGGATGTCACTCCCCCATGCTTGCTTTTTAGTGCACTTGATCATCAGCAGGTTTGATCTGATCCATCTTGATATCAGCAATGTTTGAGCGGCGATCACGAACTTGTACTTGAGCGGCCACCGGGAGGAAGAGCGAAGTACAAAGAAAATAGAAAAAGAAAAGGCTTGGGCAGGACTCCCAAGAATGTTCTTTATTTTATAATAAAAAGATTGTTCGAATAATAATAAAAGTCTTGTAATAAGAAAAAGTCCAAAAAAAATAAAATAAAAAAAAAGTTTCACATCAGGATAAATATTTAAGAGTTCGACGCGAAATTCTCCTTTGCAGGAGACACAAAATCATTATAAAAATAATGTTTCAGTTTATGACCTTTAACTTTAAAATCACCCTTATCCGTGTGCGTGAGCATCACAGTTCCATCAGAATAAACTTCCTTGACCGTAAACGGTCCAGTCCATCGAGATTTAATGCGTCCGAAGAAAATACGTAAGCGTGAATTAAAAAGAAGAACTTGATCGCCAAGTTTAAAACTTTTATGGTGGCCCAAGTTCTTATCGTGATCGACTTTCGTTTCAGAGTCGGGTGATTTATCATACGAATTTCTCAGATTTTTTTCTTTTTCAAAAATGAGATGTTCAAGATTCTTTTGTCTAAAAACAGTTTCATTTTCAAAATTCCTTTGCATGGACATAACCATATTTTCAAAAACATTTGTAGAAAGTTCAGAAAAAGAAGATGAAAAATCATTTGGATAAATATAGGAGTCTTCTTTTAATTCATCAATAAAAAAACAAGAGTCATCATTTTGCAAAGAATTTCTCATAGATTGATTAATATCAAAAGTAACCTCTTCATCTCCCACACGCTGAGAAAGTCTTCCATCACTCACATTTATGATTGCTCGAGCGGTGGCTAGGAAGGGACGACCAAGGATTAGAGGGACCTCGACGTCCTCTTCAATATCGAGAATGACAAAATCCACCGGGAAGATGAATTTGTCGACCTTTACTAGTACGTCCTCAACAATACCTAACGGATATTTGATCGACCTATCGGCTAACTGGATACTCATTCTTGTAGGGCTGAGAATGTCCAATCCTAGCTTCTTGAATAATGACAAAGGCATCAAGTTGATGCTCGCACCTAGATCCGCTAGCGCATGTTTTATAAAAAGATCACCAAAAATGCAAGGAATTGAAAAACTACCCGGATCGTTTATTTTTTTAGACAGGTTAGAGTTTTTAACGATCGCCGAGCACTCTTCATTTAACGTTACGTGAGAAAGATTTTCCAATTTCTTTTTATTCGTTATTAAATCCTTGAGATATTTTGCATACTTAGGCATTTGACTAATGGCTTCGTGAAATGGCAAATTTATATGAATTTGTTTAAACATTTCAAGAAAGCGTGAATATTGATCATCTAGTTTTTCTTTCCTAAGTCGAGCCGGATAAGGAGGTGGCGGGAATTCCTTTATAACAACCGGACATTATTTTGAACGTCATCATTTTCTTTTCGAAAATCAGCATTATCCTTTTCAAAAATAGAAATATTTTTTTCTTTATCAAAAGTAGATTTTTCATTTCCAAAAGTTGATTTATCATTTTCCGTGGAGATAATTGTTTCCACAGCAGGAGGGACAATCACCCTTGGCTCTTCCCTTGTGGTGGGCTCGTTAATAACCTTACCACTCCGAAGGGAAATCGCATTTGCGTGCTCCCTTGGGTTAGGTTCAGTATTCGAGGGAAGAGTTCCAGGTGGTCTCTCAGAAAAAGCCTTGGCAAGTTGCCCGACCTGGTTTTCTAAACTTTTCACGGAGCTAGTTAGACTTCTAATATTAGCTTCGTTCGAGCTTATATATTTAGAAAGGATCTCCTCCAAAGGGGGAGGTTTTTGAAAATTTTGGTTTTGATGTTGTGGTGGTGGTGGAGGAGTGAAATCGTGTGGTGGACATGCGGCATTGGCGGGACTACTCCAAGAAAACTTTGGATGGTTACGCCATCCAGGGTGATATGATTTTGAAGAAGAATTAAAACCAGGAGGAGCAGAAAAATTAGAAAAAGCAGAAAAATTATTGGCAGAATTATTTTGAGCAGGCCTGGGTATGTTCCCCAGATAATCCACCTGCTCGGCAGCAGTAGCATTCGCATTTTCATATACCTTAGCGGCGGAGGAAGCAGTCATCTCTGAAATCTTCTTATTCAGCATTTCCACTTGCAACGCCAGTTGCGAAATCGAGTCCACCTCATAGATACCTGCAGGTTTATTTGGGCGAGTCCTAGGCGAGTTCCACTGAAAAGTGTTCATCGTCATGTCCTCTATAAGCTCAAGAGCGGCTTCCGGAGTTTTGCGATACAAAGAACCAGCGGAAGCGGCATCTATCATTTGCTTAGTCTCTTGATTTAGCCCATTGTAAAATGTCTGGACCTGTAACCATACAGGCAGAGCATGATGGGGGCAGCGTCTCAAAAGCTCTTTGAACCTCTCCCATGTGTCATAGAGGGTCTCAGAAGCAATTTGAGAATATGAAGTTATATTGTTTCTTAATTTAGCAGTTTTGGCGGGGGGGAAATCTAGCAAGAAATTTATCATCTAAAATGTTCCAAGTAGTGATTGATCCTCTTGGAAGAGAACTCAACTGCTGCTTGGCTTTTGTCCTTAAAGAGAAGGGGAAGAGTATTAGCCTAATAGCATTGTCTGAGACACCATTTATTTTGAATGTGTCACAGATCTCGAGAAAACTAGCAATATGCAAGTTCGGATCTTCATCTTGTAATCCGTCGAACTGTACACATTGCTGCACCATTTGTATGATGCTAGGCTTAAGCTCAAAATTATTGTTCGCAATTGCAGGTCGAACAATACTTGTTTCAGTCCCCTCCAGGTTGGGTCGAGCATAATCGGACATGGTCCTTTGCTGAGCCATTCCTGGGTTGGGATCTCCCATTTCAAAATTAAAATTACAATCACCGTCAGAATCCTCAACCGCTGTTTGAGAAGTGGAACCTCTGAATCGCAAGTTTCTCCGAAAGGAGCGTTCGATTTCTGGGTCCAAATCAACAAGTAGCGACGGATTCGTGCTGGTCATGCACTAAAAAAATTAGAAGGAGAATGGAGGAAAGAAAAAGAGAATAAGGGAAATAAAAACTTGAAGAAGAAAATAGAGAAAGGTAAAAAAAAAATTTGATTTTTTTGCAGAAGTAATAGCGAAAGCGTTTTCCTAATATTGACGAAAAAGCCTCCCCGGCAACGGCGCCAAAAACTTGGTGGGCTAGAACCCGAACAGGCAAGTGTACCTATTGAATTATAGTACCAAGGTCGTATTTAAAACTCGGGGTTGTCAACTACTCTTACTCACGCTTCTACTATTATCCTACCAAAATATTGCGGGGTTTTTGAAAATTTTTAAATTAAAACTAAAGATAATTTTTTGAAACGAAAACTTATAATAAAAAGCTAGCGTTCGATCAATGATTCACCATGAAATGAGACAAGAAGGGTAAAAGAAAATATAGATTTAAATTTGCAACTTATCCTCGACCGTGACGGATCCGAAAATAAGACAAAATCTCGCTAGAGCATTAAGTCTCCTAACTTATAGACCTTTTGATCGAGATCTCTTTACAAATCAAAGAGGCCTAAAGTTGCATTATCGAGGTGATCCGCAGTATTGGATTTGACTCCAATCCGGAGGATTTACGTCATCCTATCTCAAGGATTGCGTGCAACTCCTTCCTTCTTTGAGTGATCTTTCAAATCAATGAGTCTCTCGACTTCTATGAAATGAGGTCAAATGCCTACTACTGTATACCGGAAATACGAGTCGACTCGATAAAAATCAAAGAAGGATCGAGAATAATTTAGACAAAAATAAAACTAAAAAAATAAAGGAAATCCTCATCTCATTTCATGGATCCTCGTGATCGAACGCTAAAGAAAATTAGCAACGCATAGTTGAGGAAGAGAACACAATAAGATGAAGAAAATTCATATTCATTGATTAATAAAAATGAAGTACACAATAATAAAAATAAGACAAGATTCTACTAATAAAAGGACTAATACAATAATGAAAAAGAAATCTACTTAACAACAAAGAAAGAAAGAAAAACTTGCACTTGAACTAGCTCCCTCACTTGCTCTCTCTCCAATCCAACCTTCCAATGCATGTGACATGGGTTCCTTTTATAGGAGAGGGAGAAGGTTCTAGAATGAATTGAAGATGAGGGGACAAGGGGGGTGGCCGACCATGCATAGGGGAGAGGATACATGTATGGCATTTACGAGGGAAGAGGGAGATGATGAGATTCATTGCATTTTATAAAAATAGAGAATGTAAAATAGAGAGGGGGAGATGAATGAGGAATAAATAAGAAAGAGGGGATAAATGAGGGGATGAATAAGGGTGGTCGGCCATGCATGTAATGAAGAGAAAAATATGAAAAAGGGGAAGAGAGGGAGTGGATGAGAAATAAATAAGAGAGAGAGGGTATGTGGTCGGCCAACATATTAAATGGAGAGCCATGCAAGGTGGCTGGATGTATGCATTGAATGGAGTGGGTTGCATGGTTGAAGGGGGGCTGCACCATTGAAGTGGGTTGCACCACATGGATCTTTGAAGTGGGCTGGATCTCGTGGAGTAAGGAGGAGGCCGGGTTGCACCAATGAGCTGCATTGGCTCGGGTTGTGTCATGGAGGGGCTGGACTTGGGCTGCACCAATAAAGACCGGCCAACTTGAAGAGGGCTGCAGCAATGGCTCGGGTAGCATCAATTAAAGGGGGTCGGCTGCATCATGATGTGGGTTGCACCACAAGTGAAGAAGTGGGCTGCATTCATGTAAAAGGGCTGCTCCATGTTGCATGTAGTAGGGCCATGAACCTACAAATAAAACAAAATAACAAACACATTAGTTATAATTTTTATAACATAACATAGATAAACATAGAACATAAAATAATAAAAGTGAAAATACATAAAACATATAAATAAAACTATGAATTTTTATATCATAACATAACAAAACATTAAAATAAAATAACAACATAACAAGCATATAAATACATAAAACTATAATAAAACCTAAGAATTATGAATACTAAACTACCCCAAAAGGGATGACTAAAACTAGTTATCCCATGGGGCGCGTCGCGCCACGAGACACCACCCCGCGAGCCAAGACCACTCTTGGGGACTCGCGACTCATGACTCCAGAGAACCGTCCCCGGGACTCGTCCCCTCCCTTTGGGACCTTGGGGATGAGCTCGCAGAGGCCGAATTCGCCGATGCGCGCCCCCTCTCCTCAGCGAGCAGTTGTGACCGCGGGGGCAGGTGTGGAGGCCATCCTCATCCAGGGATTTGAGCTTCTCTCTCCGGGAGCGCGCGGCCCAGGTCGCGGGAAGTACTTGAGGTTTGTCCCTCCCCGCATCTCCTTTGAGTTGTCGAGCTCATTAGGTAAATTTCTCCTGGATTCTTGTTACGCGACTTCCCAGCATACCTCCCCTTGCTGATGCTCGTCTTTGCAGTTCCCCTAGCCAATCCGCTGCTGAGGAATCTTCGCGGGTAGCCCATTACTCTCCCCTCCCCTCCCCGAGCTCGCTGGACTCTTACATGGGCCCTGAGGTGGAGCAAAGCGAGCTGACCAGGAGGGGGGTCAAGCTTTTCAAGAAACTGGTGTGCGGGCTGCGCGAGGTGTAGGAAGTCAACGAGGCGCTGCAGCGAGACTATGTTCGGCTTGCTGACGAAGTGCGAGGCGGCCAGGCCGGCGAGTTGCTGTCTCCTCCCCTTCTTCTGGACGAGATCGACAATGGCCTCTCGGCGGCGTAGAGGAATTCGGGGAGGATCTGTGAGTTGCTCCGCGCACGGCAGTCTGGGGGGCGTGGGCTGCGAGGCCAGTGTAAATAAAAGGTGGCTCCCTTGCCGAGCCGACTGGCACTCGCCTCCTGGTTTCCCCCTTCCCGCGCACCTCGCTTCTTCATTCATGCAATAGATTGTTGTAATAAATAACTTCGAACATTCTTGGGTGTGGCCCATGTTTGAATAATAGTAATAATCATATTGCTTCTTATTTGGTTTAGCCTTGGTTGGAGCACGCTGGAAGTCGGCGAGCTGGGGGTTGGCGGGCTGGGATGGCGAGTTAAGCCGATTGGACAGCTTGGCCCCCTGATTACTTCTTCTATAAATAGCCCCCCCCCCCCCCCACAACCCTCGTACTATTGCCTTAACTGTTTTCTCTTTCTCTCTCTTCTTTTCTCTTTCTTACTCGCGCCCCATCCCTTCTTCTGCGAGCATGGGCAAGACCAACCCTGACCACAACGGCCGCTCCAAGTGCGCCCAACACTTCATTGACTACTGCTTCATTGAGGGTCACACAAGCGAGGCCGAGCTCGCTGAATTTGTTCGCAACCATGTGCCTCCAGGTTTCGAGGTGCGCCGGCCGAGGCAGGGGGAGGCCATCAACACCTTTTATGATGACGAGCTCACCTTCCCCATCTCGCACTTTGAGGTGGGGCTACACTTCCCTCTCTAGCCGGAGATCCGACAGATTTTGAAGTACTACGGTGTGGTGCCAGTGCAGTTGAATTCCAATGCCATCGCCATGATGGTGGCGTTCGCAAGCTACCTCCGGCGAGAAAGGATAGAGTTCAACCTGACTATGTTCAGGAAGCTCTTTTCCTACAAGGCGACACCGGATGGGGTCGCCTACTTCGGGGCTCGCTAATCATGGTTCGCAAGATCGCGAACAAACACCATAATTGGATGACCAAGATCGGCTTCATCAAGGGTGATCTCGGCAACATCCCCTACTCTCCCCAGCAGAAGGATGAGGAGGTCTACCGCCCGCCGTCCGTGTCCGGTAATGATGCCGACCTCCACAAATACTTCCTCCACAAGGACTTCGAGGTCGCCTTCCTGCGAAGGGGCCTCGACGCGCTCTACCCCGTTCTGCCCGGCGAAGGTATCATTCTCTCTACATTACCAAGCTCTCCAGATTGACGAGCTCGCCATATTACCGTTGAAAATATTCTGACTTTTCAAAGTTTTTTCTTGCAGGGGAGCGGCTAATCCTCGTGAACCCGCCATTTACAGACTCGGTATTATACCCGGACCCTCTCGCTCGCGAGAAGGCAGCGGCGGTGTCCTGCCGAGACGAGGCGGCCTTCTCCAAACCCTCTTCCAACAAGAGGCGGCCTGAGGATGCGGGGTCTAGCCCGCCCCCTCGCCAACAACTACCAATAAAGATGAAGAGAGCCTTGCTGGCTCCGCGGGGGAAACAACATCAACAACATCAATCCAGCCCCAAATACATGAGCTCGCCTGAAGTCGTCACCGACGCGTCACCGGAGAGCCCGCTGAAGGAAGTTACCAGCAAGGGGCGACAAGGCCTCCGCTCCCCCCGCAGCGATCTCTCCACCTCATTTGGTGAAGAGGAGGGCTCGCGAGCGCGGTGATGCTAAAGATCACGGCAGTGAACCGGTCGCACAAGTAATATAAAATGGGCGAGTTTTCCCAAGTATCAATCTCTCAAGGAACACAGTAAGGTGGAGTTAATTTAGAGGAGGACTTGAGATTGAAGTCCTTAAGTCGGAGCTAACTAAGGGGGGTTTTGATATTTGCAGAAAAAGAAAGTAAAAAATCTAACAACTACTCCTATGCAACGCCGCTATACGATGCTTCGCCAGGCGGGATGGAAGACTAGTCGGGCCGCTATGCACTGAATCACTAGGCGGATGGGCGAGTAGGCTTGTGGATGAGGTGATGAGAATGGCGGAATGAGGGTCGTGAGCACCTCTTCGCTATGCACACCACTAGCAATTGCTAGTGCGGCAAGGGCGGATGGAAGGTGGATGGACAAATAGGCGCACCTCAAGCAACTAAAGCGTAAAACAATACAGAATCACATAGACATGAATCTAATAAAGTTTACATCTAAAGTGCAACAACATCAATATAAATGAAGTTTTAACACACATATACAACAATAAAGGAAGAACAAGTCAAGAGATCGATCGAATCTGAAGTCTTGTTGAGGATTCACGATTGGAATTGTCGTGTTGTCAATCTGCATCCAAGCTCGGTCCTCAACTGCGTGTGGGGTAGAGAAGGGCTGTCACCACCTTCCAATGGCCCGTCTTCTTCGTGTGACGATAGCGTACAAAAGTTGCAAGCTTCCCTTTGCTTGATGGCTATGGCGTTGAAGCTTGAAATGAACCCAAGAGATGATGGAGGAGGCCGAGAGGAAGCTCCGGCTTGGATTTGGCGATGAAAGCTTGCCCGGAGCACCTCCCTAGGGTGGAAGATGATGAAAAACGGCGGAGAAGGCGGAAAACGGCGGAGAAATGTCGAGCGATCCCAGCGATTCTGAATTAGGGAGAGACCTGCGATATTTATACAAAGCAGAATTGAACAATGCGCACGATCACGGGCGCACGACCAGTGGTCGTGCGCACTATGTCCAGTGATCATGCGCACTAGCATGGCAGAAAAGGAAGAAGAACTGGGATAACGCGCACGAGCAGTGGCGTACGGCCAGTGGTCCTGCGCACTAAGTTCAATGGTCGTGCGATTACCCCAGACAGGACTCTAGGAAAAGAGGAATCAATGCACACGATCAGTGGCGCACGACCGGTGGTCGTGCGCACTATGTCCAGTGGTCGTGCTATTACCCCAGGCAGGTTTTAGAAATCAGGGAACACTGCGCACGAGTAGTGGCGCACGACCAGTGGTCGTGCGCACTATATCCGATGAGCGTGCGCAGTATTCCTGCTTCCAAACGTCCCTGAAACACGCACCCGACCCCTGAACCCAACACTGATATGTGCAGACATTCCAGACGAGCACAAAACGGAGTACAAACATTAAAAGTATAAAAATACACAACCACGGGCCTAAGTGTGCACTTCCTATGGAAATATAGACAAGATGAAATATGAATGATAAAGAACTAAAGGAGAAGTGCAAACGCGTGAAAACTAGCACAGATGAGTCCGAAAAATCCTATATAAATCGGACTCATCACACCCCCAGACTTAACTGTTTGCACGTCCCGAGCAAACAAAATCTAAGCAGATAGGGAAAATTACTAGCTAACAAAGAAATTGAAAAACAAAGTACCATGCGAAGTCGCATGCTCACGTGCATAAAAATACAATAGAGAAAATTTATAAGTATGCATAATAGTTTATATTTTTCATAATGCGTATCAAAATTTTATTACTACTCAAAAATAGAATCACAGTGAATCAACCGGTCACGCATAAGAAGAAAGTAGGCAAGCCACTAAGGTGAGTTTGCCAAAGATCGGGGCTCAGGATCACCTCCAAAAGAATCCACCAATGTCGGGGACCATATGCTTGCCCGTTCACACTCTCTCCACGGCACTAGTTAGGCTCAAGAGCAAATCTGTAGGACTTTAGTAAAATCACGGGGCTTGGGTTACGGTGAGGTAAACAATGATAAAAAGAAAGGCTATGCACCTAACTCAAATGAGCTAGCCTAAAAAGAATCCAACCGCTAACCACAATATATGCAGGTACACCACACCTCTAGACTTAACTTTTAACAAATGGGTGTGCACCGCCTACTCCCAATATAATCACATTTCCAAAAAGATTTTCAATTTAAACTTTTTATCTTCACTTTTTCTTCTTTTTTTTTCTTTTTCTTCATTCTATTTTCACAATTCAGCAGATATAAACTTAGGAGCACTTCCACATTTTCACAAATAATAACACCACATCACATCCCAACATGAAAATATAAAACACTAAACTCGACTTGGGTGTGCGACTAGGATTGACTATGGGGCTTTGGTGAATGAAGGTGGAGCTGAATCAAAAGAAGGGTAGGCACAACGGGGCTAGCGAGGGTATGACGTTAGGAATGGTACAAAGCTCAACCGGGCCAAAATGATGGCCTACATCACGCTTATACTAGACTAACCAAGTATTCATGCTTCGAGAGTAGCTTGGGGCAAGTTCTTAGCCACCGAGAAAGATGATCCTTCCTCCCGACTCGAGCAAAACGAGTCTAGTGACGGCTACACATATTCCTATACTACTGTTTGAGTCACACCGGATTCACCAACTTTTGAGTAGAATAAAAAGATCTTTTCGCAAATAGAAAAGTTTAAAACCATAAGCATACAGAAAAATTAAATTTGCTCGAATTTCTATATGAGACGAGAGCAGTTGATTAGAAACACAACAAGGTCAACATTTTACTCTGTCTCACAATCTTAAGCCAGCACAATAATTTCCCAAATCTAACGAAGATATGAGTTTAACTCGTGGCACACGAATAGCTAAGCACGCGCTCAAGTGGGTACAGTGGTGTGCAGTGTAATGAACTAATCAAAATAAAACTATAAAAGCTTCTAGTATGCACATGAGATGTGCACGTGCAAAAGGTAACAAAACTGGCTCTCCCCCAGACCTAAACTAAACTACACGGCATATGATAGAGAAACTAAAATCATAAAGAGCTAAGGGAAGAGGTTACCCAATGCTCAGCCAGTGAGCATACCAGAAGACGCGTGGAAAACCGAAGCAGGTCCGCCATACGAAGAATCACAACCCCGCCAACACGAAGTTGTCAAGAATACCTACAGGGGTGAGCTCCGCAAAAACAAAAGAAAATATACAAAAAGAAATGCTAAAACTAAAATATACATGAAAAATAAAAATGCAGGAAATATAAGATAACTACTGGGGTTATTGTCATCCCAGCACGACTTATTAAATTCTATACAGTTCTAGCTAATGGGCCTATGAAAAGAAAAATGCACTGGAAACTGTTCCATTATCCGTTGCAGTAACGGGTACCGATACGGTGATAAAACAGTTACCCCTCTGCCTAAATAATCATACCTGCTCCTCGCAGGCAGAGGAAATATGAAGTAGGATGTGGAGGAGGCCTGGTCCTCACTCATCTCACCACAAAACAAATCCTTGCCTAGCAAGGTTTCGTCCACCACAAGTTCGCTATGGGCGAAGGTGAAGGCAGGGGCTTCCACTGTAAAGGAGGTAGGAACCTCCTCACATAGGAGGATGCACTCGTCGACAGCCTGAGCGCAAGGCTCAATGTCAACCCAACTTACCTGTGTAGATTCAACCTGTATAGGCTCAGATAAGGAAGGGGGATCAAGAAATAAAGGAGACGAAGTTTATAAAGACATAATCGGGGGAGTGATCCCGGTTTCACTCCCCAAAGGCTGAGGTAGAAAAATATCGTCAGCAATGTTGACAATGCTACAAGGCTCGGCCAGATCCATATAGGCCTCCACCAAGACTTGGACTTCCTCCTTTGGTATCGATGGAGAAACCTTGACACCAGGAAGGTTGTCCTTCTCCATGGGAGTGGAAATAATCCATGTATCACAGGCCTCAACTTGTGTTGCATCATCGAAAATTTCGTCAGAGATGACTGAAGTAGAATGCACAAAAGGCGAAAGAACTTTGATTGGATAAAAGTCAAGCGCAGGTTCCTCACAAAGAATCGGCTCCACGCTTGGAGATGTATGCACAGGAGATATGGGCTCAGCCATGTCGAAGCCTAGATCAGCCAAACATCTGGAGGTTGTGTCCACATCATTCCCTTCAACAAATGAAGGTGACAGGGATACATAACCAGATGATGAAGGTATGCCACCAAGGGTAGGAGTCGGGATGATCCGGATGTCCGGCTCATCATCCTCTTCCATAACACGGAGGTACTCGGCACAATCCTTCAGGACATGATCTGTTCTACGACAATACAAACACTTTCTCCCATTACTTTGCGGTCCTTGTGGGGCCAGAGAGGAATAAGAGAACGGTGTATGTGGCTAGGACGATTGACCATAAGCTCGGGGAACAGTGTTTGAAAGGCTGTAAGAATACAGCATCTCAAGCATTGTGCGCTGAGGCTTATGCTCAATATCTCTCGTAGGGCATTCATGACTAGCATGGGAAGGCTTTCCACATCAACGACATTGGGCATACGAATATCCCCACATGGTGTCGAAACAGCAGATTCAAAATAAATTGTGCAAATTACTAAACCCAACAATATATTACTATAATTGCCTAAACAAACAAGAAAAAGGCAGGCAAGATAGAAATAGAACAAAACAAAAGCGATTTACAAAGGAAAAGGAAAGCATTCTCACGTCTCCCTCTCCAGAAACTCACACGACTGTGTTCACTGGCAACGGCGCCAAAACCTTGATGCTAAAGATCACGGCAGTGAACCGGTCACACAAGTAATATAAAATGGGAGAGTTTTCCCAAGTATCGATCTCTCAAGGAACACAGTAAGGTGGAGTTAATTTAGAGGAGGACTTGAGATTGAAGTCCTTAGGTCGGAGCTAACTAAGGGGGGTTTTGATATTTGCGGAAAAAGAAAGTAAAAAATCTAACAACTACTCATATGCAACGCCGCTATGCGATGCTTCGCCAGGCGGGATGGAAGACTAGTCGGGCCGCTATGCACCGAATCACTAGGCGGATGGGCGAGTAGTCTTGCGGATGAGGTGATAAGATTGGTGGAATGAGGGTCGTGAGCACCTCTTTGCTACGCACACCACTAGAAATTGCTAGTGCGGCAAGGGCGGATGGATGGTGGATGGACAAATAGGCGCACCTCAAGCAACTAAAGCGTAAAACAATACAGAATCACATAGACATGAATCTAATAAAGTTTACACCTAAAGTGCAATAACATCAATATAAATGAAGTTTTAACACACATATACAACAATAAAGGAAGAACAAGTCAAGAGATCAACTGAATCCGAAGTCTTGTTGAGGATTCACGGTTGGAATCGTCGGGTTGTCAATCTGCATCCAAGCTCGGTCCTCAACTGCGTTCGGGGTAGAGAAGGGCTGTCAACACCTTCCAATGGCCCGTCTTCTTCGTGTCACGATAGAGGACGAAAGTTGCAAGCTTCCCTTTGCTTGATGGCTATGGCGTTGAAGCTTGAAATGAACCCAAGAGATGATGGAGGAGGCCGAAAGGAAGCTACGGCTTGGATTTGGCGGTGAAAGCTTGCCCGGAGCACCTCCCTAGGGTGGAAAATGATGAAAAATGGCGGAGAAGGCGGAAAACGGCGGAGAAATGTCGAGCGATCCCAGCGATTCTAAATTAGGGCGAGACCTGCCATATTTATACAAAGCAGAATTGAACAATGCGCACGATCACGGGCGCACGACCAGTGGTCGGGCGCACGATGTCCAGTGATCGTGCGCACTGGCATGGCAGAAAAGGAAGAAGAACTGGGATAACGTGCACGAGCAGTGGCGCACGGCCAGTAGTCGTGCGCACTAAGTTCAATGGTCGTGCGATTACCCCAGACAGGACTCCAGGAAAAGAGGAATCAATGCACACGATCAGTGGCGCACGACCGGTGGTCGTGCTCATTATGTCCAGTGGTCGTGCGATTACCCCAGGCAGATCTTGAAAATCAGGGAACATTGGGCACGAGCAGTGGCGCACGACCAGTGGTCGTGCACACTATATCCGATGAGAGTGCGCAGTATTCCTGCTTCCAAACGTCCCCGAAACACGCACACGACCCCTGAACCCAGCACTGATATGTACAGACATTTTAGACGAGCACAAAACGGAGTACAAACATTAAAAGTACAAAAATACACAACCACGGGCTTAAGTGTGCACTTCCTATAGAAATATAGACAAGATGAAATATGAATGATAAAGAACTAAAAGTGAAGTGCAAACGCGTGAAAACTGGCCCAGATGAGTCCAAAAAATCCTATATAAATCGGACTCATCACGCAGCGCGCCGAAGGAACATCCCCTCTTCAGCTTTGGGGGGCGGTGGAAAGACTCGGCGAGCGAGCCCATGGTGTAGTGGGACAAACTGGCCCACCGGGTTTCCATCTCCACCCTTCATCCCTCTTGGCATGACCGCGAGCCCGCCATAGGTCACGCTTACTCCCTCGGCTTCGGCCTCTATGGACAGGAGGACACTGAGGCCTACAAGGGCATGAACCTACGGCAGCTCGGCCATGAGGGCCTACAGGCCCACCTGCGAGCCATGGAGCTCCATCATATGCTGGTCCGCCGCAGCTTCGGCCTCAGCAACCAACTCCAAAAAGCCGAGCAAGCCCGCGACGTCGCCAAAGACAAGGTCGCTGACCAGGCGAGGCATCTCGGCATCGCTGAGGGTCTTATCACCCAGGCCATCGGCGGGTTAGTGAGTATCAAGCTTCCTCTTCCCTCTTTTACTTGAAGTATTTTGCGTTGTCATTAACGAATTTTCCTTTTTCATCAGGATACCAAGGCCACTGGGGAGTTGCGGGCTCGCAATGCCGAGCAGGGGGAGGAGATCGGCCAGCTACGTGCCCGACTTACCGAGCTAGAGGGGGCGAATGCGAAGCTGAAGGATGAGAACCAAAACCTTAGCCGCGAGGTCCGCCGTCAGGCGGAGATTTTATTCCCGGCCAGCGGCACCGATCCTACCCTCCCTTATAAGAGGTCGAGGATCTTTGGCGAGGCAGACCTCGCCGAGAGGTTGCAGATCAACTCCATCCAGGCCCCCGAGTGTACCCTCCAGATGATGACGGAGACGGGGGTGCTGGTGGAGGGGTGCGAGGAGATCTCCGCCAAGGACCTGATGCCGAGCTTACTCCATGCAACGCCGCCGAGCGAGAAGGAAGACAGTCTGGACGCGCTGTTCGGGAAGGGCTTCCCGAACCTATCAGACGAAGGAGGGGAGGACCACCAATCTGGCGAGGGAGGTGAGGACTAATGTATATATTCTATAATCTCGCCGAGGCGAGTTCATACTGTAAATATCTTTACTTAACGAAAGAATAGTTTTGATACCTTTTGTGTCCATTATAGTAATGTATTATACATATATATATTTCCTTTTGCTGGATTTCTCTACCGTGCCCTGTTTGTTTGCGAGCACCCTCCCCAGCGACCTCGCGTAGATATGTGCTGCGAGTATTATAGTCGTTAGGACTCGCCCCTGAGGGCATATCATGAGAGTTCGGCAATTCTCAGGGCTTTCCATAGCTCGCTCGCGAGCTGTCCGTGACCTTATAACAGAAAATCAAATTAACTAAATTTTTCCAAGTAAAATAAAGTGGGGGCGGGGCGTCTTGGCGGGATTCGCATCCCGTCGGCGAGGTCCAAGGGCCTGGCTCGCCACTCTTCTGCTGAGGATGATCTGAACTGGCGAGCCTAAGCTCGCCTATGTCGAGCTCTGCTCCCTTATTCTTAGAAGGTACAAGCTTGTTAGGCACTACCTGGGGAGCGTAGGACTTCCCTGAGTGACCTCCAGCCCTATCAGCTAGATGAGAGCCTG
This sequence comes from Platanthera guangdongensis, assembly GCA_039583875.1. Lineage (NCBI taxonomy): Eukaryota > Viridiplantae > Streptophyta > Magnoliopsida > Asparagales > Orchidaceae > Platanthera > Platanthera guangdongensis. The sequence goes on along the minus strand of CM077152.1, from coordinate 83,179,954 downwards.
ACAGTGGGATCTGGTTAAGGTCTAAGGATGACACCGAGTGACTTCCAGCCCTGCCAGCTAGGTGAGAGCCTGACAGCGGGATCTTCTCAGGGTCCAAGGATGACACCGAGTGACTTCCAGCCCTACCAGCTAGGTGAGAGCCTGAAAGCGGGATCTGCTCGAGGCCTAAGGATGACACCGAGTGACTTCCAGCCCTGCCAGCTAGGTGAGAGCCTGACAGCGGGATCTTCTTGGGGTCTAAGGCTGACACCATCGAGTGACTTCCAGCCCTGCCAGATAGGTGAGAGCCTGATAGTGGGATCTGCTCGAGGTCGAAGGATGATAGCGAGTGACTTCCAGCCCTTCCAGCTAGGTGAGAGCCTGACAGCAGGATCTGCTCGGGGTCTAAGGCTGATACCATCGAGTGACTTCCAGCCCTGCCAGCTAGGTGACAGTCTGACAGCGGGATCTGCTTGAGGTCTAGGGATGACACCGAGTGACTTCCAGCCCTGCCAGCTAGGTGAGAGCCTGATAGCAGGATCTGCTCGGGATCTAAGGCTGACACCATCGAGTGACTTCCAGCCCTGCCAGTGAGGTGAGAGCCTGACAGCAGGATCTGCTCGAGGTCTAAGGATGACACCGAGTGACTTCCAGCCCTGCCAGCTAGGTGAGAGTCTGACAACGGGATCTGCTCGAGGTCTAAGGATGACACTGAGTGACTTCCAGCCCTGCCAGCTAGGTGAGAGCCTGACAGTAGGATCTGCTCGGGGTCCAAGGCTGACTCCATCGAGTGACTTCTAGCCCTGCCAGCTAGGTGAGAGCCTGACAACGGGATCTACTCGAGGCCTAAGGATGAAACCGAGTGACTTCCAGCCTGCCAGCTAGGTGAGAGCATGACAGCGGGATCTGCTCAGGGTCCAATGCTAACACCATCGAGTGACTAACAGCCCTGCCAGCTAGGTGAGAGTCTGACAGCAGGATCTGCTCGAGGTCTAAGGATGATACCGAGTGACTTCCAGCCCTGCAAGCTAGGTGAGAGCCTGACAGTGGGATCTGCTCGGGGTCCAAGGCTGACACTATCGAGTGACTTCTAGCCCTGCCAGCTAGGTGAGAGCCTGACAACAGGATCTGCTCGAGGTCTAAGGATGACACCGAGTGACTTCTAGCACTGCCAGCTAGGTGAGAGCCGGATAGCTGGATCTGCTTAGGGTCCAAAGCTAACACCATCGAGTGACTTTTAGCCCTGCCAGCTAGGTGAGAGCTTGACAGCGAGATCTGCTCAAAGTCTAAGGATAACACCGAGTGACTTCCAGCTCTGCCAGCTAGGTGAGAGCCTGATAAAGGGATCTGCTCGGGGTCCAAATACACTATCGAGTGACTTCCAGCCCTGCCAGCTTGGTGAGAGCCTGGCAGCAGGATCTGCTCGAGGTATAAGGATGACACCGAGTGAATTCCAGCCCTGCGAGCTAGGTGAGAGCCTGACAGCGGGATCTGCTCGGGGTCCAAGGCTGACACCATCGAGTGACTTCCAGCCCTGCCAGCTAGGTGGGATCCTGACAGCGGGATCTGCTCGAGGTCTAAGGATGACACTGAGTGACTTCCAACCCTGCCAGCTAGGTGAGAGCATGACAGTGGGATCTGCTCGGGGTCCAAATACACTTCACTTCTTCATGCAAACCTATTGTGACAGCATCGATGCATTAAAGAACTTTATTAAAAATCAAAGCACCACTAACATGTTTCAAGGAAAAAAATCATTTTAAGTCGTCACCACTCCAGGTGAGACTTAGGGTCTCACCCTCCATATTTTGGAGTTGGTACCCCCCTGACCTTAAAGCCTCTTTTATAATAAATGGACCTTCCCAGCTGGGGTTGAGCTTCCCCACGGTTGCCGACCTCCCTGCTGCATCCACCTTCTTTAGCACTAAGTCCCCCTTGCCAAATTGCTTGACTCTGACGTGCTTGTCAAAGTACTTGGCCAACCTCCTCTTCACCTCTTCCTATCGGACGGCGGAAAGGTCCCGCAGTTCTTCCACAATGTCAAGGGAGAGTCACAGCTCCTCCTCGTTCTCAGCCTGCCATTCTTCCCTGCATTCCCCGGCTGCAACAACTCGAGGTGTTTGCACTTCAAATTCCACGGGGAGCACTGCCTCGCACCCATAAGAGAGCTTGAAGGGGGTCTCCCAGGTAGCTGTGTTGGGGGTGGTCCTCAAGGCCCAGAGAACTGCGGGAAGCTGTTCCACCCAGCTCCCCTTCAGATTTTCCACTTTCTTTTTAGGAGGTTAACAATGATCTTGTTCGTGGCCTCCACCTGCCCGTTGCTCCTGGGGTGGTGGACCGAGGTGAACCTGAGGTCGATCCCAAGGTGCTCGCAGAAACTGGTAAACTCCGCGCCGGCGAACTGGGGCCCATTTTCCGTGACAATGGCCTGAGGCAGCCCATGGAGGCAGATGATCTCACCCCATACGAAGTTCCTGACAACCTGGTAAGTCACCTTGGCCAGCGCCTTTACCTCCAACCACTTGGAGAAATAATCGATCTTCACCAGTAGGAACCTTCTCTACCCACTGTCCTGGGGGAATGGTTCAACCAAATCCATTCCCCAAATGGCAAAGGGCCAGGGGGCTGTGGTAATTTTGACTCGCTGAGTCGGCTGTAGCTGGAGGGGAGCAAACAGCTGGCATTTGTGGCACCTTCTTGCGAACTCCGTGGCATCAAGGCCCAGGGTGGGCCAGAAGTACCCCTGCCTGACAATCCTCCCTTCCAGGGTCCGACTCCCGGAGTGACTCCCACACTCCCCGGAGTGGACTTCTTCCAAGATTCTTTGTACTTACCCCTCGGCCACAACATCGATCCAACATCCCCGAGAGAGTCTTCCTGTACAACTTCCCATCCTGGAGGAGGTAGTATGCCGACTTGTGTCTGCGCTTCTTCTTGTCCACCCCCTCCGGATACTCTCCCGTGGAAAGGAAAGTTACGACCGGTTCCATCCATGAAGGCTGCTGGTCTATCTCCATGAGCTCTCCCTCTTCGATTGTGGGTCGGAATAGGTCGGTGATGGTACACCCTACCCGAGGACCACGCTTCGCTAGCTGATCGACTTGCTCATTTTCCTCCCGGGGCACGAGCTGGATGGAAAAAGTTTGGAATGTGCCAATGATCCCCTTTACTTTGGCTAAGTATAGCCGCAGGGTAGGCTCTCTCGCCTCAAACTCCCCGTTGATCTAGGAAACTACCACCATGGAGTCAGTAAGGACCTCCACGTCCAACACCCCCAACTCCCTGGCCAGGCACAACCCTGCTATCACGGCCTCATACTCGGCCTGATTATTGGTGATGGGGAAGTGCACCACCAACGTCTGCTCAATTTTAGTCCCTTGTGGGCTCTCCAAGATCACCCCTACTCCTAGGGAATACCTCCCCGAGTTGCCATCTACCTTCAACTTCCAAGGAGTCGGACGAGTGAGCTATTGCTCCGCCACCTCAATCATATAATCGGCCAAGAAGTCGAGCATCGCTTGAGCTTTGATCGAGAGGCGGGGGACGAAGGAGACGTCAAACTCACTCAACTCCATCGACCACTTGGCTAGCATGCCAGAATGCTCCACCCCCTCAAAGATGTTGCGGAGGGGATGGTCAGTCACCACTCAGATTGAGTGTGCCTGGAAATAGGGTCGCAGCCTTCGGGCTGAGATGACCAGGGCGAAGGCCAGCTTCTCCAAAATTGTAAATCGAAGCTCGACCTTCCTCAGGACCCGGCTCATGTAGTATATAGGGAGCTGCTTATTCCCCTCTTCGAGAACTAAGACAGAGCTTAGGGCCTCCGCCCCGACCCCGAGGTACAAAAATAGGTCCTCCCCATCCTTCGGCCTTGGAGCAACGGATCCTGTGTCAATTGCGTCTTGAGGGCCTGGAATTCCTCCTCGCACTCCCTAGTCCACTCGAATTTTTGGCCCCCCCCCTTAGTGTTTTAAAGAAGGGGGAGCACTTCTCCCCGACCCGGGAGCAGAACCTACTTAGCCCTGTCAGCTTCCCCGTCAGCCGCTGCACCTACTTAGTGTTCCGTGGTGATCCCAGCTCTATGATAGCCTTGACCTTATCAGGATTCGGCTTGACCCCCGCAGGGGTGAGGAGGTGCCCCAAGAACTTTCCCTTGCTAGCCCCGAAGACACACTTCAGGGGGTTCAACTGCATCTTGAATCTGCACAGGATAGTAAAGGTCTCATCTAGGTCCTGGAGGTGAGAGTCCACATCCTGACTCTTGATCATGAGATCATCCATGTACACCTCCAGGTTCCTCCCCTTCTAGTCTTTGAAGACCCTATCCATCATCTTCTGGTAGGTCGCCCCTATGTTCTTTAGCCCGAAGGGAATCATCTTGTAACAGTAGCACCCATCCCCCGTGATGAACGAGACATCCTTGACGTCTGTGGGGTGCATTCTGATTTGATGATAACCTGAAAATGCATCTAGAAAACTCATTATAGAAAAACCAAAGGCTGAGTCAACCAGCGCATCGATCCGAGACAAGGGATAACAGTCCTTAGGACAAGATTTATTGACCAAGGAGAAGTCGATACACATACGCCATCGGTCGTCCCCTTTTTCACCATGACTACATTTGAGACCCAACCGGGGTATTGGATCTCAGATATGAAGCCGGCCTTGAGAAGCTTTGTAACCTCCTCCCTAATGGGCTCTACCAGCTTGTCCGCGGTGGATCTCTTCTTTTGTTGGACGGGGCGTGTTCCCGGGTCCAAGTTGAGGCGATGGCAAGACACATCCACGTCAACCCCCGGCATCTTCGTGGTGCTCCATGCGAAATGTCCACGTTCTTCTGGATGCACTCCAGCATCCTGTCCTGAGCCTCCGGGGTCATCCCTCTACTGACGCGGACCTTCTCCACCCTGCCTTCTCGGGTGAGGACCTCCATCTCCACCACCTCTTCTGCAGCCTCCAACCTGGACTGCTCTACCCATTCTTCAACTTCCCTCTCCTCTGGGATGAGGACTTCCGCCTCCACCTCTTCTTCCACGGCCATCGCCTCGACCGACTCCTCCTGATCTCCTCCTGCCGCCTCTACCACGGCGCAGCTCTCCGCCTCCAGCTCCTCCCTACTAGCTTCCTGCTCCGCCTCCTCCATCCTTCGCTCTATCTTCTCAGCTCCCTCCTGCCAAGAGATGGAGTTCACGGTGGTGACGTAGCATTCCCGCACCACTTTGGGGTCCCCCCTAACCCTGACCTGAATCCCCTCTACATTGAACTTCAAGCATTGATGGAATGATGAGGGGATGCTGCGGAAGGCACTGATAAGGGGCCTCCCGAAGATGGCATTGTAGTTGCTGGGGGCATCCATGATGATGAACCTGCAGTTCCTGGACTGCACCCCCCCGGGTGACATGGAGGCCTACCCCTCCTTCGACCTCCTTCCACTCCCCCGAAAATCCAAACAATCATTTGAGGCCAACACCCTCTTCGCCTCCCCCTTCATCGCATCAAACGCCTTCTTAAAGACAACGTTGACGAAGCTTCCATTGTCGACGAGGATCCTAGAGACGATAAAATTTTCGATGGCTGTTTGGAATACCAGCGCATCGCAAAAAGGATCTGCATTATCTGTCATATCTCTCCTCTAGAAGGTGATCCTCTCCTCTAGGGGCGGGGTTTGGGATGTGGAGCCAATGCTCTGGCGATACATGGTATGGAGGCTCGCCTTCTAGGAAGCCTCAATCCCCCCCACCCACGTGGATCACTCTGATCCCTCCTCGGGACCCGACATCCACCCGGTCTTCGCAACGATCCTCCTCCGCCCGAGGCAGGACCTCCTCGATCCTCACTTCCTGACTCCCCTACTGTTGCTGCTCCCTATTTCCCCTCATTTCGAGGAACTCCAAGCACGTGGCTGTGGCGTGCCCCTCCTCCTGATGAAACTCGCAGTAGGGCAACTCCACCCTAACTTATCTCCTCCTCCTCCTGGCTACTCTCCTCCTCTCCCCTATGGCTTTAGCCATAGCCTCTTCTTGATCGGGGAGTTGAGGTCTCTGGGCCTGCCTCCAGCCTGGGGGGTGGAATTGATCTCCCCCCCCCCCAGGTGGTGGTCCTTTCCTTGGTACCATCTTTGTGGCCCCTTCCCTTGCCACTCGGGTTTCCAGCCCAGCCGACGATCAGGCTCCTGATGCCCCCACCTAGGCTGCTACTGCCCCTGGGGCTGCCTCTACTCCCTTTGTCGGGGCTCTCCTCTCCCCTCCTCCTGTCCTCTTCCTCCTCTTGGCTCCTTATCTTCCTCTGTGGCCCACCTGTCCAGCTTCCGGGCGAACTCCTGGTTTGATGCCTCCCCGTCAACTTCTCTTGCCGCCCTCTCCATCAGCTCCTCGTAAGAGAGGGGGATCCTCTTCAACTCCATCCTGAAGAAACCCTACTGCAGGCCAGGGTGAAAGCCATCATCAAACTATGGCCCGGCATCTCATGGACCTGGGTGACCTCCTCCTGGAACCAGTCCACATAGCTCCCCAGCTTCTCATTCACTCCCTGCTTGATGTGGAACAAGGACTCCGACTCCTTCTTCCTCCTCTTCGAGGTAGTGAACCTCAGCATGAACCCCCGGCGTAGGTCCTCGAAGCAGTAGATGGAGTTGGCCGGTAGCTGTTGGAACTACTCCCTTGCCTTCTCCTTGAGGGTAATGACGAAGAGTCGACACTTAAACCCATCCAACATCTGTCGGATCGAGACCACGTCCTCAAACCACTGGACGTGTTGGACCGGGTCTCCCTTCCCGGTGTAGTAGGACATCTCGGGTTCCCTGAACCCCTCTGGAACTGGAGCTGAAGAGACCAACTCGTTGAAGGAGCTGCCTCCCCCTACTGGGTGAGCTGGCGTGTCTCGGGCACTCAGCTCGCCGAGCCGGCCTCTGCATGCCGAGCCGGGGAAGAGCTCGAGCCCGGGGAGCCCGCACCCTCGGCCCTCCTCGGCAACTTCCTTCCCAGCTCGCCTCCTGGGGGCGTCGTCGCCCAGAGAGGGGGCAACGACAATCTGGACTGCTGGAGTCGAGCACTCAGCCCGCGTGCTGAGTGCGAACTTGATGAGGCCCAGCACCTCGTTCCTGAAATCTTCAAACATCCCCACCGTGGCTAGAGGTGGGGGCGGCGAGCTTGACCTGTCAGGTCCCTGTCCTCCTGTCATCTTGCTCGCTGAATGTTTTCTGCACTGACCACGCTCCACGCTCACCGCACCAAAATTTTGAAAACAAAAATCGGTCTCCTGTGGAGTTCACCCTCGGGGAAGGGGTGATTGTGTACCTACTTCACTCCTGCAAGCAAAACAACAAAAGAAACAAGGGAGAACTGACCCAAGGGTTCGGCGGGGAGGACCCACCATACACACGAAAGATCTGAGAGCGCTTCCCCTTCTTAGCCAAAGGCCGAGCTAAGGTACCCTCAGAAAGCACTTGAAAGCTGGAGCAAGAGAGCACATGCAGCTTACTTTCTAGGGTACCACTTGGGTCATATTTATAGATTTCAAAATCTGAACTGGCAATAACCAAACTGAACTGACCTGAGGTTACCAAAATACCCTTGGTTGGGTCTGCCAACAGCCAAACTCCGCTCTTTTGAAGGGCTATGGGCAGACCAGTGGGGGCAAAACAGTAAAAAGTACCTCGTAGATCTGGGCGAGCTGGGGAGCCTGGCCACCTCGGCAGATCCTGCATGTCTGCTGTTGTCGAGCTCTTTTGCACGAGCGCGAGTTGGGGCGCAGAGCTCGACTATCAGTCGGCCTCCGTTAGTCGACCTCAGCTCGCCGAATCTTGGCTTAGCTCAGCAAATGTCGAGCTCGCGGTCGACAAATGCCGAGCTCGGGCTCGGGTTTCTCTGCCGAGCTCGCCTGGGGCCTTGGTGATCTGAGTCGGCCGGCCTGGTTCCTGGTTCTCCCCGCTCGCCAGATACGGGGGTGTACACTACGTGAATGCAGTAAACAAGTGGTTGGAGGAACATAATTGAGCATGATTGTAAGTAGGGAAATGGTATTGGTTTGGAAGAGGTTGTGACGCTCGATAATTGAATGAGTAAACCATGACAATGTATTCATGTTAACGAAACGGGTGAAATATCTTTATGATGATGTGTTTATCGTGAAGGAAGCATATTTGTTAGTGAATGCTCGATCCTTAAAAGTAACCGGAAAAGTGTTAAGTATGACCATGAGAAGTGATAAGTAATGGAAAGTGTAAGCGGTCCACTGTGTATAGTTGTGTCTCCTTACGGGTAGTAGTGTGTGTTGTTATGTTGTACAAGGTGGATTGCCACCTAGATTTCAAGGAACACTTAAGTTTTGTTGAACACTAGTTTGGTAATGATGAGAGGGGACTCAGTTGGAGCCCTTGTATGTGTGTGAACAGAAAAAAGTAGATCGAAAATTTGGAGTAACAAAATCTTTATTATCCAAAAAAGGTATCTATTACAAAGGTATAGCCTCCTTTTATAGAATGGAGGAGATGAGAGAGATTACAAATAAGCAATGTGAGACTAAAAAATTACAAGTATATGCGGCTTTACAAATAGACAAACCGGACAAGTCGTGATGTTAGACAAGCAAGCTAACTGCCCGACAACCAACAGTAGGAGAGAACAAGCGCCACGGAGAACAAGCCGCCATAGGAGACCGCTTGATCGCCCGGTCTCCAAGTCGCCTGAGACAAACTGCCAGACCGCTGGGATACCAAACAGAAACAGCCCGGCAGACAAGTCGGCTAGGGTGAACCGCCAGACCACCCGGCCTACGAACAACAATAGACCGCTCAGCCTCCATACTGTAACACTCCCCCTCAATCTGGAGTATAAATATCAATCATGCACAGCTTGTCGCAAATGTGGAAGAAGGAAGCGGACACTGGCTTGGTGAAGAAATCTGCCAACTCGTTCTCGGAAGTGACGAATGGAGTTCAAATCTATTTCTTCAAGACCTCGTCTCGAATAAAGTGACAGTCGATTTCTATATGTTTTGTCCTCTCATGGAAGATAGGATTTTTGGAGATATGTATCGCATCCTTGTTGTCATAGAACATAGAAGGAGGATAGTTGTAGACATCTTCTATGTCAAGCATGAGAGCTCGTAACCATTTCAAATCACATGTGGTCGATGCCATACTGCGATATTCTGCTTTTGGACTAGACCTGGAGACCACAGACTGTTTCTTGCTCTTTCAGCTCACAAGATTTCCTCCAGCAAATGTGCAGAAACCTGATGTTGACTTGCGGTCACTTTTGTCATCAGTATAGCTCGAATCTGAGTATACTTCAACCCTTAAGTGACCATTCTTCTGAAAAAGGAGTCCTTTACCTGGCGCTGCTTTAACATACTCCAATATCCTCAGGGCAGATTGTAGATGGCACTCCCTAGGACTTGTACAAACTGGCTTACCTTGCCCACAACATAAGAGATGTCAGGTCTGGTTACAGTGAGATAAATGAGTTTGCCAACCAAACGCCGGTACCTCGTAAGATCGGATAGAAGGGGCGAGTCATTTGTCCAAGTTTTGTTTTCTCTAGCAGCCATGGGACATCGAGCAGATTTAGCACCAGTCAACTCTGCCTCCTTTAGAATATCAATAGCATACTTCAGTTGGGAAAGGACCACGGAGTTGGGCTTCTTAGAGATTTCAATCCCTAGAAAGTATTTTTGGGAGCCCATATCCTTTGTGACCAGGCGTTGATGGAGGTGTTTCTTTGTTAAAGTTACCCCATCCTGGTCATCGCCAGTAAGAAGAATGTCATCCATATATACCGCAAGAACTACCAAACCTGAGGCGGTTTTCCGAATGAACAAGGAGTGATCAGCTGAACTTCTTGCAAAACCAATGGCCACAATAATGTCGCTGAACTTATCAAACCAAGCATGAGAGCTTTGCTTTAGGCTATAGATAGCCTTATTTAGCCGGCATACTCGTGTCTCCCCCTGAGCAACATACCTAGGAGGTTGCTCCATGTAAACATCTTCCTAAAGATCACCGTAGAGAAAAGCATTCTTAACATCCAGCTGTGAAATGGGTCAATCCCTGTTGACAGCGACAGAGAGAAGGACGCGAATGGTGCTGAGACAAGCGATGGGAGAGAAGGTGTCAAATTAATCAACAACATTTGTCTGAGTAAAGCCTTTGGCAACCAAGCTGGCCTTGTATCGATCCACGCTGCCATCCGGACGGAACTTTACAATAAAGACCTAGTGATAGCCAACCACATCAGTGCCTAAAGGGTAGGAACCAGGGTCCAGGTACCCCGTTAAGTGAGGGTAGCAATTTCCTCATCCATGGAGGCCTTCCAATGAGGAACAGCAAGAGCTTCCTGGTAGGTGCGGGGAGTGGCCGTCGCAGAGATAGCCAATGCAAATGCCCTGCAAGAAGGAGTGAGACGATCATAGGAAACAACAGCAGCCAGTGGATGTTGGGTACATGTCCACACCCCTTTGCGAAGAGGAATGGGAATATCCAGGTCAGGGTGTTGCTCAGTAACCGGATCATCCCTGGCGGAGAGAGCTGGCCCGAGAAAGGAGAGAGATGGTCGCGGAGAGGATGGAGAGAGTGGTGGTTATGAGGAAGAGAGAGAAGGTGGAGACGGTAGAGGTGATGGTGGGAAAATCTCGATTGGAGTAGACAGGGTGGATGGGACGGTGGGATAAGGCGAAAGAACTGTAGAGGGAGAGGGGTCAGAAGAGAAATAGGAAACATTCTCGAAGAAGGTCACATCCACGGATACTTATTGTTTACGAAGAATGGGATAAAAGTAACAGTAGCCTTTTTGAGTAGTTGAGTAACCCAAAAAGACACATTTGGTGGCACATGAGTCGAGTTTGTCATGAGTGGCGAAAGGATTGTGCACAAAAGCCGTGCACCCAAAGATACGCAGAGGGAGAGGAAACGAATCCTTTCCTGGATATAGAATAGAGAATGGGATTTTTCCTTGGAGAACCGTGGATGGAATGCGATTAATTAGGTAACAGGAGATGAGGACAGCGTAGCCCCAATAGGAGCGAGGAACTTATCTTTGTGTCATCAGAGTGCGAGCGACATCGAGGAGGTGACGGTTCTTGCGTTCCGCCACCCCATTTTGTTGGGAGGTATAGACACAAGTAGTTTGATGAATATTACCATGTTACATACAAAAAGAAGAGAAAGCGGTGCTAAGATATTCCTTAGCGTTGTCAGAACGAAATATTTTAATAGACATATCAAACTGATTCTTAATCATATTATAAAATGATGTCCATAAAGAAAAGAGTTTAGAGCGATCCTTTAAAAGATACACCCATGTACATGTAGAGAAATCATCAATAAATGTTACAAAATATGAACTACCCCAACCTATGGTGAGGGTAGGAGCAGGACCCCAGATGTCTGAGTGAACAGGTTCAAACGGTCGGGAAGAACCACGACCTTGCTTCGGTGGGAAGGAGGAGCGGTGATGCTTGCAAGCTGACATGCATCATAGTTGAGAGGTGGACTCTGCGGAGGAAGAAGTGGTAGAAGCTGACGTAGAAGACATGGAGGAGCATGACCAAGACAAAGATGCCACTGGAGAAGATCAGTAGAAGATGTGGAGAAGGTGGAGAGTGCGGAAACATTGTCGAGGAAGTAGAGGTCGCCGCTCTCAGTCCCAGTAGCAATCGTCTGCTTGGTGCCCGGATCCTGAAAAGAACAAGTAGTAGAAGTGAATGTGACAGAGCATTATAGTTGTTTGCAAAGCAAAGTAATAGATAATAAGTTACAAGGGAACTTGGGCACGTAGAGGGTGTCCGCCAGGCGAAGAGACGAAGTGACTTGAACCACACCGATTTCATTGACCAGTTAGGGAGAGTCGTCCGCAACAAGGACCGGGGGCAACCGGTCATGTTGTTCTAGTAGAGAAAAACATTGTGGATTGTCGGTCATATGATTGGTAGCACCAGAGTCGATCACCCATTTACCTTGAGTAGCGACGTGGGCACTACCTGAAGACGTGACCACGGAGGTGGATGGCTTCGAAGAAGAAGTGGAAGCATCCCCAGATGGTCGAAGATAAGGATGCTTCTTCCAACAGCGATCAACCGTGTGGTCGGTGCGGCCACAGTGAGAGCAGATAAAGCCGAAAGCACCACGGTCGCTTGATGGGAGGTGGCGGGCACCAGAGCCACTTTGCTGAGTATGGTGAGTGGAGTTGTCCGGTTGAGGATGGGAGGATATCAGCAGATGTTGGAGCAGAGATGTTACAGTAGCTATGCGGGCAGTAGTGGCATCCAGGGTGTGAGACTCCGCCTCGCCAAGGATTTGCTGACGATCATGTCATACGACTCAGGAAGTCGTAGAAAATAACACACAACCAGAAGCTCCAGAAAGTGTTTGTGTTGCTCAGCAAGATAGCAGAGAAGGGGCTATTTTGGAGAATTTCGGCTCCGAGAGCCTGAACTTGTTGGTAAGTAGCAGGTGGAGACATGGAGGGACGGGCAAATAGGTCCGCATACAGAGTATAGATGCGAGACGTCTGAGCCCCCTTGGAGTAGAGAGCGGCAAGATGGAGCCAAGCAGCCTTGACCGTTTCATCATGACGGATGACAGGGAGGCATTCATCAGAGAGGTTGTTAGCCACCAATGTGCGGACAAGAGCATCGTTGGCATCCCAATCGTCAAAGAGAGGGGAATCATGCGGAGGAGGGTCATCTGTAGAATGATGACGTTTGCGTTGAGAGCAGAGAAGGAAGGTGAAGGAGACACTCCAATCCGGGTAGTTGGGATCGATGAGTTTGGAAGCGGTGCCAAGGTTACCAGAAGGAGTGGGAGGTGTAGGAGGATGAGCGTCAACAAGAGTAGTGGTGGTAGAGATATCGGGGTTGGCCGTAGAAGAGAGCAGCAAGAAGAACAAGCCGCGACTAGAAGGAGAAGTCGCAGCGACAAATAACAGGTCATGACTAGAAAGGGAGGGCGCGGCGACAAAGAATAGGTCGCGGCTAGAAAGAGAAGTGCGGCGACTTGGCACAGGTCGCGGCGACTTAAGAACTAGTCGTGGCGACAAAGAAGAGGAGAGGCTAGAAAAGTAGGGTCAGCGACTAGGCAAAGTGCGCGGCAAGAAGAAAGACAAATCAAGAGGTCGCACAAACAAAGGGAAGTGGCAAGGAGAGAAAGAAACCGCGCGAACAGGGTGAAAGCCAGGGGAAGAAACAAGCCGCGAAGACAGGTCGTGAGAAGAAGAAACAAGTCACACGGACAGAGAGGGCTCACAGAATCAGGAGGAAAAGATCGAGTGCTCTGATACCATGTGCGAACAGAAAAAAGTAGACTGAAAATTTAGAGAAATAAAATCTTTATAATCCAAAAAAGGTATCTATTACAATGGTATAGCCTCTCTTTTATAGAATAGAGGAGATGAGAGAGATTACAAATAAGCAATGTGCGACTAAAAAATTACAAATATATGCGGCTTTACAAATAGACAAACCAGACAAGTCGTGCGGTTAGACAAGCCGGCTAACCGCCCGACAACCAATAGTAGGAGAGAACAAGCGTCGTAGAGAACAAGCCGCCACAGGCGACCGCTAGACCTCCCGGTCTCCAAGTCGCCTGAGACAAACCGCCAGATCACTGGGATACCAAACAAAAACAGCCCAGCAGACAAGCCGGTTAGCATAAACCGCCAGACCGCCCGTCCTCCGAACAACAATAGACTGCCCAGCCTCCATACTGCAACAGTATGTTGATGGAATACCTACGTGAAATTGCATGCGGTGTGAGTTGATACGCGGTGTCAAAATCCTTGGTTAAGGATAGTGTGGCAGGTCTACGGGCTCGCCAGTCATCACACTGACGGGACTTGACAGATAGACTTTGGGTAGTTGGGCTTTGCCCTCGGTGCTCACTCCTGAGGCCCCATCCGTTCCAAGTGGACGGTTGGGCTTGGTCCTTTGGTGATACGTGTAACACCCCCCATCCGTCTCATGGGATATAACAGAAGGTCCGGTCGGGGCCCTACGCCATACTCCATGGATAGTCAGAGGGGTTATATATTAATACCAAAATACTATGATACAATATCAAAATCTAAAACAGAGCATTCTAGCGGAAGCTTTTAAATAAGTTAGAAGAAATCATCACAAAACATGAATGTCCACTATAGCCCAAAGTAGGAATGAAATAACAAATACACATGGAGTCTTGGCATTATGGTCTTACAAATGTTTACTTAAACAATAAATGTATTACATACTTCGGCATGCAGGCCGGCCATACATTAAAATAGTAAAAGAAAATACTTCGCTTTGGCGTTCAAATGCCAGCACTGCATCAAGGGCTTTAGCCCGCTACTTGCCAGTTGGCTCACCTGTTCCTACACAATAACAACCCACTCAACGGTGGTAAAACAAGGCAATGGTCATCTAAGGCTGATCAAATTAAAACGACCCCACCCCTTTCTCGGGGCGGGGATGCTCCTTCCCTACAATATATTAGCAAAACCAAAACATAGTAATGAAAGTGCAATTTAAGCACACTTCACCGCAGGAGTAGGCACGAACGGCCACACACCTCGTGCTCTCAGGGCACATTCTCGGTGTCCGGACAAAAACCAAGGACGCACCACCGTTATCTAGACGACAACAACCATGAGCATTTTGGTAGTCTTTACGGCCTGCGCATGGCCTAAGATCCGTAACTATGGCAGCGACAGGAAACACTACTCACGGATGCTCGGCATAACTACTGGGTAGGTTCGGCCCTTTCCCATTGCTCACATCGTCGGGAAAACAACCACGATGTGGTTCGGCCTCCCCATTCCCATTTCACAAACTTTACATAACCTCGTTATGATAAACAGGTGGCTCGCAGGCCACCTGGCTGGGCTCCCAGAGCTCTCAGCCCCACATCACAGGCCCCAGGTCTCTACGACACAGGCCACAATGAAAGAAAATGGTTGTCAACCTAAATCACCTAGAGGGGGGTGAATAGGTGAGTTGTGCGTCTTTTGCGGAATAAAAAATAATTAGAGCACAGCACAGAACTATCTACCAATATCACAGACGACATAAGATTTATAGTGGTTCCCCAACCTTGGGTACATCCACTTTCCCTCACCGATCTAGCAATCAACTAGACTCGGCTACTCCCTTATCTCGGATCAAAAATGGATCCTACCCTCGGAACAAAGTTCCTACAAACTCGATCCAAACAAAGGGATCTACACCTCGGAAGATAACACTTCCTACAAACTCGGAGTGAAAAACTCCTACACTCGTAGAAACTTTCTCCTACAAGATTAATAAAGTGTTGGAAAAATTATACAAACAGTGAATCCAATCAGATCTGAAGAAACGGCCAGAAAACTTCTTCTTATGGACTTTGCAGCACTATCAGAAATCGGTGAAGAGAGTCTCGGCCCAGATCTGGATCTTCTTGCTTTTACAGAATCAGAGAGAGAAGATGAACGGTGATGTCGATCTCGATCTGTAACTTTCTTCAGAATAAATCCTCTGACCTTAGAAGCGGATGGCCGGAGAAGATGGAGGCGGCGGCGGCTTCCGTTTCGGGAAAACAGAGAGGAGTCGGCTGAAGAATATTTCTCGAAATAAAATGACAAGAAAGCTTGGAGAATACTTAGGGTTTGTCATTTTCTGATAAGACCTTATATAGAAGAGACTAACGGTCATAATCGGTCATAATAATGTACACGTGGACCAATCATGTCGCGTGATTTCAAAATCCCGTCAGAAAAAGGACTTAGCAAAATTTCAGAGAAGGTTCAGCCATATACACGAGTAAGTGAATAACTACTCGAGTAGTTGAATAACTACTTGAGTACATGAAGGAGAACATACTCGGGTATAAAAAGATGGGCTACTCGAGTAGGTAGAAATCAACTAATTGAGTAAGCAGACAGAACTACTCGAGTATGTAGAGAGACTTACTCGAGTACATAAAGGATCTACTCGAGTACTGGAAAAACTACTCGAGTATATTTCATAAACTACTCGAGTAAATGAAGTACTACTTGAGTGGGATACTTAGAATAAATTCTGAAGATGTCAGCAAGAGCTACTCGAGTAGTTGAACTAAACTACTCGAGAGGAAGTAATCTACTCGAGTAGGTGAAAGTTCTACTCGAGTAAAAGACTTAGAAAATTCTGGAGTAAGAAAAATTCAAGATACACGAGTGAGACATGATCTACTCGAGTAGGTATAATGAACTACTCGAGTATGATTCTATCTACTCGAGTATGTGAGTATACTTACTCGAGTCCATGACTTAGAAAAATTTTGATGAGTGAACTTTTAATACTCGGGAATAAAGAGTAATCTACTCGAGTATATAAGTATGCTACTCGAGTATATGACTATGTCTACTCGAGTAGGTGACTTAGCTACACGAGAGACACACTTAAGTACTCGAGTACAAGGTTCCTTTACTCGAGTAAATTATACCCAAACTACTCGAGTAGTTATAGACCTAATCGAGTAAAAGACTTAGAGAAATTTTTGATGTTGGAAAACTGTTTCTTCTAGAGTAGTCAACTTCCAATTCCTTTCCCATAGTCCAATAGCTTGAATATGAAGTGTATCCCAATAGAGAGACCACACATGAGTCAACACCTTGGAATATGCAATGAGGGATTACATTGCACAGTTCCTGTGTTTGGTGACCCACTGTGGACTGACATTGGTCTACACTTCCCAGTGAAATTCCTGCAAACATATAACTCAAACCAAGCATCAAATACAACTTAATTCATCTTAGTTCCAGGGTGACTTCATCAAATCTGTGTTAATGTGGATATAATATCCAACAATCTCCCCCTATTTGTTGAAGTCAGAACCCTTTACACTAAGGTGAATTATGGACATAAAAGAAACTAAGTAGAAAAACATGAGCAGGTAAGCAATAGACAATGAAAAGGATAATTAGACAGGAATGAAGAATTATATATATGTAAATTTCCAAAAACATCAAGTCTACAGCTTGTCATTTCAATTTCTCATCATCTTTTAGGTTTAGGCTTGGGATTGCTGCTTATCCATCTTTTCTTGCTGTCTTCTTAGATAGTTGAATGGCTTAGGGAAATATTTAGGATGCCTTGGAGGAGCAGCAGGGTTATTTCTCCCAAACTCTCTGTCATGGATCTTCCTTTTTAGCATTGATTTCTCATATAACTCCCATTCCTGGGAACTGTAGTGAATGCTCCTGTTCTCATTGTGATCCATAACTAGCCTGAGTGTGTCCAAAATTAGAGATTTTGAGGTTGGAGACCAAGCTTCAGCATGTTCAGGGGCTTTGGAAGGAGCAGTCCTGCTAGCAGAGGGACCTTCACCATACTTCCTTTTCTTCTTAGAGGTTCTGATCTCTGGAGGAGCTTGAAGGAATATATCAGCAGGATCTTCTTCCCAGCCTGGAACATAAGTATCTGGAGGGGCAACTGAGTCTCCAAGCTTGGGAGAGAAGGTAGGTTGTAGAGGAACAGCTGGGGCAGTGACATCTGTAGCTAGAGGGTTGAGATGATGGGAAATGATGTTTGGGTCAACTGCAAGATCTGGCAAGATATGATTGTGCATCCAGACAGCAGTGTCATATGTGTGAAATTTGACACTCTGTATTTGGGCTAGCACATCAGCATGAATGGTCTTCACATGAGCTTGCCATTCATCTGTCTTCTGAGCAGTAGATTTTTCTACCTGTTCTTTGAGTTCTTTTATCAAACTCTCCCCCTTTCTGATTTCAACAGATAGCTGGGCTATGGCATCATCTTTGAAAAGGCCCACTTCTTCACAGATCTTCATCTTGTTGGCTTCATTCCTCTTGTCTAGCTCCATCTGATTGTTGGCCAGGGTGACACCTTGTTCCATAACGTTACCCACACTAGTGATAGTATGGTCAAGGGCTTTGCCACCAAGTTGGAATAGGTACTTGAGCTTGTCAGTGTTATGCTGAATTTCAGCAAAGTCTCTGCTCATCTCAGACTCAAGAGCAGTTACCTTGTCAGTGACCACCTTTAGAGAGGTGTCAAAATAATGTCTTTGTTCTTGAAGAAGAATGGTGATGTGTTGCAGCAAATCTGAGGAGGAGGAGACTGTAGCAGCAGCACTAGAGGGGGCAGCAGTATGGAGAGAAGGAGCTACCCAAGGAGCTAGTTCTTCAATTATCACAGAGCTGTGAGTTCTAATGGTAGGAGACAGAGCAACCCCTTCTTCTGTATCCTGAGGAAGAGAGAAGTCTAGATTTCTGAGAGGGGCCTCAGCTGGCTCAGGAGAAGGCTCATCAGAAATAGGAATGGTGTCTGACTTATCTGCTGGAGGATGTGGAGAAGGTGTTGGAGTCCTGGATGGAGAATGGGCAGGAGACTGTACTGGAGAGAAGTCCTTGTGATGTTTAGTGGTTGGAGCTGGAGGAGATAGAGGAGGAGGATGGAGCACTTCTTCAGAGAGCTCTACAATCATAGCATCTATGGCAGTAGCTGTGGACAGAAGAGTGTCTTGAGGTACTTGATCTAAAGGAGTGGCTGGACTCTGTGGAGTATGAGGTAGGGATGGAATTTCTGGCTGAGGAGAGGGCTGCCTGACTTGGCTAGAAGGAGCAGGCTCCCCCTCACTTGGTGCACCAGAGGAGCTGGCCACATGATGAGGAGAGGGAGATGGAGTCTTGTCCTCTACAGCTGGAGCTTCTGGAATTTCTGAAACCTTTGCAGCTTGGGCAGAATTCTTTAGCTTGAGATCCCATCTCTGAATTGAAGAGATGGAGATCTTCTTCATGTGGTGAAGTGGGGTTCCTTTGGAGAAGTTGAAGACTTCAGGATTTGTGGCATGGAGGAGCAGGGAGATAATTTTGGCATAGTTGGGGGATTTCATATTGTCCTTGATTTTTTCCAAAATCAGCATACCAAATTGGTATTTATTGCGGCAGATAATTGCTTGCATAATATCGAAGAAGTATAAGGGAATTTCTATGATGGAGTGAGTCTTGCACAGTAGAATTTTGCCAATAATATCAACTAGAAATTTTCCTTCAGTGTTCATGTCTGACCTCTTAATATACTGAGCGTCAGGAGAAATGCCACAGAAAAGAGCTGTTCGGTCAGAGTCTTCATCATCTAACTCATCTTCCTCATCGACAAGCGGCAACCAGAGAAGTTGAGAGACAGAGGTCTTGGTGAACTTGAGTTTCAAACCCTTCACTTTGGATTTTAGGACTTTTCCATTTCTTCGGACCTTGAGATTGGAGAAGAATTCGGCAACGTCGGGGAATAGAACGCGACAGGGTTCCTGGAGAAAGAAGGAGAGACAGGCGGTGTCGAGAAGGATGAGGAGGTTATGGAAATCATCGGAGAGCTCTGCAATACCTTCGGTGACTAGTTCTGAGCCGATGCCGATCTTGGAGGAAGCCGCCATGGATGCGATTGACTGGAAGAGGTGAGAGAGGCAGCTCTGTAGCAGCGGCGGAGGAGAGTAGGCGAGTCAGCAGGGTAGGCGAAGAGGCAGAGGATACTCGAGAGAAAGAAATGATGTCGTGTAGGTTTGAGTTTTTGGAATTTCATATATATATAACTCTTAAATTTCTGCTAATTAATTTGAAGAAAGAGGCGGCATTGAGACTTGGGTGGCGAATAGAATAAATTTCAAAAACTGGGAAATAGAACACGAGAAAGAGATAGACAACTCGAGTAGGTAAGTGAGTTACTCGAGTAGGTCGTCAGGAGGTACTCGAGTAGGTCTGCAGAGAGTACTCGAGTTGGTGGAGAAAAAGACTCGAGTAGATAGATGACTTACTCGAGTAGGTAAGTGACTTACTCGAGTAGGTCAGTAGATACTCGAGTAGGCACATTCTTATACTCGAGTAGGGAGAGAAGAGTACTCGAGTATGTTAGTTGTTACTCGAGTAGGTCTGCCTTGACTCACGTAGGGAAGTCACATACTCGAGTATGTCTCATGCTTCTCGAGTTGAATTTTGAAAAAGTTGAGAAAAAGTAGGTTTTGACTAACCCCTTGCAATTACTTGCTTCTTAGTCATCCAGCCTTCTTTAGTCCTCTTTGTTGAGCATCCCAAGCTCTGTCTTGAAGAACAAGAACTTGGTCTCGTCCAGCGGCTTTGTGAAGATATCTGCAACTTGCCTATCTGTAGGCACATATTGGAGATCTATGTCTCCGTGCTCCACATGTTCCCGGATGAAGTGATACCTTAGCTCGATATGCTTTGTCCGGCTGTGGGAGACTGGATTGTTGGCTATTGCAATTGCGCTGGAGGAGTCACAGTACATGGGAATATCCTTGAACTGCAGGTTGTAGTCCTCGAACTGATTCTTTATCCATAGCAACTGTGCACAATAGCTTCCTGCAGAGATATACTCTGACTCGGCCGTTGAGATTGCGACACAGTTCTGCTTCTTGCTACTCCAAGAGATTAGCCTTCTTCCGAAGAATTGGCAAGTCCCTGAGGTGCTTTTCCGGTCATCTTTGCTACCTGTAAAATCTGCATCTGAAAATCCAATTAGTTCGCTGTCATTACTTCTTGGGTACCATAAGCCAAGATTTGCTGTGCCTTTAAGGTATCTCAGGATCCGCTTTGCAGCAGCGTAATGAGATTCCTTAGAGTTCACTTGAAATCTAGCACAGACACATGTTGAGAACATTATGTCAGGCCTACTGGCAGTAAGTTAGAGCAAGGATCCAATTATGCTTCTATACTTGGTTTCATAAAAAGGTTTCCCTTTTTCATCCTTATTTGGAGACATAGTTGAGCCCATTGGAGTCCTCATAGAGGTTGCGTTCTCCATTCCGAATTTCTTAATTAGTTCTTTGGTGAACTTGGTCTGTGAGATGAAAATTCCATCTTCAGATTGTTTCACCTGAAGCCCTAAGAAATACTTCAGCTCGTCCATACTGCTCATTTCAAACTTCCCTTGCATAAGTTTTGGGAAC
This sequence comes from Platanthera guangdongensis, assembly GCA_039583875.1. Classification (NCBI taxonomy): domain Eukaryota; kingdom Viridiplantae; phylum Streptophyta; class Magnoliopsida; order Asparagales; family Orchidaceae; genus Platanthera; species Platanthera guangdongensis. The sequence goes on along the minus strand of CM077152.1, from coordinate 83,159,064 downwards.
TTTTTGCAGAGGTTGTCATTGGTAGAGCCAAAAATAATATCGTCGACATAGATTTGCACTAGCAAAATCTTGCCTTTTATTTCCCTAAGAAATAATGTCTTGTCTATCTTTCCCCTTGTGAACTTGTTCTCAAGTAGAAAGGTAGACAGCGTTTCCTACCAAGCTCTAGGAGCTTGTTTCAGACCATATAGGGCCTTGTGCAGAAAATAGACATGATTAGGAAAGTTAGGATCAACAAAACCTAGAGGTTGTTCCACATACGCTTCCTCCTTTATGTTACCATTCAGGAAGGCCGACTTCACGTCCATCTGATAGACGGTGAAGCCTTTGAAGGCAGCATATGCTAGGAACAATCTTATTGCCTCCAGCCTTGCCACTGGAGCATATGTCTGGTCGAAGTCGATTCCTTCTTCTTGACGATAGCCTTTAGCGACGAGTCTGGCCTTATTCTTTATGATCGTTCCGTCTTCGTCCATCTTGTTCCTGTAGACCCATTTTGTTCCAATGATGTTCTTTCCTTTAGGTCTTGGAACCAGCATCCACACATTGCAGCGTTTGAACTGATTTAGCTCTTCTTCCATTGCCATTATCCAGGATGCATCTGAGTTTGCTTCTTCAAATTTCTTTGGTTCAACCTGTGAGAGAAAACTCAAATGAAGATTCTTATTAGTTGTACCTCTCCGAGTTCTGACACCATCCCGGGGATCTCCTATGATCTGGTCCATGGGGTGATCCTTCAGATGTCTGAGCTCTAGAGTTCTTGCATCTGGATTATCTTCAAGCACCGGTGTGATTTCTTCATCCTGGATGACTTCTTCATTTTGATCATCAGCCTCTCCAATAGGAGTTGGAGTGGTGATCTTAATGAACTTCTCGCCTTTGCCTTCGGACGGATCATCCAAGCTAGTTTCTTTCAGCTTTTCACCTGCATCTTCAGTGAGCACACTAGACGGATTGCTTTGCAGCAAGCCTGTCTCATCAAATACAACATGTATCGATTCTTCCACCACCAGGGTTTTTCTATTGAATATCCTATATGCCTTACTATGGCTACTATATCCTACAAAAATACCTTCAAAGCTCTTTTCGCTGAACTTGGTGGTATGATACTTACCATTATTAAGTACGAAGCATTTACAGCCAAAGATTCTAAAGTAAGAGACTATTGGTTTCCTGCCTTTCAGAAGTTCGTAAGGTGTCTTATTATGGTCTTTGTGTATGAGTGCTCGATTTTGCACGTGGCATGCAGTGTTGACGGCCTCAGCCCAGAAGTACTCCGGTAGTGAAGCATCACTCAACATGGTCCTGCAGGCCTCTATGAGTGTTATGTTCCTTCTCTCAGCCACTCCATTTTGTTGTGGAGTGCGAGGAGAGGAAAACTCATGAAAGATACCTAAGCTTTCACAGAATTCTGTCATGTCCCCAGATTTGAACTCTGTTCCGTTGTCACTTCTGATTTTGATTATGGAGCAGTTGTATTCATTCTGGACTTGCCTGACAAAATTGGTAAAGATGTCGAAGGTATCTGACTTGTGTTTCAGAAAGAACACCCACGCAAAGCGCGAGTAGTCATCAACAATTACCAATGTATAGTCCTTACCTCCCAAACTTCTAATCTATAGTGGACCAAACAAGTCCATGTGCAATAGATGGAGACATCTGTTAGAGTCTTTGCCAATAATGCTTTTAAAGGTAGCCCTTGTTTGCATGCCTTTTACGCATGCATGACAAGGTCTGTCTTTGACGCATTTGAAATTTGGGGCATCACGTACTAAGTTCATTGAAAATAGTTTATTAATTGTTTTGAAATTAATATGTGCTAGTCTCTTGTGCCATTGTTCACCAAGAGACGCACTATCTTTTGCTAAAAGACACACTGATATAGAGGAATCTATATAGATGAAATTTAAACAGAAAATATTCCTGCTTCGAGTACCGGATAGAATCGTTTCCATATTATCAACGGATTTTATCAAGCACTTATCAGCATGGAACTCAACTATGTATCCTTTATCGCAGAGTTGGCTTATGTTAATGAGATTATGTTCCAATCCTTCGACATAGGCCACATCCGAGAAGGATACATTGTCATTAGTAATCATACCATAGCCTCTAGTAATTCCACGGTATGAACCTCCAAAGATGACCTTTGGTCCATTCACGACTGGAGTAACGTTCTGAATGAGGCTTCTCGTCCCGGTCATATGCCGAGAGCATCCGCTGTCCAAGTACCAGATACGCGTTTTGTTGGCCTTTGGACATCCCTGCAATCACAATCAATTTGCCTTAGGAACCCAAACACGTTTGGGTCCTTGGTCTCGGGTTAGAGTGCTCCCCCTACGAGTGTTAGCATTATGAGCGGTCTTTCTCATATTGCTGACATGATGGGTAGCAGCATTTCTGGAATTGAACCAGCAATCTATGGCGAAGTGACCAACCTTGCCACAACACCAACAGTCAAATCTGTTGTACCTTTGCCTCAAGATCTCCTGCTTGACCTTTTGGAACTTTGGTCTAGCAGTGGTAGCATTCTTGGAGGAAGATGCCTCATGATGATGGCAATCACATGGCTTCTTCTCCTTTATGGGCTTCTCTACAACATGCTTTGTATTTGGTGCCTTCTTGAAGTTATGCCCATGATTGAAAGGGCCATAGATCTGAAGAATAACTTCTTCATAAGGTGCCTTAAAGACACTTTCGCCAAAGTTTCGGTGTCGAGCCCATCCTTGATAGCGGGACTTTGGCCCTACATAAGTAGGCCTAGCAAAGTGCTCGTATGATGAGTCAAAATCAAACTCATTTGATGGAAAGATGACCTTTTTGAATGTGGTTTGATTTTGAGGGGCTTTTCCCTTTTCTTCGGCTGAGGCCTTTTTGGCGGCCTTATTTTTCCGTTGATTCTTGTTTCTCCTAGAGGATTTAGTAGGAGCCTCTTCATGGCCTAGTCCAGCTCCCTTGGCCTTTGCTGAGAATTCAGCAACGAATGGAAGAACTGTTTTGGGCTTCGAGAAACTCTCAATAAGTTTCCTTTCAGCCGTAAGTTCGGCTTCCAATCCTTTGATGATCTTCTCCTTTAGGTCAAGGTGCTCAAGAGCCTTGTTATATTCTTCAATAGTATTATTGAAGTTTTCCTCGAGGGAGTCAGTCTTTGCGACTTTCTCTCTCAAGTTGCTCTCTTCGGCTTTTAGAGATTTTATCTCTTTAGCCTGAGTCTTCACGACTCGACGACATTCATCGTAAGCCATGATTAACTTCTTGTACTGCGCCATCAATTCTGACTCATCGTCAGAGGAGCTACCCTCGCAATCATGTTCAGAGACTTCAGACTCTGAGAGAGGGGTGTGAGAGTTTACCTTCCCAGTGAACTGGGGCTCTTGTTCATCATCTGTTTGAGCCATTAGCCCAAAGTAAGCTTCTTCTTCTTCGCTTGACTCTGATGAGTCGGAGTCGCTAAGAGTCTTGCTCCTTTTGGCTATGAGGATCTTCTCTTTCCTTTTCCTGTTGTGTGAGGATTTCTTGTCTTCTCTTCTGCCACCCTCCTTCTTGTGAGGGCAGTCAGCAATGACGTGACCTGGCTTATTACAGCATTAGCAAATGATGTCAGTTGAAATGTATTTATTCTGTTTAGTATTATACCTTTGGTGGCTGCTTGAGCCTTTTCTTTGTCGATCGTCATCGCGCCGCGATCTTCTGTATGAGGCATCCTTGCCTTTCCATTGTTTCTATTTATTAAGAAACTTCGTGAATTGCCTTGAGAGCAAGGAGAACTCTCCTTCAGATAGTTCAGACCCTGAGGTGCTAGGTTCTGATGTTTCTTCTTCTTCATCAACTTCTGGAGCTGGAGCGGTGGATGCAGCCTTGGTCTTTCTGGAGGTTTCTGCCTTCAGAGCGACAGATTTCTCCTTCAGTGCAGACCTGCCCTTCTCTTCTTCAGCTTTTCTTGTATTGATTTGGAGTTCATAAGACATAAGCTTTCCAAAGAGATTTTGCGGGTCCGTTTCAGCTAGCTTCCCGAACTCTCGGATGGCGCATACCTTGTTATCCCATTCCTTGGGTAGGGATCTCAAGAATTTGTCATTCAGTTCTCCGTTGGTAAAGACACGGCCGTACACCCTTAGGCCATTTACAATTTTGAAGAAGTTCTCAAAGGTGTCGGCAATTGTTTCCTTGTTCCCTTATCGGAACGCTTCATATTTTTTATTGAGAAGGGATCTCCGATCATCCCTTACTTCTTCAGTTCCTTCCATCAAAGTGACTAAGGAATGCCACATCTCCTTAGCTGATTGACAGTGAATCAAATTCTGCAGCATCGAGTCATCGACTGCACTTGCTATAATGTTCTTAGCTTTCTTGTCGAGAGAGACAAGTGCAATCTCGTCTTTGTCGAGATCCATTAGCTTTTTGGGAACTTTCTTGGTAGGGTCGATAGTGGACATAGTCATGGGAATGTAAGGACCTTCTTCAACGATCATGAAGATCCTTGGATCCACAGCTTCCATGAAAAATTTTATCCTTTCTTTCCCCATGGGAAAGTTATTTTTGTTGCACAGTGGAAGCTTGGCGAAATATTTGCCCGTGTCCATTTTATGGTAGAATCTTTCCGACAACAGATTTGGATCTGATCAAGGTGTTAACCTTTTGACGATCAACCTCCCTCTGATACTAATTGAAAGAAAACGGTTGTCAACCTAAATCACCTAGAGGGGGGTGAATAGGTGAGTTGTGCGTCTTTTGCGGAAAAAAAAATAATTAGAGCACAACACAGAACTATCTACCAATATCACAGACGATACAAGATTTATAGTGGTTCCCCAACCTTGGGTACATCCACTTTCCCTCACCGATCTAGCAATCAACTAGACTCGGCTACTCCACTATCTCGGATCAAAAATCGATCCTACCCTCGGAACAAAGTTCCTACAAACTCGATCCAAACAAAGGGATCTACACCTTGGAAGATAACACTTCCTACAAACTCGGAGTGAAAAACTCCTACACTCGGAGAAACTTTCTCCTGCAAGATTAATAAAGTGTTGACAAAATTATACAAACAGTGAATCCAATCAGATCTGAAGAAACGGCCAGAAAACTTCTTCTTATGGACTTTGCAGCACTATCAGAAATCGGTGAGGAGAGTCTCGGCCCAGATCTGGATCTTCTTGCTTTTACAGAATCTGAGAGAGAAGATGAACGGTGATGCTGATCTCGATCTGTAACTTTCTTTAGAATAAATCCTCTGACCTTAGAAGCGGATGGCCGGAGAAGATGGAGGCGGCGGCGGCTTCCGTTTCGGGAAAACAGAGAGGAGTCGGATGAAGAATATTTCTCGAAATAAAATGACAAGAAAGCTTGGAGAATACTTAGGGTTTGTCATTTTCTGATAAGACCTTATATAGAAGAGACTAACGGTCATAATCGGTCATAATGATGTACATGTGGACCAATCATGTCGCGTGATTTCAAAATCCCGTCAGAAAAAGGACTTAGCAAAATTTCAGAGAAGGTTCAGCCATATACACGAGTAAGTGAATAGTTACTCGAGTAGTTGAATAACTACTCGAGTACATGAAGGAGAACATACTCGGGTATAAAAAGAGGGGCTACTCGAGTAGGTAGAAATCAACTACTCGAGTAAGCAGACAGAACTACTCGAGTATGTAGAGAGACTTACTCGAGTACATAAAGGATCTACTCGAGTACTGGAAAAACTACTCGAGTATATTTCATAAACTACTCGAGTACATGAAGTACTACTCGAGTGGGATACTTAGAATAAATTCTGAAGATGTCAGCAAGAGCTACTCGAGTAGTTGAACTAAACTACTCGAGAGGAAGTAATCTACTCGAGTAGGTGAAAGTTCTACTCGAGTAAAAAACTTAGAAAATTCTGGAGTAAGAAAAATTCAAGATACACGAGTGAAGCATGATCTACTCGAGTAGGTATAATGAACTACTTGAGTATGATTCTATCTACTCGAGTATGTGAGTATACTTACTCGAGTCCATGACTTAGAAAAATTTTGATGAGTGAACTCTTTAATACTCGGGTATAAAGAGTAATCTACTCGAGTATATAAGTATGCTACTCGAGTATATGACTATGTCTACTCGAGTAGGTGACTTAGCTACACGAGTGACACACTTAAGTACTCGAGTACAAGGTTCCTTTACTCGAGTAAATTATACCCAAACTACTCGAGTAGTTATAGACCTACTCGAGTAAAAGACTTAAAGAAATTTTTTATGTTGGAAAATTGTTTCTTCTAGAGTAGTCAACTTCCAATTCCTTTCTCATAGTCCAATAGCTTGAATATGAAGTGTATCCCAATAGTGAGACCACACATGAGTCAACACCTTGGAATATGCAATGAGGGATTACATTGCACAGTTCCTGTGTTTGGTGACCCACTGTGGACTGACATTGGTCTACACTTCCCAGTGAAATTCCTGCAAACATATAACTCAAACCAAGCATCAAATACAACTTAATTCATCTTAGTTCCAGGGTGACTTCATCAAATCTGGGTTAATGTGGATGTAATACCCAATGCACAAACAAAGCTCTCAAGGAGCTACCACCTGCGGTAGCACTACCGCCGCGTGGTATCTGGCCGAAATGTGATTCAGCCCAGTTTTTTGGGTGCTCCTTGGTGTTAGTCCCCAAGGTTCCCTGCCACAATCTACCATCTAGAAACCTGAAAAACAAACACCATGGAGTCTTCTCCAGCCAATACAAGCATAATGAAAAACATCACCAATCCAGACCAACCTGTCCGGATGGGCTTCATACACCATGTCTATGTTCGTACTTCGATTTCGAACTAAATATGCAAAAACTACGCGGATATATCGTATTTACCCGAAGGAAAACCTCACGCTCACCGCACACTCGCAGGAGAGGGTTTCCAATGTAAAAGGAAGAGGACTTCACATGTCCAAGTAGATAATAGTTACCCTTTGCGCTCTCTTCGACGACATGCCAAAGATCTAGATGGATGAACACGACCGCAATGATCTTTCCTCCATAGATCCTGACTAGAATTGCGAATCGGAACTTTGGAACTTCAACGGCGGTGAGATCTCCCTTGTTGTATCGCCACTCCTCCATGAAAATCCAGGAACTCCAAAATAAATGCAATGAAAACACCCAAACCAGGATTATATATAAAGCTACCTCCACTTGATAACTAGATACCATCGAGCGGTATCTTAATGCAACGCCTCGCTTCAAGCGCAACCGCCCAAACCCTACAATCACATTCCGACACGTGACCACGCCGTTACAGATTCACTACCTCCGCACAATAGGGTGCTAAAGCTGCGTGGTAGCAGACGTTGGTTATGACTCGACACCAATCCTATCGCTACGCACTAACTTCTACCACCGTGCGGTAGGATCCCGAGAACTATAATAATTAAATTGTCCCGGCTATCTCCAGCGGTAACACTATCGTCGGGCGATAGATTCCCGAGAGATCTGCCAGATTAATTCCCCTACTACCGCTGCACGGTAACAACTTCCTGTTACGGAGTTATATCTTTCTCGAGAACTCAACGTTCTCGATGCAATAGATACTTATCCTGGAGCTACCGCCACGCGGTAACTAGCTACTGCCGAGCGATACCCCTAGAGAAGCATTTCCCCCCTTAAGAGATTTGGGGCGTTTCAATACGCTCCCATAGGCTCCTTCTGTGCCACGATGATAGGCCAGTTGGTCTTGGTCCTCGGTGCACACCTACCCGAGGCTCCTTCTAATCCGTAGTACGCAGGGAGCTCCGTTGTTGTGTTCTTAGCATTGAGTCGTATGGAGGCCTAGTCTTGGTAGTGTGTATGTCTGCCTAGTAGTGGAGAATCCCGCTCTATTATCACCGTCTGTCCACGATGGATGACACCTGAGAGGTTAGCTACCTGCTCGAAAAGATGGAACTTTAAGTCTGTGTTGACATAGCAATTGCATGTCTGCGAGCATGGGTGTGTCATTGCATTGCATTCATAACATCGCATTTCATTACATACACAATATCATCACCATATAGGTTTGTATGGGCACTCATATATGGTGAGTTACTTTACGGTTGAACCGATCCTTAACTTATATATTTGTATGGGCATTCATATAAGTTAATTTACTTTCCTGTTGTCTTTACCTTCTTATCAAATTATTATAAGTAAGTATATCTGTTTGTCTAGAATGTTGATGAACGTGCTATATTATACTGTTGTTCTACTCACTTGATATGTATATATACCCTTCACCTGTTTGTACTACTATTTATATACTTATATTGTACCCCTTTTTCCTTTCTTCGCCTGGTGCCGAGGAGCCACCGGGGGAGCGGATGTGATATCCACTTAGTATTTCTGACTAATGATTGCCACATCTTCCTTTTTAGGAGGGAACCCCACAGATAGAGTAGCAGCGGGTTACGCAGGAGGGCAGCCAGACCAAAATGACAGGGCCTGATGTGACGGTACCGTCGTTGCTGTCGGTGACTGATGTGAGTTTTTAGAGAGACACATTTTGTATCATATTGGGCATGTACTCTAATATTATAGAAGCCTTAGTTGCTTCAAATTTTTATTATACTTGTGGACTTATATACTAGTGTGCAGTTTTGACTTCTATTTTACATTCTTTATGTTAGGTTGGCATGAATGATATGTTTAGCATGCAGGATAGGCATCTTGTAGTACATGTTAGCTCGTGTGCTAACGCTACCGCATGATGGTTATTCTGGGCGTAAGACTCTACTCGGTCGAGTTTGTGTTCTAAAAGGGGGGTCTTACAGAATCACCTTGAGGAAATGGTTGAAAAGTATGGTGTCCTCCTGAAAGCATTGGGAAAAAGCAAGAAGCTTGTTAAAAAATAGGTTGAAGTGTTTGAGCTCCTCAAACCTCTCAAAACTCAGCTTGAGTAGAAGACTAACAAAATCTATCAGTTGAACTCTCAAATATTGTGCTCAAACAAGTCATTGATGAGCAAGCTGAATTGTTGATCCAAAAAGAGAGAATCATCGAAAAACTTGGAAGTGAACTCCTCAAAGAGAGGGAACTGGTGGCCAAATACTCTAAGCCTCAGACAGTTCTTCCCATAATCGACAGTTTTTCTACACCATACAAAAATGGTGTAGGATATGAGAGGAGGTATAGGAGGACCAATGCTAAAAGGAAATCACCCATACAGCTTGTTGTTTTCAAAAAGGTTCTCTTAGCATCAAATAGATATGACCTAGAATGTGTTATGAACTCTGGAAGAATGGATGTTCCACTAGTGGAACCAAAGATGTGAATTGTGCAAAGAGTTCCCTCAAGGGAGATCATGAGGAAATTAAAATAAAGGACTAGGTTCTTTTTGTGTTTGGGACCAACTCAAGCACTAATGGGAGTGGCAAGCTTCTGATTGGAAAACAGACGGGAAGGGTAAGGCAATGGTTTTACAGGCTAAGTCTCATCTAGCACACCACCACATGCCCCACAAAGAATCCCATGCAGTACCAATCAGAAGCCATCCTGATCAAACGATGAATATTACTTTATCTTTTGTGAGCCCCAAGAGGAGGTATAACACGCATGAGTGTTGGTGTTATGGAATGGTTGGGCATTTTGGCATCAATTATTGGTTCAACCCAACTATCTCAAGACCATCCACTGGCAGGACAACACCCAAGCTTGGAGTATTCCTTAATGCACATCTGATGAGTCTAAAGTTGAAGCAAAGTTTTAGTGCTAACAAGAATTTAGGATCCAACAAGATTTGGGTGTTGAAATTTGTGAAGTGGAAGTGGGTGACGGGACAGGCCGTGCGGCCTGTGGCGGACAGCCTTGGCGGACTGGGCGGACTGGGCGGACTGAGGTTTGCGGCCTGGTGAAAAGTCTGGTGGATGCCGGCTGTGTTCTCAGCGGGTTGTTGCATGGAGTCCGCGGTTTCGTGCGGCCTGGTATCTGCGGATAGAGAGGCTTGCGGACTGGTGCTTTGCTCAGTGGTCGCGGGTGCAAGCTTGTGCTGAAAGGCGGGTTGGCTCTTGTCCGCGGGAAGCTTGCGGACTGATGTGTCCGCAGTATTGGCTGTTGCGGACTAAGCTTAGAGCTTGGCTGAGGCCTTGTCGAGCTCTGGTGGCACAACAGGGAGTTGCTGTGGAGATCGTTGTGGCGGCCTGGTTTTGGAGTCCGGGATTGATCGCTGTGATAGGGCAGGAGTGCGAGGAGCTCGCGGACTGTGGCAGTCTCCGCTGTGGTGTTTTGGCGGACTGAAGTTTTGCGTCCGCCAAGCTCGCATTAGCCCCTTATGGTTTTGGGCTTGGTCACACTTGGTGCCGAGTTCAGTGTGTCCGCCATATCCGCCGAGTCCGCTGTGACCGGGCGGTCTGTCTTTAGCTGCCTTTGGTTGTGGACTTGTGGCGGATTGAGGTGTGTGTCTTGCGGACTGCCTTGGGTTGGTGCGGACAGCCATTGAAGGGGGTTTGCTGTCCTAAAGCGGTTGGAGCTTTGCGGGCTGATGCCTTGTCCGCTTAGCTCAGGCGGACTGGAGAAGGTTCGTCAATGGTTGCCTTGCTCCTGGCGGTTTTCCTTGGTGACCGGCTAAGTCCACGCGGACTAAGCGGACGGTGGTTTGTATTCGCGCGGGCTGGGGCGGTGTCCCTATCTCTTGGGCGGTGACCACACTCCTCACCCGGCCTATAAATAGGACCCCCTTGGCACATCTACAGTAACTTGAGTGAACAGTAAGTTGGGGTGTGCGAAGTGTGCAGTCTGTGTTTGCTAGTCCGCACGGATTGTTTCAGGCTGACGGTTTGCTGTGTGCAGGTCGCGCGGATAACTTCAAGGAGCCAGGAGTGTGGCTGTGACTTCGGTCAAGTGCTTGGAAGTGTGCGGTCTCTGCAGACTCAGCAGGAGGTCGCTTTGCGGCTTGTCAGTTCTGTTTCATCTTTGCCAGCTTCAATAACCTGTTCGCCGGCTTCAAGCGGGTAGGGGTGTTCCTCAGTTCGGGTTCAGCAGGAGGCGAATAACGGTGTGTCCGCGCGGCCTTGCGGCTTCGACGGACTCCGTGGTATTCGGCGGATTGCAGCATAGTTCGGGCGGCTTCGGCGACCTCGCGGTCTCGGCGGACTCGGATTCTGTCCGCCCGGCTTGTTTTTTGGTGCTTCTATTTTTCAGCTGTTATACTAGCGAAATCATGTCTCGCTATGTATGCCTCGCATTGTAAAGAAGTGAATGAATAATAGACCTGCTTGTGCTTCCATTGTTTGTTGGGATTTACCTTTGTTCCTCTAGTCCTTGGTTTCCGCTGGTTCAACGTGCGAACTGGGTTGTTCCGAAGATATTAATTTGGCGTTTGGGCTATCTTGCTGACCACGTTGAGAAAATTTAACATGGTATCAAAGCGAGGTTTCTGAGGTTGCTGAGGTTCAGTTGCGTGAGCGGAAGTCAGCCAGTGTTGTTACTCTGTGATTGAGTGGTGATCAACCTGTGTTGTTGCTCGGAGCTGCTGAAAGGTTGCAAACAGGTGTTGCAATGGAAGGGAGCTTAGCAAGAGGTCTGGGCATTGAACTCTTAACGCCGACTAACTTCAAGAAGTGGAAGTCGTGCATGAAGAGTTATCTTCTTGGCGAGGAGCTGTGGGATGTCGTTGGTGGAGATGACAGGCAGGAAGTCACTGCTGCTTTTGGTACTGCTGAGCAGGTGAGGCTCTGGAGAAGAACAAATGCTAAGGCGGAGTTCGTTCTGAAGAGAGCTGTATCTCTGGAACTGTTTGATCACATCATTGGATGTGAGTCGGCTGCTAATATTTGGACAACCATTGATGAGTTGTTCAATAGGAAGAATGTGGCGCGGCTTCAGTTCCTGGAGAATGAGTTGGCCAGGGCAACTCAGGGAGACCTTTCCATCTCTAAGTACTTCTTAAAGATGAAGAGCTTGTGTGCTGAGCTGTCGGCACTGGATCCTGATGAGCCTATCTCTGAGGCAAAGATGAAAAGGCACATTATCCGCGGCTTGCGGAAGGAGTATGTGGCCTTTGTTACATCTGTTCAAGGGTGGGCTACTCAGCCGTCGTTGCTGGAGCTGGAGAATCTTCTTGCCTCGCAGGAGAGCTTAGCAAGGCAGATGGCTGGAGTGAACCTGAATCAGGAAGGCAGCGAAGCTCTCTTCTCAGGAAAGAAGAAAGCATGGGAAGGGAAGAAGAAGAAGGTGCAGGCCGCTGTTGAGAAGGAGACTTCAACTTCATATCCGCCGGAGAGGAGCAATGCTCCTAAGGACTGGAAGAAGAATCTGAAGTGCTACCGGTGTCATCAGCGTGGGCACTTCAAGCGGGACTGCAAGGTCAAACTGCAGCCTGGGCATGCTGCGGGAAAGGAGGAAGCTTGTTCGAGAAGTGAAGAAGCAGAATGGGGCGGAGCTTTCTTGACGGGCACTTGTGTCCGGGCCTTGTCTGCTGAGGACTTCAACGGCGAGTGGATCGTGGACTCCGGGTGTGGTCATCACCTCACCGGAGACAAATCGAAGTTCACCTCCATGCAGGCTTACTCAGGTAATGAAGCTATTATCACTGCTGATAATACTGTTTATGCAGTAGAGAAAGAGGGGGTCGTGTCATTGGGTAGTGATCAGGGGCCACTTACGTTAAGGAGTGTTTATCACGTACCGGGCATGAAGAAGAACCTCTTCTCGGTGACCAATGCGGTGGACGCTGGGTATCATGTTCTGTTTGGGCCAACAGACGTGAGGTTCCTTCGCAACGTATCAGCGGTGAAGGCTAATGTTGCTCATGTTGGGAGAAGGGTGAAGAGCTTGTATGTTCTTTCCACCAGTGCTTATGTTGATAGAATGAGGGCCAATGATAGTGCGGCTATCTGGCATGAGAGGCTGGGGCATGTTGGCATGGACAAGCTAAAGGCAATGGCGAGTAGAAGTCTGGTGAGGGGGTTGCCGAAGTTGTCCTCCTTTGGTGATGGGCATGTTTGTGCGGGCTGTCAATACGGTAAGGCACATCGCCTTCCGTTTGATAAATCACAAACAAGGAGCAAGAAACCATTGGAGTGTATTCATGGCGACCTGATTGGACCGACGGTTACTGCCAGCCTTGGTGGAAGCAGATATATGCTTGTCTTGGTTGATGACTACTCAAGGTATACTTGGGTGTACTTCTTAAAGGAGAAGTCGGAAGCCTTCCATTTGTTCGTGGAGTTCAAGGAGTTGGTAGAAGGCCGGCTTGGCCTGCGGATTAAGAAGTTTAGAACTGATAACGGGGGGGAGTTTGTCTCTTCCGAGTTTTCTAACTTCTGCAGGAAGCACGGGATCCAACGGGAGCTTACTTGTGCTCACACTCCACAACAAAATGGGGTAGCGGAGCGGAAGATTCGTCATTTGACGGAAACCTGCAAATGCTGGCTGCATGCGAAAGATATCCCAAGGTCCTTTTGGGCGGAGGGAATGTCTTGTGCTGCTTATGTTATCAACCGGATGCCACTCAGCCCTATCAACATGAAGACTCCTATTGAGCTGTTGCTGAAGGAGAAGCCGAGTGTTGAACACCTTAGGGTGTTCGGTTCAACTTGCTACGTGCATGTCCCGGATGCTTCACGGACAAAGCTGGATGCGAAGGCAAGGAAGCTTGTCTTTGTTGGCTATGATGAGCGGAAGAAGGGATGGAAGTGCATGGACCCTGTGACGAAGAAGTTCGTGGTGTCAAGAGATGTTGTCTTCGACGAGCTGACGTCATATGGAGGTGGCTCGGTGGAGCTAACCGGAAGTAGCAAGGATGATGAAGCACCGGTGGAGGCTGCTGAAGGCTTGGAAGAGGAGCTTGCTGTTTCACCAGCAGCTCCTGTTGCTTCGAACTCCGAGGCTGAGCCTTCTGGCTCAGGAAGCAGGGGGAGCACTGCTCAATGCTTGCCCCAGGTAGGAGTGGAGCCTGAAGAAGCAACGGAAGCCGTGAGCAAGGAGCCGTGTCTTCGGAGATCGAAGAGGGTGGTTAAGCCACTGGCTCGGTACTGTGATGGGAATGCAGTGAGCTTTGTCTCCTGCTTCTTTGCAGGTCCTCTGGATGAGCGAGAGCCTGCAAACTTCAACGAGGCCACTGGAGTGAAGGAGTGGGATGATGCCATGAAGGAAGAGATTGATGCTCTGAAGAAGAATGAAACCTGGGACCTTGTGCCCAAGGTTGATGGCGTTGCTCCGGTTACTTGCAAGTGGGTGTATAAGTTGAAGAAGAAGGCTGATGGGAGCATTGATCGGTTCAAGGCTCGCCTGGTCGCTAGAGGATTCTCACAGCAGTATGGAGAAGACTATGAGGAGACATTCAGTCCAGTTGCGAAGATGACTTCTGTAAGAGTGGTGATCGCCTTGGCTGCTAGCAAGGGATGGAGGTTGTGGCAACTCGATGTGAAGAATGCCTTTCTTTACGGAGAGATTGACAAGGACATCTTCATGGATCAGCCGCTTGGTTTTGTCTCTGAGAAGCATCCGGACTATGTATGCAAACTCAGGAAGGCTCTCTATGGGTTGAAGCAAGCTCCTCGAGCGTGGTATGGGAAGATTGCAGAGTACTTGCAATTCTGTGGATACCTGGCTTCCAACTCGGATTCAAGCTTATTCGTCAAGAAGAAGGGAGAGCTAAGAGTCTTGGTCCTGCTGTATGTGGATGATATGATCATCACAGGGAACTCGGAGGAGGAAGTAGCAAGGCTCAGGGCAGAGCTTGCTATACGCTTCGAGATGAAAGACTTGGGAGAGTTGCATCACTTTCTTGGTCTGGAAGTGGAGAGGAAGGAGTGCGGGGTTCTCATTAGCCAGAAAGGGTATGCTGATCGCATTGTGAAGCGGTTTGGCATGGGCGAAGGGAAGAAGTGCTCTACTCCACTGGAATCTGGGCTGAAGCTTCGACGGGATGAGGGAAGGGTTCTTCATGATCCCTTGGTATTCAGGGCTCTTGTTGGGAGCTTGATTTACCTGACGATTACAAGGCCGGATATCGCTTATGCTGTTGGCCGAGTAAGTCGGTATATGGCTGAACCAAGGCAATCTCATCTAGTGGCGGCGAAGGGAATTCTGAAGTATGTCAAGGCTTCTTCTGATATGGGACTCCTCTATAGAAGGGACGCGGAGGTTGCGTTGCTCGGGTACACGGATGCTGACTATGGCGGTGATTCGGATGATCGAAGGTCTACTTCAGGTTATGTGTTCACTTGCGGATCAGCTAGCATATCGTGGTGTAGCAAGAAGCAGGACTCGGTGTCGGTTTCAACCATGGAGGCGGAGTATAAGGCTTCGGCCTTGGCTGCTCGGGAAGCCGTTTGGTTGAGAAGGCTTATAGAGGATGTTCATGAAGAAATGCAAGGGGCTACTTTACTCCGGGGTGACAATGAGAGTGCTCTCAAACTGGTTAACAATCCAGTGTGTCACGCCAAGACCAAGCATATAGAGATTGATCACCACTTCATCAGGGAGAAGGTGTTGGAGGGGTCTCTACTGGTCGGGCATGTTCGGAGTGAGGATAATCTTGCTGACATCTTCACGAAGCCACTGTCGAAGGGGCCCTTTGAACGCTTGCGCAGCTTGCTGGGCTTGGTCACCACTTCTCACTTTAAGGGGGAGTGTTGAAATTTGTGAAGTGGAAGTGGGTGACGGGACAGGCCGTGCGGCCTGTGGCGGACAGCCTTGGCGGACTGGGCGGACTGGGCGGACTGAGGTTTGCGGCCTGGTGGATGCCGGCTGTGTTCTGAGCGGGTTGTTGCATGGAGTCCGCGGTTTGGTGCGGCCTGGTATCTGCGGATAGAGAGGCTTGCGGACTGGTGCTTTGCTCAGTGGTCGCGGGTGCAAGCTTGTGCTGAAAGGCGGGTTGGCTCTTGTCCGCGGGAAGCTTGCGGACTGATGTGTCCACAGTATTGGCTGTTGCGGACTAAGCTTAGAGCTTGGCTGAGGCCTTGTCGAGCTCTGGTGGCACAGCAAGGAGTTGCTGTGGAGATCGTTGTGGCGGCCTGGTTTTGGAGTCCGGGATTGATCGCTGTGATAGAGCAGGAGTGCGAGGAGCTCGCGGACTGTGGCAGTCTGCGCTGTGGTGTTTTGGCGGACTGAAGTTTTGCGTCCGCCAAGCTCGCATTAGCCCCTTATGGTTTTGGGCTTGGTCACACTTGGTGCCGAGTTCAGTGTGTCCGCCGTATCCGCCGAGTCCGCTGTGACCGGGCGGTTTGTCTTTAGCTGCCTTTGGTCGTGGACTTGTGGCGGATTGAGGTGTGTGTCTTGCGGACTGCCTCGGGTTGGTGCGGACAGCCATTGAAGGGGGTTTGCTGTCCTGAAGCGGTTGGAGCTTTGCGGACTGATGCCTTGTCCGCTTAGCTCAGGCGGACTGGAGAAGGTTCGTCAATGGTTGCCTTGCTCCTGGCGGTTTTCCTTGGTGACCGGCTAAGTCCACGCGGACTAAGAGGACGGTGGTTTGTATTCGCGCGGGCTGGGGCGGTGTCCCTATCTCTTGGGCGGTGACCACACTCCTCACCCGGCCTATAAATAGGACACCCCTGGCACATCTACAGTAACTTGAGTGAACAGTAAGTTGGGGTGTGCGAATTGTGCGGTCTGTGTTTGCTAGTCCGCACGGATTATTTCAGGCTGACGGTTTGCTGTGTGCAAGTCGCGCGGATAACTTCAAGGAGCCAGGAGTGTGGCTGTGACTTCGGTCAAGTGCTTGGAAGTGTGCGGTCTCTACGGACTCAACAGGAGGTCGCTCTGCGGCTTGTCAGTTCTGTTTCATCTTTGCCAGCTTCAATAACCTGTCCGCCGGCTTCAGGCGGGTAGGGGTGTTCCTCAGTTCGGGTTCAGCAGGAGGCGAATAATGGTGTGTCCGCGCGGCCTCGCGGCTTCGGCGGACTCCGTGGTATTTGGCGGATTGCAGCATAGTTCGGGCGGCTTCGGCGACCTCGGCGACCTCGCGGTCTCGGCGGACTCGGGTTCTGTCCGCCCGGCTTGTTTTTTGGTGCTTCTGTTTTTCAGCTGTTATACTAGCGAAATCATGTCTCGCTATGTATGCCTCGCATTGTAAAGAAGTGAATGAATAATAGACCTGCTTGTGCTTCCATTGTTTGTTGGGATTTACCTTTGTTCCTCTAGTCCTTGGTTTCCGCTGGTTCAACGTGCGAACTGGGTAGTTCCGAAGATATTAATTTGGCGTTTGGGCTATCTTGCTGACCACGTTGAGAAAATTTAACATTGGGTGCCTAAGAAAATGTATTTTATTTTGCAGGAATGTCCAAAGGCCAATCAAGCTCTTATTTCATACTTGGACAGTGGATGTTTCAGGCACATGACTATAAAAAGAAGTGAAAGTGCAGCTAGATCTGATATACTCTAGAGGGGGGTGAATAGAGTATATGGTGCTTTAAAACTTTTTACAACCATTGTTGTAATCTGAGTGAGCAAGGAAGCAGTTAATAAATCTAATCACAGAACTAAACTATACATAAGCTAATCACAAAACAATCATAGCCAGAAACAAAAATAAAGACAAGCAAAACCAGAAGACACAAGGAAATATAGTGGTTCTCCTAAACTTGGGTACATCCACTCTTCTACCACCCTAGGTAGGAATCCACTGCAGGATGAGTTGATCAGGTGTCCTGAGCACCAATGAGCTTTTGATAAGGTGCTCAAAAACCAAATCAGATTTTTTGATCAGGTGTCTTGCCACCAATGAGCTTTTGACAAGGTGCTCAAAAATCAAACTCAAACTTTTGAAGGGAGTTTGAGAAACCCTTTACAGAGATGGGGGTGAGAGAGTGATGGAAGTCTTCTCTTTCTCAAACAACTGAGAAGACTATGTGGATTGATGGTGTCAAAGCTCCCCATGAGTCCTTGAGATATTCAGGAAAAGAAGCTTTGCTGTAGGGTGATAGGCCTTCACAAGTTGATCTCCAGCAAAAGATGATTTCAGCAACAGCTGAAATGTTAGATGTCTGGAGTCTTGAAAGATGTTGGCCTTGAACACTTGAAACTAGAGAGATCTGAAGATTTCAGAAAAATTTGATCTCCTTGGACGTGTGTTCTTGAGAATTCTTTGAGACAGAATATTTTTGTTCTTGTTCTGAAGATTACTGATGTATGTCTGTGTGTGTCTGTGTATCTGTAATCTATATGAGATTCAAAAATTCTTCTCTTTTATTCTCTGGTACAGAATGGAAAAACATCCTCTATCAAGAATAGCCGTTGGCCTGCATTAATTGCATCCTTAATTGCAAAATGTCTTCTGGAGGAAAGTCCATAGAAATATTCCTTGAAAATCCCTTGAAACTTGGTCCATAAATAAATGAAAACGGCTAGAAAATCTTCTGAATTAATTGCAGAATAACTCCTTAACTGATTTGAATTTGAATCTAGAAAATCCTTGAAGTTATCTGAAAATGTCGAACTGAGCTCTACTATCGTCGGACTGAGCTCAGCGATATGGAATTATACTGCAACAAAATATCGTCGATCTGAGCTCAAAGATCGTCGAACTGAGCTCAGAGATAGAGATCCAAAGCTGAGTCAAGATCGTCGAACTGAGCTCATCGATCGTCGAATGGACTTCGACAATATGATGAAGTTGAGCTCAGCAATCGTCGAATGGAGTTCGACGATCTAATGAAGTTGAGCTCAACGATCGTCGAATGGAGTTCGACGATCTGTCGAAGTTGAGCTAGACGATCGTCGATCGGAGTTCGACGAATCATCGTGCTGAGCTCGACAATATGACTTAGTCTCAAACTGAAAAAGTCTTGGTCTTGAGGGCAGCTTCCAAACTTAGACTTCTAACCCTTAGACTCAATTCTAATTGACCTTTTGAGCTATACAGGAGGTCAAACATTTGATACCTAGAGACATAGTGATCCTGACCCAAATTAGTAATAGGGTGTTCCAACAATCTCCCCCTATTTGGGTTAGGATTACTATTTACAGGGTTTGGAAAAATTAAATAACATACAAGCAGCAATACAGAGAAACAAAAAGAAAAGCTGGACATGCAGAACCATAGAGATATATATATCATCCCAGATAATAACCAGAAGTCAGAGAGATTGTCACCTTACATAATCATTTCTTTTCCTTGCCCTTAACAAGTTTGATTTCTCTGTTGGGGTTGAGGGCTTCTTTCTTTGATCTAGTATCATCTGCTGCACCTAAAGTGGTTTGTTGTTTGGGTCTAGGAACTACAGCTTCAGGATGCAGTTCCATGTATCTATCTGAATCAAAAAATTTGCTTGATGCATATCTTTCTAGCTCTTTCTTTCTCTGTTCAGACATTGTAGAGATGTTAGAGGAATCCCTTCCTTGCTCTTTAGCTTTCTTGATCTGATCCAGTGCAGCAAGTTCTTTCATCCTTGCAGTCCAAGCAGCTGGATTGTTCTTAGGGTCTTCAAAAGGTACTGGTGGCTCATATCTATTAGAAGGATTATCTTGAGGAGGCCTGGATGAAACAGTTTCCTTCAGCTTATAGGGAAAAGGACCAGATGTGGTGTCAGATGAAATTTGTCCTTCCCTGGAGTATGGATGTTGCCTGGAGTATCCTTTAGAGTAAACCTGGACTTCTCTTTGATTGCCTCTGTATCCTCCTCTCCTGCATTGAGAACCCCTGATTGACTTCCCCTATGGTAGGATCTAGCATGTGGCTGATAGGGAGCTTGACTTCTAGCAGGGGGTTGAGCAGCAGAACTTCCACCTATTCCTACATCAGGAGGAGGTGGTGGAGGAGGATGAGAATGTTGGAATTGAGAAGAGCGCTTTTCATATTTCCTTTTCTTTTTCATTGCTTTGAGTTGATTCTTAGAGTACTACATCCAGTGCTCAGTGATGGGGCAATCATGAAGAATATAGTATGGTATATCATTGTTATCCTTGACCTTGGCAGGAGGTACTCTCTTCATGGCTTTGCTCCTTGCCTTTCTTTTCCTGGCAATGGTAGCAGAAGAATCATCAGAGTCTGTTCTGAACTCATCACTTTCAGAACTCTGATCATCATACAGGGCATCAATCTTCTTCATCAAATCTTTCTTGAGCTGTATAGAAGCAGATGAGGCAGTAGAGGGTGTAGCAGTAGAGGTTGAAGCAGTAACAGTAGTGACAACAGCAGATACAGAAGGTGTTGCAATTGAAGTAGAAACAGTAACAACAGCAGCAGATACTACAGGTTCTGGAGAAGTAACAACAACAGCAGCAACAGATTCACTAACAGCAATATCAGTAGTAGAAATATCAGCAGAAAATTCAGAAGCCTCAAACTCATGTGCCTCTGTCATAAGGATCTCCTTAGTGATTGGCTCAACAGCAGTAACAGAAGTATCAGCAGCAGTATCAACACTTTCAGCAGCAGGAGGGGCAGCAACATCATAAACAACAGCAATGCTTTCATCAGAAGTAGCAGCAGCATATACTGAGGTGACAAATGAAGTGATGATGCTGGGGTCACAGCAAGAGAATGGCACAAGGGCCTTGGACAGATCCTCTAGGGGCTGGATAGCATTTGTCTCTGGCAGACATCTGAAATATAGAGAATCAAAATTTGAGAGCAAAGACCTGAGGTCTATTGCAAAGACTGTAGCAGGAGGTTGAACTGAAGCGTGAAACACATCAGCAGCAGCAGTAGCAGATTCAAGAACTGAAGAAACAGCAGCAGGAAGGCTCACTGAAACAGCAATAATAGCAGCAGCAGCAGCAGGCAGACTCACTTCATAGGGCATCTCCCCCTGCCTAGATTCAGACATGGCTGGATTAAGGCACACTGCTGAAGGGGCTGCCTGAGGGAAGAGAGAGGAGAGCCTGGCAGAAAGGTCTGCCACTGACAGGAGTAATGGAGCCAAGGAGGTCTCCAAAAGAAGAGATAGTCTGGGGGCTAGCAATTCATACAGCCTGTCAGCAAGGGCTGGAATATCTACTTGCTCGGTAGTGACTGGAGCAGAGGTAGAGGATGGAGGAGTAGCTGTTGGTGAGGGTAGTGGAGAGCTGGAGTAGTGGGGCAGGGATGGTTGAGGTGTGGGTAAAGTGGATATGGAGGACAGTGGGATGGAGATAGATGGGGTGAATGTGGGTTGGTCAATGATGTCTTGCATAAGAGCTTGATAGGATTTAGAGGATGAGGGTAGCTCAGGAGGAGAGGATGGTGAATCATCCATGAAGGAATCATCAATGAGGTGGAAGGATGGATTGGAGGGAGATGAAGTGGCATATGGTTGAGGGTAGGAGAATAATGGATGGAATTGGTCTTCTGGGAGTGGAAGAGTAGGGACTGGAGATGGTGTAGATGTTGGAGAGTGGCTGGAGATGATGATGGTGGATGGAGTCTGAATGGTAGATGGAATGGGAAGGGATGGAATTGGAGGAGGAGGAGAAGAGGCATCAGCAGGCAGGTCATCTGCAGGGGCAGAGACCTGTGGGGAAGTGACTCTGAGAGTCCTGGTGCCTGAAGGAGTGCTGGAGGAGGGCCTGCTGGGCTTGATGATTTGTCTGTCCCATTTACCAAAAAGGGCACAGGACAGTCTCTTGGATGCATTGATGTGGATTCTAGAGGAGACCAGCAATGTAGGGCACCTATTCTGCAGAAACACTCCTAGAATTCTTCCAAAGTTCACAAAACTTTTGTTGATCTTATTCTTAATGAGGTCAAAGAATACCTCTCCCCAATTCAAGTTCTTCCTGTCTACTAGGGCTCCCATTAGGCAGAGCTGATACCTGGAAATTGTATCATGAGCAGAGTGCTTAGCCAATAGGACTTTCCCAACTACATCAGCCAGGAATCTGTATTCCACAGAAAGATTCTTTTTCAATAGCTTGCTAGGGTTCGCCTCAGAATGACCCATTCTGGCAAGCAAGTCAGCAAATTCTTCTCCAGACAAATCAGCAGTATCTCCACCAGTTCTCAACTCAAAAACCTCTGTTAAAATTGCTGGGGTCAGAGGTACCTGTGTGCCAGAGATTGATCCAACAATGGTGTTGTTGTCCTGATTGTGGGCAGTGTAGACCCATTCCTTAATCTCATCAGAGGCAAGCTTAATCCTTGTAGTCATGATTGCAGTAAGTTTCTGCTCTTTGAATAACTCTATGATGTCCTGAAAAACCTGGTCTGTTGTGCTGAAGGATTCCATGTCGATGTCGAAGCCAGTATCAAACTTCATGGCAGAGAGAACAGCAACAGACACAGTCATAGTTACCTGCAAAGATTCAACAAACAAAATGACCAAGTGCAGAAGTGTTTGGAGGGAAAGAAAGTTCTTGCAGAGAAATCGAAAGCGCAAAGGAGAACGACGGCAAAAAATGAATTTTATATTAGGGTTCGACGCAGAAAAGGAAAGATCGTTGAACTCAGTTCGACGATCGAGGCTTCTAAAGGAATCTGAAGAGTCTTCAACATCGTCGATCTCCGTTCGACGATATTGGAGAGCGTCGAGCTCTGTTCGACGATCGTTCAGAGAACAAAATCGTCGAGCGTCGTTCGACGATCGTTGACCGGAAGAGATAGTTCATACTATCTGAGAAACGCTGAACTCAGGTCGACGATTTCGGAAATCGTCGATCTCCGTTCGACGATCTGGGGGAAAATCGTCGAGCGCAGTTCTGAGATCAGAAAAACTCTAGACACTAAGAAAAATCAAGATGTTTGCCTAATCTTGGTCAATTTTTAAGCTTTTAAGATCTTGGATATTATTTAAGACTTCCTCCATCTAACATTCGTAACTGATTTAGGAAGAAGGTGTGTTTCTTTTCATCCAAGGGCTTGGTGAAAATATCTCCCCTTTGTAAATCAGTTGGGATATATTGTAGTTCAATTTTATTCTTTTCAACATTATCCCTTAAGAAATGATGCCTAATCTCTATGTGTTTTGTCCTACTATGGAGGACTGGATTTTGAGCTATAGAAATAGCACTGGTGTTATCACAAAAGATTTTAGACTTCTCTAAGTTGTAACCATAGTCTAGGAGTTGGTTTTGAATCCACAAGATTTGTGAACAACAACTGCCTGCAGCCATATATTCAGCTTCAGCAGTTGAAGTTGACACAGAAGTTTGTTTCTTACAAAACCAGGAGACAAGTCTGTCACCAAGGAACTGAAAAGTTCCACTGGTGCTTTTCCTGTCAATTCTGCATCCAGCATAATCAGCATCAGAAAATCCAGTTAAATCAAATGCTGAATCTTTTGGATACCAGAGACCTAGATTTGGACAACTTTTAACATACCTGAGAATCCTCTTTACTAGTGTTAGGTGTGACTCTCTAGGGCTTACTTGGAACCTAGCACATATACATGTAGCAAACATTATATCTGGTCTACTAGCTGTAAGGTACATTAAAGAGCCAATCATTGCTCTATATGTTGTCTGATCAACAGGTTTCCCATGTTCATCAGTATCTAATACAGCATTACTAGGCATGGACGTTTTCATACAAGATGCTTCAGACATGCCAAATTTCTTAACCAAGTCATTTGCATACTTGGTTTGAGAAATGAAGATGCCTTCAGCATGCTGTTTGACTTGCAATCCTAGGAAGAAGGATAGCTCACCCATGCTACTCATCTCAAATTTAGAATGCATTAGGTTGGAAAACCTTCTGCACAATTTGGAGTCAGTAGAGCCAAAAATAATATCGTCTACATAAATCTGTACTAGTAGGGTATGGGACTTATGGGTTCTAATGAAAAGAGTTTGGTCTACTCTACCCCTTATAAATCCATTTTCCAAAAGAAAGCATGCTAGGGTCTCATACCATGCTCTAGGAGCATGCTTGAGACCATATAATGCTTTGTTTAATCTAAAAACATAATCAGGATAAGTTGGAGAGATAAAACCTGGAGGTTGTCTGACATATACTTCCTCTTTGATGTCTCCATTTAGAAATGCACTTTTGACATCCATCTGATATACCTTGAAGCCTTTATGTGTTGCATAAGCTAAAAATATTCTGATGGCTTCCAATCTTGCAACAGGTGCAAAAGTCTGGTCGTAGTCTATTCCTTCTTCTTGAGAATATCCCTGAGCAACTAGCCTTGCCTTGTTCCTTACAATTACTCCTTGATCATCCAGTTTGTTTCTGAACACCCACTTTGATCCAACAATGGAGTGATCCTTAGTCTTTGGCACTAGTTCCCATACTTTGTTCCTTTCAAATTGATGCAACTCCTCTTGAATTGCAATGATCCAGTGTGGATCTTGCTCTGCATCTTGAATGGACTGAGGTTCAATTTGAGATAGGAAGCAGGTGTGCAACAGGTTTTGGTTGACCTGATTTCTGGTTTGCACACCAGCTGAGATGTCTCCAATTATTTGGGAAATTGGATGGTCTCTTGATGTTACTAAATCAACAGGGGGTGTTGATTGTTCACCAACCTGTGTTGTTGTCTCCTCTTGTGGTACAACAACTGGCTCTTCAAGTTGTTCTTCAATATGTTGAACAATTTCTTCATCTTCACTGCTTTCATCCTTTTGAGTAACCTGTAACTTATTCAAGTCTTCAACTAGAGAATGTTCCTGCAAAGGTTCTATGGTAGAAGGGATCTTCTCCTTGAAAGACATGTTAGATTCATCAAATGATATATGAACAGATTCCTCAATTTTTAGAGATGATTTATTATAAGCCCTATAAGCCTTGCTGATCATGGAGTATCCCAGAAACACTCCTTCATCAACTTTAGCTTGAAATTTTGCTAAGTATTTCTTGTCATTATTATGTATGTAGCAAATACAACCAAAGACTCTAAAATAATCAACTTTAGGTTTCTTCCCTTTGAGTAATTCATAGGGAGTCTTTCCCTTTAGTTTATGTATCAAACTTCTATTCAGCACATAGTTGGAGGTGTTCACTGCCTCTGCCCAAAAGGATAGAGGAAGGTGAGCATCTGACAACAATGTAGTGGCAGATTCAATAGGGTTCTATTTTTCCTTTCAGCTACCCCATTTTGTTGAGGAGTTCTAGGAGCTGAGAAAGTATGCCTGATCCCTTCACTCTGACAGAACTCTCGCATAAGAAGAGAATCAAACTCTGTCCCATGATCACTTCTGATCAGGGCAATGTGAGTATTGAACTCAATCTGTATACATTTGAGAAACTCTGCCAGACACTTAAAGTTATCAGACTTCTTCCTTAGAAAGAACACCCAAGTGAATCTAGAGAAGTCATCTACAACTACTAAAGTGTAAGATTTCTCTCCTAGGCTTTGTACTGCGATGGGTCCAAAAAGATCCATGTGTAACAGATACAATATCCTAGGTGAATCACTCTTATTAAGTGACTTAAAGCTGTTTTTAGTTTGCTTGCCTAATTGACAAGCCCTACAGAGTCCTTCCTTCTTGTAGGGGCCAGAAGGTAGTCCTCTAACAAGGTTGTCCTTGGATAGCCTAGCAATAGTTCTAAGGTTTAGGTGTCCTAGTCTCTTATGCCATAAAATGTTTGGTCTACAGACAGAATTAAACAGGCAAATATCTACATCAGTTGAAAGAAAATCTACTAGATAGATGTTACCTTTCCTTTTACCTATCAACACAGTTGTGTTGTCCTCTGACTTGATTTTACATAATGTTTTGCTGAAGATCACCTGGTAGCCTTCATCACACAGCTGACTGATGCTTATTAAGTTGTGTTTCAGTCCTTCCACATAAGCTACCTTCTTGAATGTTACTGATCCAATCTGGACTGCACCATGTCCTTTAGTCTGTCCAAAGTTTGAATCACCAAAGATAACTTTGGGTCCAAGCTTGGCTCTAAAGGAAGTGAGGTTGTCCTTGTTCCCTGTCATGTGCTTAGAGCACCCACAATCCAAGTACCATTGCTGGTTAGATGTTGGATAGGTCTTCACCTGCACATAAGATAATTCATTTGTTTTTGACCCAGTTTACCTTGGGCCTAGGTTGATAACCTTTAAATTCTGAAATAAAGGACATCCCAGGTTGTCTCTTATATCCTTCAGGATGACATCTCCTTGGAGGTATAATCCATTCAGTATAAGGGTTAAAGATTTGGGATGAAGGACCCTTAGGATTGGATTTTGATTTGCCCTTGAAAACATTTCAGAGCTCTGACCTCTGTTCGACGATCTTGGAGCTGCGTTCGACGATCTTGGGTCAGATCGTCGAGCTCCGTTCGACGGTCGACTATAGCAGAGTTTAGGGACTTGAGATCGTCGACCTGAGTTCGACGATTTTGCCTGATATCGTCGATCTGCATTCGACTGTCGTCGATCTGCATTCGGCGATCGGCGATCTCCGTTCGACAATTTCTGCTGGGACTTTGTTTTCTTGGGCAGATCAGAATTTTTCCTGGCTACCTCTACAACTCCCATTCCTTTGTCAGAAATGAATTTAATTGGAGTTGTTAGAACTATGGGTTGGTTGGATGAAGCACCCAAGCCCAGTGTACTATTGAATCTGGAGTTCACTGTACTTGTGATGTCCATCAGCTTGATGCTTCTCCCATTAAGGGATTCTTCAAGCTTCTTGGCCTCAGACAGCTCACTTTTCAGTGAAGCTATCTGCTCCCTACAGCACTCCAACTCCTGAGAGAGTTTGAGGTTTTCTGACTTTAAAGTATTATGTTCAGATAAATGATTTATGAGAGAGATAATTTCTTTCTCAGATTTTAGCAGATCTAAACACAGTGCTTTAAATTCAGATTTAAAGTCCTCTGAATTAAAATCAAAAGAACTAATTACCTGATCTTCTTCAGGTTGAGTCTCTGAGTCTGACTCTGACTCCTCTTCTTCTGAATTATGTTGTGAGGCATTGATTGCCATCATGCAGAACTCTTTCTCTTCTGCATCATCCTCATCATCACTGGAGCTGGATGAGGCTTCTGACTCCTCTTCAGTCTCACTCCAGGATTCAGCAACAAACCCCTTTCTTGTATGTTTGTTTTTGCTTGATGAGGGTTTGTCATTGCCATTCCTCTTGGATTCTTTCTCCTTTCTTCTTTCTTTATTGTCCCTTCTGTCCTTGTTTTTGTTTTCTGGACAGTCAGGAACTATGTGCCCTGGTTTCCTGCAACCAAAGCAAACAATTTCTTTATTATTAATTGACTTGTCATACCTTGGCTTATCATGCTCCTTGTATGATCTCCTTCTGAAGTACTGATGATTTTTCTTGCTAACAAGTAATAACTCAATGTGATTTCATTCTACATTCTAATACAATTATGTAGATGGACTTAAACTAGATTGAATTGGCATTCAGGCAAGCGCACCTATCAATCGTAATATATGAGAAATCTACATCTCATGTCGTATTCCACAGGGTCGTTTCAACTATTCGTACTCACCCTCCCTTTATTATCATATCTCTAAACAAAAGTGATATTTAAACTACATTAACCTAACTATGACCATTTGGATGATTCAGTATTGGAGAAGTAAAAACGATAAAAACATGAAGCTTTTAACCAATTACATGAACAAATTCATTTATTAGTTTAATTCTAAGTGATCATGACATGAAAAGACTGTTAAATTTGTGCAATGTAAAGGTTAATTTTTCATCAAAATTCTCTCTCAAGCAATTCCAAAGCTAAACCTAAGATAGTAAATTTTCTCTCGAACAATTCACAACACTCAAGTTTGCATTAAGTAAAGTACCTTTATTACTACATAAATTCATGGATTTTATCTCTAAATTACCATGAATCCTTTTATTCGTGTTCTAATTTTCCAAACAAAGTATCTCTCGATCATAGAGTTTGAATTACAAAGGGAATTATCATCGCAATATGAATATACCAAAATCATTGCAAAGAACCAATTTCTCAATCTAGCCAATTGCAAATTGTGTAAAACAAATAAGTAATTCATAAGGAGGATTACACTCTTTGTTTGCAAGCATAAACACAAATAAAATACTACAAATGTAACATAAACAAAGTGATACATGATTACTAGAATGTTCAAATAGAAGTTCATGCAAATTAAAATGAAATTTGAAGATGGATCATCAAGAGAAAGAAAGGATTCAAAGGGGTTAATGATTAAATAAAAATACATATGAAATACCCTTCAATCCTCCTTGTCTTGGATGCTCCCCTTCGGCCTCTAGCAGTTCTCCAATCCAGAAATGATCCAAAAGTTCTAAACAAATTTTTCTACAGGAAATTTATAGTTCCCTTGCAAACAGGTCGGACACGGGGTCGCACACGGCCGTGTGGCAGGTCGTGTGGACAGTTCCTAGGCGGTTCCTCGGCGGTTCCCCACGAGCAGGCGTGTCTGGTCGTGGGCCGTGTCAGATGACACGGGTATGGACACGGCTGTGTGGTCGGCCGTGTTCCTCAGACACGGGTTGGTCGGCAGTCGTGTGCAAAGATTACACGGGTATGCACACGGGCGTTTGCCATACCCGTGTGAGGTTCCATCGTCTGCGCCCAAATTCTTCAGCTCCAGGTGCATAGGACACGGGTAGGCACACGGCCGTGTGTCTGGCTGTGTGCACCAAATTTTCGTCCTGTCATCAGCCATGTAGACTCCGTGAACTCCTCTGTTTGCTCCGAGACTTTTAGGTCCATTGGTTGGCATTACCTGCAATAGAAAAATGATAGACTCAGTAAATAGTTTATTACAAGAACTGCCAAAGACTTCTAAATACGCTCTTCTATCTATGATACGACAATTTCTTTACTATTATCATGAAATCAACACAAAAAGGGGTAGGAAATAGTATACATGATTACAATTATGATAGTAAAAAGCCTATCATAATCGTACTCATCAAATACCCCCAGACTTAGATGTTTGCTTGTCCCTAAGCAAACTAATTCAAACACCTGGTTTACCATTAAATAATTTTGCCTCCGCACACTGGTTGCTATGAATTTAAGAGAACTTTGATGATGTAATCGCATAGGAAATAATTTAGCAGACTTTTCTAAATATAGATTTATCTTAAAATTCCTCTAATATATCATTTTAACTATCTCTCACTCGCTTTTAGAAATAAAAGTATAGTCATCTTTAACAAATATGAGGAGAAAATAACAATATCTATAAGATACGTATTAGTGTTTCGAAACTTATAAGTACTCTTACTGATAATCATGAGCTTACCCTTTTTACACCCTCATCACAGCACTATTTAGAATTAGTAAGGTTGGATCCTTAGGACTTGAATTTTGGTGTAGCCTTTTTGGCTTAGGATAGAAGATTAAAGGTGAGGTAATCAAAGATAAGTTCGATGAATTTTTCACACCTAAATCATGATTGAGCCTTATGTTGGAAGATACCTTAACATATTTCAATTTTATGTAAACACCCCCAGACTTTGCAATTTGTATATTTCCCACATTTTGAAGGGCACTCTAATTTATATATATATATATATATATATATATATATATATATATATATATATATATATATATTAACCAAGGGACCATAGTAGGGATCATTCCAAGTGGGTGCTAGTATACACGCACTCAGGCCACATATCACTATGTCTTTTTTTTTGGGTTCAAAGTAGGGATCATTCCAAGTGGTTGCAAGGATACACGCACTCAGGCCACATATCACAATGAACAAATCATTCCAAGAAGGCATCAATGATAGGTGTGCTAATAGGTAAGGATTTGGCCTTGGTGAATTTTAATAGTAGAGTATCAAAAGGATGGGGATTAGGTTCAAATTGGGTGTGCAAGGGTATCATGTTAAAGGTGTTGGGATAACAAGGCTCAAGCTATCCAATAGGAGGCCTAAGTCATTTCCGCCCTTACTAATTAACCTATATAATGTTTTGAGGAATGCTAGAGGGTGAGTCCTAGACATCAATAGGGAGTAATTTTTAATTTTAAAGCCCTAATACCAAATTATAAAAATGTTACACTCATCGACTCACTTTATTATAGATAAGTATATTTTCTAAAATAGAGTGTTGGATAGTTACTAATATAGAGGAGTAATCTTAAAATTAAATTATATAGAGAAAATTAAGCTAAAAAATTTTCTATGCTTAATTATGAAATCAACAAAGTTGAATACTCTATGAGTCTACATCAATTCATTTTAATCAGTGTGCGAAGTTAAATTAAATATTTATAATCCCAAATGAAAGAATAATGAGAGCTTGAAAGATCAACAAAATTTGTAGGGGGGGGGTATAACAAACTTGAGTATTATGATAAGCAGATTAGAATCAATTGTAACCACATGAATAACCATTCTACACCCAGACTTAAGATTTGCAATGTCCTCAGTGCAATGTAAAAAGCGGACATAGAGTGATTTCATGATGATATAAGAAAAAAAACTGCTATCATAATAAGTAGAAGAGCACAGTAAAGAGACAAGAGCTGTAATGGAATGCACTGATATATAATAGCTGACAGAACTGAATACACTGATATATAAAAAAAATACAAGATACGATACATAAAGATAGCACTACATCTATACATGTCAGAAGTAAGCATGGTGGTCTGTCGTATCGTCTGGGAAGGAAGGCGGGGCTGGAGCTGGCGGCTGGCGAGGGGCGATCCCAAGGTGGTCTCTGATCTGTATGAGGAGGTCCTCAGTCCGCTGCTGCGACTCCTTAATGTCCTGTAGGCGCGGCGAGAGCTCGGTCTCGAAAAACTGTCGAAACTCGCGCGAGTACCGTGAATGAGGTGGAGGATGTGCAGTAGACGACTCGCCATGAGCGTAGGTGGAATGGGTTGGAGGCACCAACGGCACATCGAGGTCAGGATCTACCTCATCATCACTATCATCCTGTACATGGGGTCCACGTCGGGCAATAGAATATATGACCCCTCCCCGGCCCTGACGGGCGGTGACGAGGCGGAGGGCGCGAAGACTAGCCATCGTGATAGGCACGGTCTTTGCGACCACTGTCATCTGGGGGAGGGCTAAAAAGATGCCCATATTCTTCACGAGGCGAGTAATGTAGGGTGCTACACAAATAGACCCTATACGGGGGGTGTCAGCCTGATGGAGAATGAACTGGGCTAGAAGATAACCCAGATGTAGAGGGTATCGTGAAGTCATGTTGTAGAGGTATAACAGGTCCTGCCTACTGACAACTCCGGAGCTTTCGCCCCGGCCGCTCAACGTGTGGCTAAGGAGATGGTGGTTGTAATGGAGGGCGGGAGAAATCAATTTAGATGCCTTAGATCGCTTGGCCTCGTAGGCGCCAGTGTCAAAAGAAATCTGGCGCCAGATACCACCGGCCATATCGCGGTTGGGGAGTTCGAAGTGGAGCTCGGGGTAGGCAGCACTAAAAAGGAACGACTCCTCATACACCCCTAAATATTGGGTGAACTGGAGCATGGTGAGTGTATAAAATGTGCCACCCACTCGAAATGAAACTATCCCCTCGGGCGCGTGCGGTGCATCGATGAAGTTAGGCCGAAAGTTGGAATAAAACGAAGATAGGAATTCTAAGGTGAGTTCCCTGAAGCCTAACTCCTCTATGGCAAAAAATTGACCCCACCCCGCTACAGAAATTAACCCCCTGACATCTCCAGCTAAGTTTATCTCTTCAAGCACGCTCCAATCAATTATACGGATATCTTGAAATTTTTTTGATTGCAAGCGGTGAAGCGGCGGTGTGTGATGCATCGGTGAAAATTAGCGGAGCAGCGGCATCCCGCCTCTCCGTTGAGACTTGTAGTTCCGGTCGGCGACGGCGACCTCCATGACTTCTTCCGGAAGACATAATGTAGAAGGGGAAAATACGAGTGAAGGGGGACGAGAATTGGAAAAGAAGGCGCCTTGAGGATCAGGCTACGGGGAGATTTGTGATGGGAGAAGGTTGGAATGAGCAAAAAAAAATCCACACGGCCCTATTTATAGGTGGTGAACACGGGTTCGCACACGGGCGTGTGAACCCGTGTTAGGGAATCAGCAGCCTCGTGGAACATGGGGTGCGTCGATGTGTGTTAAAAAATTGAACACGGGTGCGCACACGGCCGTGTGTGCACCCGTGTTAGGGAATCAGAGGCCTCGTGGAACACGGGGCTGCCTCGGTCCGTGTGGTCAAACTGGCTGGGGACACGGGTGACAACACGACCGTGTGTTGCCCCGTGTCGCAGCTGGCACGGTACACAAACACGGGTAGGTAGGTGACACGGTTGTGTGCTATCCGACACGCCCGTGTCTGATGTTTCGACACAGCGGTCTCGACGATCGTCGAGCGGGCAACACGGCTGGCCACACGGGTGGGTGTGAACCCGTGTTGTGCTCGGGAAGAAATTGGTTTTTTGCGGAATTAATCCACACGGCTGGGCCTGAGCCTATGTCATGTACAGGGCCACCCACACGGCCGTGTGGTGAGCCGTGCGCCACTCCCATTTTGAATTTCTTCAAAAAAAAAAAATTTACAGAGAATTTTTTTTCTCTCATTGACATTTTGATGGAAATTTCTTTTCATAAAAAAAATTCATTAATTTTTCATTGCAACTAATTAGATTTATACTAAAACAAGAATACTTAGAAACACCTACTATAGTTAATATGAAATTAATCTAGACGGAGGCAAGTCTCTAGACGAGCGAAGTCCATAGGGAGTTCACCATAATAAGGCTTAAGTCGGTGACCATTAACCTTAAAATCTCCCTTCTCAGGGTGAGTTAACTCGACGGTACCGTAGGGAAAGACTTCTTTAACCTTAAAGGGTCCGGACCACTTAGACCTTAACTTCACTGGGAATAAACGTAATCTGGAGTTATAAAGGAGGACTTGGTCACCTTTTTGGAATACCTTGGGTTTGCGAAGGTGACGGTCATGAAATAGCTTGGTTTTCTCCTTATAAGTCCGGGAGTTCTCATAGGCCATAGTTCTCCACTCATCTAATTCGTTAAGTTGAAGTTTACGCTTCTCTCCTATAGAATTAGTGTCAAACTTTAAGGAGCGTATTGCCCAATACGACTTGTGTTCTAATTCTATAGGTAGGTGGCAAGATTTACCGTAGACTAATCTAAAGGGGGTGGTCCCTATAGGTGTTTTGTAGGCGGTCCTATAAGCCCATAAACAGTCGTTAAGTTTCCTAGACCACTGCTTCCTTTTCCCTTCTATAGATTTTTCTAAGATTCTCTTAAGCTCTCTATTGGAAACTTCAACTTGCCCACTAGTTTGAGGATGATACGGAGTGGCTATCCTATGTGTAACTCCATATTTTTCTAATACTTTGTCTAGTTGTAGATTACAAAAGTGTGAACCCCTATCGCTAATAAGTGCACGTGGCGTGCCAAATCGTGCGAATAAGGATTTCAAAAATCTAATTACAACCCTACTATCATTAGTAGGCAAAGCTTGCGCTTCAACCCACCTTGATACATAATCTACAGCTACCAAAATATATTTATTACCAAAAGAAACTGGGAATGGTCCCATAAAATCTATACCCCACACATCGAATACTTCACATTCAAGGATAAATTTTTGAGGCATTTCATGTAATTTAGAAATATTACCTGCTTTTTGGCAAGAATCACATGAAAGCACATACCTTTGGGCATCCCTGAATAGAAGGGGCCAATAAAAACCGGAATCAAGAACCTTTTTAGCGGAGCGATTCGCTCCATAGTGACCACCAGCAGGACCTGAATGACACTGCTCCAAAATCTTCCAACCTTCCTCTGCTGATACACACCTTCTTATAACAGAATCTGCACATATCCGAAAAAGAAAAGGGTCCTCCCAAAAGTAATATTTCAAGTCAGAGAAAAATTTCTTTTTCTGCTCATATGAAAAGTCTTTTGGAAGGACCTTAGCCACAAGATAGTTTGCATAATCTGCAAACCATGGATAATCTAGATGTATATTGGTAGATATGGCAAATAATGATTCCTCAGGAAATGTATCAGAAATTTCAGATTCATCTAACATTGATCGTAGTGGGTTTTCTAAACGTGAAAGATGATCTGCCGCTAAGTTTTCCGCTCCTCGTTTATCCCTAATTTCTAGATCAAATTCTTGTAGAAGAAGAACCCATCGGATTAAACGAGGCTTTGCTTCCGCTTTGGCTAGTAAATATCTAAGTGCAGAGTGATCCGTATAAACTACCACTTTGGACAATGTTAAATATGGTCTAAATTTATCAAAGGCGAATACCACTGCTAGGAGTTCTTTTTCAGTAGTTGTATAATTCTCCTGTGCATTATTAAGTGTTTTACTAGCATAATATATTGGGTGAAAATGTTTGTTTCGGCATTGTCCTAAAACAGCCCCTACCGCAAAACTACTAGCGTCACACATGATCTCAAATGGTTGACTAAAATCAGGTGCGATCATAATAGGAGAATTAATTAATTTTTCTTTTAAGAACTCAAAGGCATGTAGACACTCTTGTTCAAAAAAAAGGTGTGTCTTTTTCTAAAAGCCTTGTAAGTGGTTTAGCTATTTTAGAGAAGTCTTTAATAAAACGGCGGTAAAATCCCGCGTGTCCTAAGAAACTTCTCACTGCCTTTACGGAGGTTGGTGGTGGTAATTTTTCTATGGTCTCTATTTTTGCTCTATCTACTTGAATTCCTTGGCTTGAAATCTTATGGCCAAGTACTAACCCTTCTTGTACCATGAAATGACACTTCTCCCAACTAAGCGCCAGGTTCGTCTCCTCACACCTCCTAAGAACTTTCTCTAAATTATTCAAACACAACTCAAAAGAGTCGCCAAAAACAGAAAAATCATCCATGAACACTTCCATGATATCTTCAACATACTCGTTAAAGATGGCTAGCATACACCTTTGAAATGTGGAGGGTGCATTACATAACCCGAAAGGTATACGTCTATAGGCAAAGGTACCAAATGGGCAAGTAAATGTTGTTTTCTCTTGGTCTTCTGGTGCTATAGGAATTTGAAAGTATCCAGAAAGTCCATCTAGAAAACAATAATAAGAATGTCCTGATAAGCGTTCTAATATCTGGTCAATGAAAGGAAGAGGGAAATGGTCTTTCCTAGTGGCATCGTTTAATTTCCTATAGTCTATACAGACACGCCAACCTGTTACTGTTCGCGTTGGAATTAATTCATTTCTATCATTTGCTACTACAGTCAGGCCACCCTTCTTAGGAACTACTTGGACAGGACTAACCCATGAACTATCTGAAATAGGATATATAATACCAGTATCTAATAACTTCACAATCTCAGCCTTAACTACCTCTTTCATATTAGGATTTAGCCTACGTTGCGGTTGAATAGACGACTTATAGTTTTCTTCCAAAAGAATTTTATGAGTGCAAAAACTAGGATTAATACCCTTTATATCAGATATTTGCCACGCTATTGCACCTCTACATTTCTTCAATACAGTTATCAATTTTTCTTTTTCAATATTGGAAAGATTTGAAGATATGATAACTGGGTACGAAGAATTTGTTCCTAAGAATGCATACTCAAGATGATCCGGTAATTTTTTTAATTCTACTATTGGTGGATCCTTAGTATTATTCTTAAGAATTTCATGATTTCCTTCAGTAATTAAACTATATTCCGTTGTTCTATTCATAGCAACACAATTTTCTAGAAAAAATAAATGTTCAATAATATCATCATTTTTATCATCTTCTAGATAGTTGTTAGTTATGCAAATTTCTAAAGGATCTTTATAATAAAAATTAGAATTTATAGAAGACATAAAGTCATTAATACCATGAGAAAAATAGCAATAATCATCGTTATCTAAGGATTGTTTCATAGTATTGCCAATTTGAAAAGTGACTTCATCTTCTCCTACTCGCAATACTAATTTACCATCAAAAACATCAATAAGTGCTCTAGATGTAGCTAGAAATGGACGACCTAGTATGAGTGGTACTTCGATATTTTCATCCATATCTAAAATAATAAAATCAGCAGGAAATATAAATTTATCTACCTTAACTAATACATCTTCTACTATTCCTTTAGGATACTTAACCGATCGATCTGCTAATTGAATACTCATTCTTGTTGGGATAAGTTCTCCTAGGCCTAGTTTCAGATATAGTTTATAAGGCATTAAATTTATACTTGCTCCTAGATCTGCTAAAGCCTTATTTACTTGTAAATCACCGATTAAGCATGGAATTGAAAATGAACCGGGATCCTTAAGTTTTTGTGGTAATTTATTTTGCAAAATAGCAGAACATTCTTCACTTAATGTTACTAATGATAATTCTTCTATTTTCTTTTTATTAGAAATCAAATCCTTAAGAAATTTTGCATATTTAGGCATTTGAATAATTTCAGAAAAAGGTAAATTAACATGTAATTGCTTAAACATAGATAAAAATTTACCATACTGCGCATCCATGCGCTCCTTGTTAATCTTTGCTGGGTATGGTAATGCTGGTTGGTACTCCATCGGTTGTACGTTCATCTCGCTTGGTCCTTCGCCGCTAGACTCCATTTGGGGTGCTTCCTTTGCAGGCCTTGGGTCTTGTAACTCCTTTTCGCTCCTCAATTGAACGGCTTTTGCATGCTCCCTTGGATTTATCTCTGTATTCCCTGGAAGTGTTCCTTGCTGCCTTTCAGAAACCATCCTTGCAAGCTGACCAATCTGATTTTTCAAGTTCCGAATTGAACCCTCTTGATTCCGGAAGGCTACATCGGTAGTTTGCATGAATTTGGTAAGCACATCTTCCAATGTAGGCTTCCTTAGTTCCAACTGTGGTTGATGTCCAAACATGGGTTGCTTCCCTTGATTTCCTTGTCCTCCCCAAGAGAAATTGGGGTGGTTTCTCCATCCAGGATTATATGTAGAACTATATGGGTTGTTGGCTTGATTGAAAGGTGGTCTAATATTATTACCCATATAATCAACATGCTCTTGAACTTGCGGTTCACAACCAGGCATTCCAGTGCATGAAGGGTCCCATTGTTGAGGTGCCATGGAAGGTGATGCTAAGGTAAGGTTGTCCATCTTTTGGTGAAGTTTCTCCACTTGAATAGCTAAGGCGGTGACGACATCTACTTCATAAATTCCTGCGGGCTTGCTAGGCTTTTGTCTTACTGTAGTCCATTGGTAATTGTTCATTGTCATGTCCTCTATCAACTGCTGAGCCGCTTCAGGTGTCTTGTTGTTCAAAGTTCCTCCACTAGCCGCATCAATCATTTGTTTGGTGGCTGGATTTAGACCATTATAGAAGGTCTGAATCTGAAGCCATGAAGGTAGAGCATGGTGGGGACATCTCCTTAACAACTCCTTGAATCGTTCCCATGTGTCGTACAACGATTCAGACTCCAATTGAATGTACATAGAGATATCATTCCTTAACTTCGCCATCTTCGCAGGTGGAAAATACTTCATCAGAAACTTCTCAACCATCATGTCCCAAGTAGTGATCGACCCTCTAGGTAAGGAATTCAACCACTGCTTCGCCTTATGCCTTAAAGAAAATGGAAACAATCTCAATCGAATGGCATCGTTGGAAACACCATTGATCTTAAATGTGTCACATATCTCTAAGAATCCGGCCAAGTGGGTGTTAGGATCCTCATCTTGCAAGCCATCATACTGGACATACTGTTGAACCATTTGTATCACACTAGGCTTCAATTCAAAGTTATTGGTAGCTATCGGTGGTCTAATGATGCTTGACCTGGTTCCTTGGAGATTAGGTCTAGCAAAGTCAGACATGGTTTGCTCATTTTGGTTGGCCATGGTATCTAAGTTTTCAAGATGATTCTCTCCTTGGTTTACTGTCTCCTCTTCTGATAGTCCGTTTGAAATATCTGTGGTATTAATTCCCACGTCCCTTAAGTTAGTGTTATGGAGAATTCGTTCTGGGTCAGGATGAAATGGTGCTAGCCCAGAATTTCTGCCCCTGGTCATAGACTAACAGACTACAAAAAAAAATATTACGCAATATAATTATTCAAATACTAATTTACAACTATATAAATGAAAATTGGTAGATCAATAAAGATTAGGATTTCAAAATATTGAAAACGATCCCCGGCAACGGGGCCAAAAACTTGATGATTTTTCTTGCTAACAAGTAATAACTCAATGTGATTTCATTCTACATTCTAATACAATTATGTAGATGGACTTAAACTAGATTGAATTGGCATTCAGGCAAGCGCACCTATCAATCGTAATATATGAGAAATCTACATCTCGTGTCGTATTCCACAGGGTCGTTTCAACTATTCGTACTCACCCTCCCTTTATTATCATACCTCTAAACAAAAGTGATATTTAAACTACATTAACCTAACTATGACCATTTGGATGATTCAGTATTGGAGAAGTAAAAACGATAAAAACATGAAGCTTTTAACCAATTACATGAACAAATTCATTTATTAGTTTAATTCTAAGTGATCATGACATGAAAAGACTGTTAAATTTGTGCAATGTAAAGGTTAATTTTTCATCAAAATTCTCTCTCGAGCCATTCCAAAGCTAAACCTAAGATAGTAAATTTTCTCTCGAACAATTCACAACACTCAAGTTCGCATTAAGTAAAGTACCTTTATTACTACATAAATTCATGGATTTTATCTCTAAATAACCATAAATCCTTTTATTCGTGTTCTAATTTTCCAAACAAAGTATCTCTCGATCATAGAGTTTGAATTACAAAGGGAATTATCATCGCAATATGAATATACCAAAATCATTGCAAAGAACCAATTTCTCAATCTAGCCAATTGCAAATTGTGTAAAACAAATAAGTAATTCATAAGGAGGATTACACTCTTTGTTTGCAAGCATAAACACAAATAAAATACTACAAATGTAACATAAACAAAGTGATACATGATTACTAGAATGTTCAAATAGAAGTTCATGCAAATTAAAACGAAATTTGAAGATGGATCATCAAGAGAAAGAAAGGATTCAAAGGGGTTAATGATTAAATAAAAATACATATGAAATACCCTTCAATCCTCCTTGTCTTGGATGCTCCCCTTCGGCCTCTAGCAGTTCTCCAATCCAGAAATGATCCAAAAGTTCTAAACAAATTTTTCTACAGGAAATTTATAGTTCCCTTGCAAACAGGTCGGACACTGGGTCGCACACAGCCGTGTGGCAGGCCGTGTGGACGGTTCCTAGGCGGTTCCTGGGCGGTTCCCCACGAGCAGGCGGTCTGGTCGTGGGCCGTGTCAGATGACACGGGTATGGACACGGCCGTGTGGTCGGCCGTGTTCCTCAGACACGGGTTGGTCGGCAGTCGTGTGCAAAGATTACACGGGTATGCACACGGGCGTGTGCCATACCCGTGTGAGGTTCCATCGTCTGCGCCCAAATTCTTCAGCTCCAGGTGCATAGGACACGGGTAGGCACACGGCCGTGTGTCTGGCCGTGTGCACCAAATTTTCGTCCTGTCATCAGCCATGTAGACTCCGTGAACTCCTCTGTTTGCTCCGAGACTTTTAGGTCCATTGGTTGGCATTACCTGCAATAGAAAAATGATAGACTCAGTAAATAGTTTATTACAATAACTACCAAAGACTTCTAAATACGCTCTTCTATCTATGATACGACAATTTCTTTACTATTATCATGAAATCAACACAAAAGGGGTAGGAAATAGTAGACATGATTACAATTATGATAGTAAAAAGCCTATCATAATCGTACTCATCAAGTCCTTTTTGGCCATCTTGTAAAATCTTTTGGCCAACAGACTGAGCAGCTCATCATTGCCTGTGACTTTGTCTTCAGGCTGATCTTCAGTTGCCTTGAAGGCTATGGTCTTCTCTTTTCTTGTGGCTGGTGAGGTAGCCTTCTGTTCTTCTTCTCTATTTTTGATAAGTAGCTCATAAGATTTGAGCTTACCCAATAGAGCTTCAGTGGTGATCTCATTCAAACTTCTGGCATCCTTGATTGGCCAGATTCTTGAATCCCAAGTGCTAGGGAAGCACATTAGAATTTTGTCATTCAGTTCAGTTAGTGAGATTTCTTTATCCAATGTCCTGAGTTCACTGACAATTAGACTGAGCCTGTTGTACATATCTCCCATTGACTCAGTTTTCCTTTCTTGAAATTCTCATATTGAGATATGAGGTGGGATCTCCTATCCTTTCTCTCATCAGCTGAGCCTGAGACTATTTCAGAGAGTTTGTCCCAAATTTCCTTTGCAGAATTGCATTCAGCCACCTTTTGAAATATGTCATCAGACATTGTCTGGGCTAAGATGTTCATAGCCTTGGCATCAGCTACCTTCCATTTCTTGATGTCAGCATCTGTTCCTGATGGAGGTGGAATAGCATTTGTACTTGAGTTCTCTGGAGGTCTTGGACACACTGTCAAAACAGAGTTAAAAATATCCTCGTCAATAGAATTCATGTATAGTCTGATCCTTGCTTTCCAAAGTGCAAACTTGGATAGATTGCACACTGGAGGTCTGGTGCTAGCATAATCTTTGTTTTGGGCCATGATTTGTGAAAACAAAATCTAATACTAAATTCAAAACAAAGCAGATCTAACTAGGAATCTTTGGGTTCAGGTGTTAGCCTGTGCAACCACCAAGGTGTGGTATGTTTAACCAACCTCCCTCTGATACCAATTGAAAGTGCAGCTAGATCTGATATACTCTAGAGGGGGGTGAATAGAGTATATGATGCTTTAAAACTTTTTACA
Organism: Platanthera guangdongensis; assembly: GCA_039583875.1. Taxonomy (NCBI): domain Eukaryota; kingdom Viridiplantae; phylum Streptophyta; class Magnoliopsida; order Asparagales; family Orchidaceae; genus Platanthera; species Platanthera guangdongensis. Next base: position 83,118,572 of record CM077152.1, on the reverse strand, counting down.
ACAATTGTTGTAATCTGAGTGAGCAAGGAAGCAGTTAATAAATCTAATCACAGAACTAAACTATACATAAGCTAATCACAAAACAATCATAGCCAGAAACAAAAATAAAGACAAGCAAAACCAGAAGACACAAGGAAATATAGTGGTTCCCCTAAACTTGGGTACATCCACTCTTCTACCACCCTAGGTAGGAATCCACTGCAGGATGAGTTGATCAGGTGTCCTGGGCACCAATAAGCTTTTGATAAGGTGCTCAAAAACCAAATCAGATTTTTTGATCAGGTGTCTTGCCACCAATGAGCTTTTGACAAGGTGCTCAAAAACCAAATTCAAACTTTTGAAGGGAGTTTGAGAAACCCTTTACAGAGATGGGGGTGAGAGAGTGATGGAAGTCTTCTCTTTCTCAAACAACTGAGAAGACTATGTGGATTGATGGTGTCAAAGCTCCCCCTGAGTCCTTGAGATCTTCAGGAAAAGAAGCTTTGTTGTAGGGTGATAGGCCTTCACAAGTTGAGCTCCAGCAAAAGATGATTTCAGCAACAGCTGAAATGTTGGATGTCTGGAGTCTTGAAAAATGTTGGCCTTGAACACTTGAAACTAGAGAGATCTGAAGATTTCAGAAAAATTTGATCTCCTTGGATGTGTGTTCTTGAGAATTCTTTGAGACAGAATATTTTTGTTCTTGTTCTGAAGATTACTGATGTCTTTCTGTGTGTGTCTGTGTATCTGTAATCTATATAAGATTCAAATATTCTTCTCTTTTATTCTCTGGTACAGAATGGAAAAACATCCTCTGTCAAGAATAGCCGTTGGCCTGCATTAATTGCATCCTTAATTGCAAAATGTCTTCTGGAGGAAAGTCCATAGAAATATTCCTTGAAAATCCCTTGAAACTTGGTCCAGAAATAAATGAAAACGGCTAGAAAATCTTCTGAATTAATTGCAGAATAACTCCTTAACTGATTTGAATTTGAATCTATAAAATCCTTGAAGTTATCTGAAAACGTCTAACTGAGCTCTGCTATCGTCGGACTGAGCTCAGCGATATGGAATTATACTGCAACAAAATATCGTCGATCTGAGCTCAAAGATCGTCGAACTGAGCTCAGAGATAGAGATCCAAAGCTGAGTCAAGATCGTCGAACTGAGCTCATCGATCGTCGAATGGAGTTCGATGATATGATGAAGTTGAGCTCAGCGATCGTCGAATGGAGTTCGGCGATCTGATGAAGTTGAGCTCAGCGATCGTCGAATGGAGTTCGACGATCTGTCGAAGTTGAGCTAGACGATCGTCGATCGGAGTTCGACGAATCGTCGTGCTGAGCTCGATGATATGACTTAGTCTCAAATTGAAAAAGTCTTGGTCTTGAGGGCAGCTCCCAAACTTAGACTTCTAACCCTTAGACTCAATTCTAATTGACCTTTTGAGCAATACAGGAGGTCAAACATTTGATACCTAGAGACATAGTGATCCTGACCCAAATTAGTAATAGGGTATTCCAACAAGAAGCTTACTGACAGACTACTCCTCAGTTGAAGATGGACCTAAAGGCATCTTTGGAGGATCTGAGAGAGGAAAAACCAAGTGTTATGGTATGATCTCCAATGATATAGCCAATATCTCAAGGATATCTTATGTTGAATAATTGCAGCACAATCTAATAAGCATAAGTCAACTATGTTATCTTGGCTATATGATTGTATTCCACAAGGATGAGTGTCTGATTAAGAAGTCTGAAGAGACCATATTGATCGGTACTAGTAGTGGGAATATCTATTATTTAAATTTCTTATGCATTAGCTCTAATTATTTTATATGTCGTGTAACTGAGAACAAAGCATCTCTCTATGTGCAATGGCACAAGAGACTAGCTTATATCAAATATAAGACCATCAATAAGCTCTTTACAGAAAATCTAGTCAAATTTGGTCCTAAGTGGAAGTGTGTCCAGGAAATTCGTTGTCATGAATGTCAAATGGGCAAGCAAACAAGAGGATCATTCAAATACATTAAGGTTAAAGATTCCACAAGGTGTTTATATCTACGGCACATGAAATTGTTTGGTCATATGTCAATTCACAGCTTAGTTTGAAAAGTCTACTCCTTTGTTATTGTTGATGATTACTCTAAGTTCACATGGGTGTTCTTCCTTGAACAAAAGTTAGATGCCCTAGAAATATTCACTAGTTTTGTTAAGTAGATTCAGAATGAAATAAGTAGTTTTGTGGCCAAGATCATAAGTGATCATGGAATTGAATTTCAATCTGGGGCTATGACCAAATTATGTGAAAACCTAAGTATATTTTAGGAGATTTCCTCTCCAAGAACTTCACAATAAAATGGAGTTGCAGAGAGAAGGAATACAACCCTTATTGAAGTTGGTAGAACAATGTTGAGAGACTCCCCACGCCCAGAATACTTTCGGGTTGAGGTTGTCAACACAGCTTGTCATGTTCAGAATAGGGTCTTAATTAACAAAACTCATAATAAGACTCTCTATGAGTTTGTGAAAGGCAGAAAACCAACCCAAGCCTACTTCAAAATCCTTGGGAGTAAGTGTTATGTGTTGGGTATAGCTCTCATAGTAGATCCTACCGAATATTCAACAAAAAAAGGAAGTAGTAGAAGAGTTAATACATGTTGTATTTGATGAGACCAGTCTGATTTATAGGGGTTGGTCTAGTTCTTCTAGTGTTACAAGTATTAAGCAGAATATAGAAAAGGTATCCATCAATGAACAAATGAAGAAGGGTGATCTGACCTCACCTGATGAATTAATCAAAGATGGAAGCACCTTCAAGATGATACAAGTGAACCTGCTGAAAGGGAAAAAAGCTAACTGAAGTCCCACTTGAACCTGAAGTACAAGAGAATGTAGAAAGGTTGCCAACTACAACCATACATCTAGGGGATCACTCTCAAGCTCAAATCATTGGTGATTTGGACCAAGGAGTTCAAATCAGAAGAAGTGCAATGAATTAGATGCTCTAGCTGACTTTTCTCTATCATGTAGAGCCAAAGAAGTTTTAGCTAGCCAACTTAGATCCATCCTGGATCTTAGCTATGCAAGAGGAAATAGAGCATTTCAAAAGATGCAAGGTTTGGATGCTGGTCTCCAAGCCCATCAACCACAATCTCATTTGGACAAAGTGGGTATTCAAAAATAAGTTTGATGAGCAAGGAGTCATAATAAATAACAAAGCAAGACAGGTTACAAAAGATTGTAAACAAAAAGAAGGAATAGACTTTGATCAGATCTTTGTACCAGTGGCCAGATTAGAAGTTATAAGGTTGTTACTAGCATATACATCACACAAAGGGTTCAAGGTTACACAAATGGATGTGAAGTCTACATTTCTCAATGGAGAGTTGAAAAAGGAAGTATATGTAGAACAACCCCCAGTATGTAAGCAAGATAGGAAAATCACTTCTTTGACATGTCAGTTCCTTGGAAGAAGGCTAATTTTCTGGAGTAGTAAGAAGTAGACCAGTGTGGCCTTATCAACTATAAAGTCAAAATATATTTCATTCAGAGGTTGTTGTGCTTAATTGCTCTGGATACAGCATCAACTACAAGATTACAATATCCAGCTAAGTAAAGCACCTTTATTTTGTGACTTGTCTATAGTGTAATCTCAATTGCCAAAAATCATGTCTCACAGCATGATCAAGCACATTGAGATAAGATTTCACTTTACCAGAGAACATGTAGAAAAAGAAAATATTTGCCTTGAGTTTGTCCCTACTAACAAGCAAGTGACAAACATCTTTACAAGGCCTCTGGATGAAGAGAAGTTCAATTATTTTAAAATTGTGTTGGGTCCATTGATCCCAATGTCCCATATTTGAAGAAGGCCTACAGGAAAATGGTGTACACATGTGTAATCTAATGGTTGCCATAAGTTCTATATGTCCAGGATGTTCTTTGTCACATTGATGAGATAGGTTGTCTAAGTGACAGTGAAAGGTGGACACAAGGAAGAATACTAGAAAGATAGAAATCTATCTAAGTACACAGGTGTTGAGTGAAGACAGTTCACTCAACGCCAAATGACAAGAAGTGTTGAGTAATGCATGGACAGTCAAAGCCCAACAGTTGGCAAGGAAAAATTTTGGTTAAGTCCAAAAGCGTCGAGTGAGGACAGCTCACTCGACGTCTGATGACAAAAGCATTGACTAAACAATGTGCAGTCAAAGCCACAGACAAAAAGGCAAGAAATCTGACAAGTCTAGAAGTATTGAGTGAAGCCAGTTTACTTAACATCAAGCTCAGAAAGCGTCGACAGAACATGCTTCAGTCAAAGCCTCAGAAAGTGTAGACAGAAAATCTGTCTAAGCCCATAGGTGTTGAGTGAAGACAGTTCACTCAACGCCAACTCAATAGAGAATCAACTAAGTACAGAAGCATTGAGTGAAGGCAGTTCACTCAATGCCTAATCAAAATAACAGGAAAAGGCAAGAAGCGTTAAGTGAAGAAGCATCACTCGACGCTTTCACACAGATGGATGCGGTTAAGTCCAAATGCGTTGAGTGATGAATGTTCACTCAACGCCTAAGCTGTTAGACCAAAAAAGTCTATAATTTGTTGAGTGATGACTGATCACTGGGCGTTAAGTGTTGCAGAAAACTGACTAAGCGTATTGGCATTGAGTGAAGGCAGTTCACTCAACGCCTATGATGAATGGTCTGAAATTGACTAAGTCCATAGGTGCTGACGTCAGCAGAAATTCAAAATGTTGCGGGAAGTCTACAGTATGCAACAAATGACATCTCATGCCTACTACACTGCATTTAATGCAAAAGCAAAGTTGCAGCCAACAACTACAGCTGGTCCCACTGCTCAAAGAGCTGTTAGACATCGGAATACAAAAGGATTAGATCAGTGAAGAGAAAATAACTTTTGGGAAGGTGCTAAACTTCATCTTCTTCCTCTCGACATTGTTGTTGATCCAGAAGAAGCTGTTCAAACTACTGATCTGAAAGTTCAACACTCTCAATGTCGATGATGCAGAATGAATCAGACAGTTGCCTAAGGGTTTTGGCGTTCAGTGAAGCTTGTTCACTCAACACACTCAACACCTGGAGTGAATTTGAGAATTTGGCTAAGTCCATAATCTGATGACGTCAGCCAAAATTGACGAAGTCAACAGATTTCAAATTAAGTGCGGGGAAGCTACAGAACACGACAAATACTGTCGTAGAGCTACTGTATGTCTTCTTCTGTTAAAACAAGGTGCAGTTGTCTACTGTAGGTGGTCCCCACTAGTTCTTGGAGTCGTTAATCAGCGGAAGTTATAAAGGGACAGCTACTGGATGTTGAACTTAACTTTTTTATGGTTTTGTTTCAAAAAGAAAAAGAGTGGCTGGACTTCATCTTCATCACCATTGCTGCCAGGAAAAAGCTTGAAGTCGATCAGCTGAACTAAAAGTTCAGTACAGTTATATGTAGCATTTTCTTATGCTACAACAAGATCAGATACACTTCTAATAGAGAAAGAGAGCAGAGCCTTCAATTTCTGTCGAATTAGGTTAGCTATTTGAAGGACTTGAGACCTAGCAGATCTTCAGTCTTCTACATTAACATCAGAAACATTTTTCTGAGAAACTTCCAGCAGAGGCAGCTATTTACTGAAGTACATCTTTCTGTTATAGTGAAGAGAGTTAGAGCAGAGATAACTCAGTTTTAGTAGTATACACAAACAATTTTGTGTTAACTTAAATGCAAGTGAGTTGTTGTCATTCTCATCCTCAACAGCAAGTTCACGGAGACATCTCTGAGAAAGAAGAAGCAGCTAAGGATAGCCCTAGTTGTAGCAACTTCACAGCCCAAGCAGATCTTTCTTAAAGAACCATTCCTAGAGCAGTGAAGAAATATGAACTGAGTTATCTCAGGTCAGAAGGAGGTATACATAGAGAAAACTTCTCTGGTGTCTAAATCAATATCAAAAATCCCTTTTCCTCTATAGGACCATTGTGATCTGAGTGCAAGCCTAATATTATAAAGGCTAAGTGTAAGATCTTCTATAGATCTGAGTGGTAGGATTCAAAAGGTGAATCTGAGGTAGGATCCTGGAGTAAATCTTAGTTGTAGGGCAGTTTGACTGAGGAAGGATCTATTTCAGATCTAAGGTATGAACCAGGATTGGATCTGAGTTGTAGGGCTATCCTCCTAGCCTGAGTTGTAGGACTTGTGTTCAGGTCTGAGGTAGGGCATGTGTTCCTGAGTGGTAGGAGATTACATCTCTAAGTGGTATGGCTTGTGCCTGAGTTGTAGGTCTTGGAGGAGACTGAGAGATCCTGAGGGATCTGAGTTGTAAGCTCTTTAGAGCCGAATTTGGAGAAGTTTCCTTGTCTAACAAACTGTTAGAAAGATGAGAGGGACAGTGGATCTACCCATAATCTGGGGAACCACTATAAATTTGGTGTATGCTAGTTGTGATTGTCTTGAAAGCTAAGTTTAACTAAATCACAACACACCCAAATCAGGAGAAGTATTAAAAGACTTAAAAACCTATTGACCACCCTCTAGTTGTTTAGCTATCCATGAAACAAAAGACTTTCAAGTGGTATCATAGGGAGGTTGCTCAAAAAGGACTTAACAGACTGAGTTGATCTCCAAGAGTAGCTAAAAGGATTGTACTTATGGGTTCAGGAGAGAACCATAAGGAGTTGGGTTCCATGAAGCTTCCAATCTACAGGAAGGAGAGCTTTGGGATCTGGAAGGAGAGGTTCAGGGTGTTTATCGAAGCATCTGACCCTAGAATCTTTATAACTATACAAGAGGGACTCGTCATCCCAATGAAGATCTCAGCTTTGGATGTGAAAGTTATTAGTTGTCTGCCTAAATCACCTAGAGGGGGTGAATAGGTGAGATATGCGTATTTTTGCGGAATAAAAAATTAGATCTATGCACAGAGCTATCTACCAAGCAATCACAGACGAAGAAAGATTTATAGTGGTTCCCCAATCTTGAGTACATCCACTTTCCCTCACCGATCTAGCAATAAACTAGACTCGGCTACTCCACTATCTCGGATTGAAAAACCAATCCTACGTCTCGGAACAAAGTTCCTACGTCTCGGAACAACGTTCCTACAATCCCTATCCACAAAGCAGATCTACACTCGGAAGATGAAACTTCCTACAATCTCGGAGTCAAATGCTCCTACACTCGGAGAAAAATTCTCCTACAAGAATGAAATAAAATGTGTATGAAATACAAACAATGAATCTTTGTCAGATCTGCAAACGATCGTCCTGGATCTTCCTCTTCTAGACTTTGCGGCTTTATTAGAGAGGTGAAGAAAATCTCGGCAAAATCAGATCTGGATTTTCTTGGCTTCACACGATCGAATAGAACATGAAGAGTTGTGCGGCAATCTCGATCTATAAAACCTTCTTAATCTGAATCCTCTGAAAACGAAAACCCTAGCCAGATGAGAATCGGCGGCGGCGGCTTTGCTTCTTGGAGAGAGAGAGAGAGAGGAACAGATAGCTTAGAAGATAAATCGACTGCAAAACTTCTGATTCTTTTTTTCTTAGGGTTTGACAAGACCTTATATAGGATCAGTGATACTCAGTCATAATTAATTCATAAAGAGGTACACGTGGACCAATCACGTCAAGGTTCATTAAGGAATCTGTTAATCTGGACTTAATAAAATATTTCAGAAAACTGAAGTGACATACTCGAGTGAAGAAATCACTACTCGAGTACTTTATAGAACTACTCGAGAGAGATGAAGATAACTACTCGAGTACTTAGAGACAGTTACTCGAGTAACCTGAAGAAAACTACTCGAGTATATTCTTGAAGAAAATTGAGAAGTTGATCAGCTACTCGAGCACCAAAACGACTTACTCGAGTACTAAAAAGACTTACTCGAGTACTTAAGAAATTACACGGGTAGTGGAGTTGGACTACTCGAGTATAAGCTACTCGAGTGGTAGATGAACTACTCGAGTCAGGGACTTAAAATATTTTTTGAACTGAAATTCGGGGCTACTCGAGTAGTGAAGATGAACTACTCGAGTGAATAAGAACTACTCTAGTATATGGAAGTAGCTACTTGAGTACTTGACTTAGAGAAATTCTGAGAGAAGAAGTTTTGGTTACTCGAGTATAAATACTGGACTACTCGAGTAGTAAATGAACTACTCGAGTACATGACTTAACTACTCGAGTAAGTAGAAATTACATGAGGTGCAGACTTCTGTAACTTGAGACAAAAGGTATAAACTACTCGAGTACTATAAAGTACTACTCGAGTAATTTACTTAGAATATATATGGAAGTAGGAAATCTATAAACCCGAGAATAAGAGGGAAACTACTCGAGTTGTTGTCTTAACTACTCGAGAGCCATAAATTGACTACTCGGGATCTATCATCCTTACTCGAGTAAGAATAATTTTACTCAAGTATTAACTGAGCCATTCACTCGAGTAGGTATAGAACTACTCGAGTAAAACACTTAGTAAATTTTCTTTGACAGAAATCTCTTCTCTTTGGTGAGACCAGCATCAAGTTTTCTCCAATTAGTCCTAGTGCTGGAATATGAAGTGTATCCCAATAGAGAGACTACACATGAGTCAACACCTTGGATCACACAATGAGGGATTACATTGTATGGTCCTGTGTTTGGTGACCCATTGTAGACTGACATTGGTCTACACTTGCCATTAGAGTCCTGCAAACACATAACTCAACAAAATCATCAAATACAACTTAATTCATCTTAGTTCAAGGGTGACTTCATCAAATCTGGGTTAATGTGGATATAATACCCAACAATCTCCCCTATTTGTAGAAATCAGAACTCTTTACACTAAGGTGAATTATAGACATAAAAAGTGTTATATAGATAAATCTGTGTAAGCAAGCATAAGACTAGAAATAAGATTATATGATCAAAAACTTAGAATTATATAAATGTGATGTCCAAAATATCATTTCTACAACAATCATTTCCACAATCTCATATGCCCTTGTAGCTTAGACTTGGTGGTACTGCATGTCTTGCTTCTCTTGTTATCTCCTCTGATAGCTAAAAGGCTTGGGGTAGTACTTAGGAGGTCTTGGAGGAGCAGCAGGGTTATTTCTCCCAAATTCTCTGGCATATAGTCTACTCTTGGTCATAGATTTCTCATATAACTCCCATTCCTGGGAACTGTAATGAATGTTCCTGCTTTCATGGAAGTCCATAACAAATTTGAGAGTATCCAAGATGAGGGACTTAGAGGTAGGAGACCAGATCTCTGCAAATTCTGGAGCTTTCCTCTTATCAGCATCAGAAACTGGAATTGACCTGCTAGCAGAGGGACCTTCACCATGCTTCTTTTCTTTCTAGAAGTTGTATCTCAGGAGGAGCTTGGAGAAAAATATCTGCAGGGTCATCCCCCCAGATTTGAGCATAAGAGTCTGGAGGAGGGCCTTCCAGGCCTTCAGGTCTGGGAGAGAAAGTAGGTTGTAGAGGAGGAGCAGGAGCAGCAGCAGCTAGAGGGTTGAGATGATGAGGAATGATATTTGGATCAGCAGCAAACTCAGGAAGGATTTGATTGTGCATCCAGACAGTAGTGCCATATGTATGGAATTTGACACTCTGAATTTGTGCTAAGACATCATCATGGATTTTTGTCATTTTGGCTTTCCAAAGCTCTTGCATGGCAGCATCTGATTTTTCTAAATATTCTTTCACCAAATTCTCCCCCTTTCTGACTTCAACGGATAGCTTAGAGATTGCATCTTCTTTAAAAGTACCAACCTCTTCACAGATCTTCATCTTTATAGTTTCAGCTCTTTTATCCATTTCAATCTGATTACCAGCAAGGGTTACACCTTTCTCCATCACTTGACCAACACTAGTAATAGTGTGTTCTAGAGCCTTCCCAGCAATTTGGAAAAGGTGTCTTAGCTGGTCAGTATTATGTTGGATTTCTGCAAATCTTCTGCTCATCTCAGTCACCAGAGCAGTGACTTTATCAGTAACAGCTTTGAGGGAAGCATCAAAGTAGGATCTCTGTTCTTGGAGCAGAAGGATAACTTGAGTCACCAAATCAGTGGTAGGAGCAGCAGTAGTTGGAGGAGCACTAGAAGAGGGAACTGAAGGAGGAGGAGCAACCCATGGAGATATTTCTGTAATGGAGACAGAGCTCTTTGCTCTAGTAGTGTGAATCAGGGCATCCCCTTCATTAGTGATTGTGGGTATGGAGAAGTCCAGTTTTCTTAAGGGAGCTTCAGCTGGCTCAGGAGATTGCTCATCTGGAATAAAAATGGTCTCAACCTGCTCTTGGTGTGCAGCAGAAGACTTTGCTGGAGAAGGAGTATGTGCTGGAGATTGTACTGGAGATTCTGGGGGTATTTCAGTTGTGGTTTCCTTTGGAGAGAGAGGAGTAAGAGGTACTGCTGGAGGTTTAGGATTCCTTGCTGGGACAGAAGGAGCAGGCTCCCCCTCAATAGATGCACCAGAGGAGCTGGCAATCTGATGTGGGGAGGGAGATGGGTCATGTCCTGTATGGCTGGAATTTCTTGACCTTTTGCAGCTTGTGTTGGATTTTAGAGCTTCAATTCCCATCTGTGTATGGAGGATATAGAGACTTTCTTCATGTAGTGAAGAACAGTCCCTTTAGAAAAACTAAACACCTCTGAGTTGATTTCATGGAGGAGCAGAGAACTAATTCTGGCAAAATTGGGAGCTTTTATGTTGTCTTTGATTTTATCTAAAATCATCATTCCAAACTGAAATCATTTTCTGCACACTATGGCTTGCATAATGTCAAAGAATGTGAGTGAAATATCTCTGATGGAATGAGTTTTGCAAAGAAGAATTTTTCCTATGATGTCCACAAGTAGGTTTCCTTTAGGATTCATATCAGATCGTTTGATATATTTAGAATCAGTAGACACACCACAGAACAGACAGGTTCTGTCGGATTCATCTGGTCCAAGATGGTCTTCCTCATCCACAATCGGCAAGCAAAGAAGTTGAGATATAGAGGTTTTGGTGAGTTTGATTTTAAGACCTCTGACCTTCGATTTGAGAATAGCTCCATGTCTCTTAACCTTGATATTTCTGAAGAATTCAGCAACTTCTGGAAAGAGTATTTTGTAGGGTTCTTGGAGTATGAAGGTGAGTCCGGCGGTGTCGAGCAGTATAATGAGGTTATGGAAATCATCTGATAATTCGGCAATGCCGGTGGCGACAAGTTCAGAACCAATCCCAATCTTCGACAAAACAGCCATGATCCAGGAGCTATTGGAAAGACTGCGGTGGGGAGGAAGAAAATGCTGCTCTGCAACTTCTTGAGTTAGGCGAAGAGACAATCGGGGTACTTGAGAGCGGAAATGATTTCGTGTAGAAAGATTATGGAATTTCTTATTATATAACCCTAGGTTTATGTCTAATGAAAATAGAAATGATGGAATCATACCTTAGAAGTGGCGGCATAAGCCTCGGGTTGCGAATAAAAAAATTTGAATCAAGGAGAGAAATCGACTGTCATATACTCGAGTGACTTAATATTACTCGAGTAGATAAGTCTGGAAGTACTCGAGTAGATATGTTGAGGTACTCGAGTAGTTGGGTTGAAGTACTCGAGTGAAGTTAGACTACTCGAGTAAGTGATTCTGCTACTCGAGTAAGTTACTCGAGTAGCTTGTCGAGTACTCAAGTAGGTCAAGTTTCATTACTCGAGTAGGTCTTTTACTTACTCGTGTACGTTACTTCTTACTCGAGTCAAGCAGTTGGCAAATGGTAGAATTCTAACTTTGACTGATCCTTGATCTCTGGGCCTCCTTGTGAGTCCATCTTCTGTACTCTTCTTTGTTGAGCATTCCAAGTTCCGTTTTGAAGAACGAGAACTTGGTCTCGTCCAGCGGCTTTGTGAAAATATCTGCAATCTGCTTGTCTATAGAGACATATTGTTGATCAATGTCCCCATGCTCCACATGCTCCCAGATGAAGTGATACCTCAGCTCTATATGCTTGGTCCAGTTGTGCGAGACTGGGTTGTTGGCTATTGCAATTGCACTGGAAGAGTCGCAAAATAATGGAATCTTCTGGAACTTCATGTTATAATCTTCAAATTGATTCTTTATCCATAGCAGCTGTGCACAACAACTACCTGCAGAGATGTACTCTGACTCAGCCGTTGAGATTGCTACACAGTTCTACTTCTTGCAACTCCAGGAGATAAGCCTTCTTCCAAAGAATTGGCATGTCCCGGAAGAGCTTTTCCTGTCGTCTTTGCTCCCTGCAAAATCTGCATCGGAAAAACCTATTAGCTCGCTATCATTACTTCTTGGGTACCATAAGCCAAGATTTGGCATACCTTTAAGGTATCTCAAAATCCGCTTTGCAGCAGCATAGTGAGATTCCTTATAGTTCACCTGAAATCTAGCACAGACACATGTTGAGAACATTATGTCAGGTCTACTGGTAGTAAGGTAGAGCAAGAATCCAATTATGCTTCTGTACTTGGTTTCATCAAAAGGTTTCCCTTCTTCATCCTTATCCAGAGACATTGTTGAACCCATTGGAGTCCTCATTGAGGTTGCATTCTCCATTCCGAATTTCTTAATTAGCTCTTTGGGGAACTTGGTCTGCGAGATGAAAATTCCATCTTCAGATTATTTCACTTGAAGCCCTAAGAAATACTTCAGCTCGCCTATACTGCTCATTTCAAACTTCCCTTGCATAAGTTTTGAAAACTTTTTGCAGAGGTTGTCGTCAGTAGAACCAAAAATAATGTCGTCGACATAGATTTGCACTAGCAAATTCTTGCCTTTTATTTCCCTAAGAAATAATGTCTTGTCTATCTTTCCCCTTGTGAACTTATTCTCATGTAGAAAGTTAAACAGTGTCTCATACCAAGCTCGAGGAGCTTGTTTCAGACCATATAAAGTTTTATGCAATAAATAAATGTAATCAGGAAAGTTAGAATCAACGAAACCTGGAGGTTGTTCTACATACACCTCTTCCTTTATGTCACCATTAAGAAAGGCAAACTTCACGTCCATCTGATAGATGGTGAACCCTTTGAGTTCAGCATATGCTAGGAACAACCTTATTGCCTCCAGCCTTGCCACTGGAGCGTATGTCTGGTCGAAGTTGATTCCTTCTTCTTGACGATAACCTTTCGCAACGAGTCTGGCCTTGTTCTTTATGATCGTTCCATCCTCGTCCAGCTTGTTCTTGTAGACCCATTTTATGCCAATGACATTCTTATCCTTGGGTCTTGGAACAAGTTTCCATACTTTATAGTGCTTGAAATGATTTAGTTCTTCTTCCATTACCACTGTACACGATGCGTCTGAGTTCGTTTCCTCAAACTTCTTTGGTTCAACCAGTGAGAGAAAACTTAGATATACATTTTCGTTAGTTGTACCTCTACGAGTTCTGACACCATCCCGGGGATCTCCTATGATCTGGTCCATGGGGTGATCCTTCAGATGTCTGGCCTCTAAAGTCCTTGCATCTGGATTCTCTTCAATCACCGGAGTGACTTCATCATCTTTCATAATTTCTTCATCTGGATCATCAACCTCTCCAATAGGGCTTGGAGTGGTGATCTTGATGAACTTTTCACCTTTATCTTCAGATGGTTCATCCAAGCTGAGTTCTTTTAACTTTGTACCTGCATCTTCAGTAAACACACTAGAAGAGTTATCTTGCAGCAAGCTCTTCTCATCAAATACAACATGTATTGATTCTTCTACGACCAGGTTTTTTCTATTGAATATCCTATATGTCTTATTATGGCTACTATATCCTACAAAAATACCTTCAAAGCTCTTTTCGCTGAACTTGGTAGTATGATACTTACCATTGTTAAGCATGAATCATTTACAACCAAAAATTCTAAAATATGAGACGGTTGGTTTCCTGCCCTTTAGAAGTTCGTAAGGTGTCTTATCATGGTTCTTGTTTATGAGTGCTCGATTTTGCACGTGCCATGCAGTGTTGACGGCTTCAGCCCAGAAATATTCCGGTAGTGAGGCATCAATCAACATGGTCCTGCAGGCCTCTGTGAGTATCTTATTCCTTCTCTCGTCCACTTCGTTATATTGTGGAGTATGAGGAGAGGAAAAGTTATGAAAGATACACAAGATTTCACAAATTTTTTTCATGGCCCCAGACTTGAACTCTATTCCATTGTCACTTTTGATTTTGACTATGGAGCAATTGTATTCATTCTGGACTTGCCTGACAAAATTAGTGAAGATGTCGAAGGTATCTGACTTGTGTTTCAGAAAGAACACCCACGCAAAGCGTGAGTAATCATCAACAATTACTAACGTATAATCCTTACCTCCCAAACTTCTAATTTGCAGTGGACCAAATAAGTCCATATCCAGTAGATGTAAACATCTATTAGAATCTTTGCCGATAACACTTTTAAAGGTAGCCCTTGTTTGCTTGCCTTTTACACATGCATGACAAGGTCTATCTTTGATGTACTTGATATTTGGGGCATCACGTACTAAGTTCATTGAAAATAATTTATTAATAGTTTTGAATTTAATATATGCTAGTCTCTTGTGCCATTGGTCACCAAGAGATGCACTATCTTTTGTTAAAAAGCACACTGGTGTAGAAGAGTCTATACAAATGAAATTCAAACAAAATATATTTCTGCTTTGAGTGCCGGATAGAATCGTTTCCATATTGTCAACAGATTTTATCAAGCACTTATCAGCGTGAAACTCAACTATGTATCATTTATCACAGAGTTGGCTTATGCTTATAATATTGTGTTCCAATCCTTCAACATAAGCTACATCTGAAAAAGATACACTACCGTTAGTAATCGTACCGTAGCCTTTAGTGATTCCACGGTATGAACCTCCAAAGATAACCTTTGGTCCATTCAAGACTGGAGAGAAGTACTGAAGTAGGCTTCTAGTCCCGGTCATATGCCGAGAGCATCCACTGTCCAAATACCAGATTGGCATTTTAGTGGCCTTTTGACATACCTGCAATCACAATCAGTTTGCCTTAGGAACCCAAATATGTTTGGGTCCTTGGTATCGGGTTAGAATACTCCCTCTACGAATATTAGCATTAGGAGTGGTCTTTCTCATATTGCCAACATGAGGAGTTGTAGCATTTCTGTGATTAAACCAGCAATCGATGACAAAGTGACCAATTTTGCCACAGCACCAACATCCAAATCTGTTGTATCTTTGCCTTATGTTCTCCTGCTTGACCTTTTGAAGTTGTGGTCTGGCAGGGGCAGCATTCTTGGAAGAAGAGGATTCATGATGATGGCAATCACATGATTTCTTCTCCTTTATTGGCTTTTCCACAACAGGCTTTGTCTTTGGTGCTTTCTTGAAGTTATGACCATGATTGAAAGGGCCATAGCTCTGAAGAATCACTTCTTCATAAGGTGCCTTAAAGACACTTTCACCAAAGTTTCTGGGGTGAGTTCATCCTTGATAACGGGACTTTGGTTGTACATAGGTAGGCCTAGCAAAGTGTCCGTAGGATGAGTCAAGATCAAACTCATTTGAAGGAAATATGACCTTTTTGAAAGAGGTCTGATCTTGAGGGGATTTCCCCTTCTCTTTGGCCAAGGCCTTTTTGGCGGCTTTATTCTTCCGTTGGGCCTTATTTCTCCTGGAAGATTTGCTAGGAGCTTCTTCATGGCCTAGTCCAACACCCTTGGTCTTCGCTGAGAATTCAACTACGAGTGGAAGAACAGTCTTAGTCTTCGAGAAACTTTCAACAAGTTTCCTCTCAGTAGCGAGTTGTTCTTCCAACTCTTTGATGATTTTCTCTTTTAGATCAAGGTTCTCAAGAGCTTTGTTGTATTCTTGAATAGCATTATTGAAGTTCTCTTTGAGTAAGTCAGTCTTAGCGACTTCTTCTCGCAAGATGCTCTCTTCAGCTTTTAGAGACTTTATCTCTTTAGCCTGAGTTTTCACGACTCGGCGACATTTATCGTAAGCCATGATCAACTCCTTGTACTGGTCCATGAGTTCAGACTCATCGTCAGAAGAGCTGTCCTCATGATCATGCTCAGAAGCTTCATATTCTGAAAGAGGAGTGTGAGAGTTTACCTTCCCAGTGAACTGGGGCTCTTGTCCGTCATCTGTCTGAGCCATAAGCCCAAAATAGGCTTCTTCTTCTTCTTCACTCGACTCTGATGAGTCGGAGTCACTAAGAGTCTTGCCCTTTTTGGCTATTAAGCTCTTCTCTGTCCTCTTCTTGTTGTATGAGGACTTCTTTTCCTCTCTTCTTCCACCCTCCTTCTTCTTATGGGGGCAGCCAGCAATGACGTGTCCTGGCTTATTACAGCAGTAGAAAATGATATCAGTAGAAATATGTCTGTTCTGTTTAGGAGTATACCTGTCGAGGATACTTGAGCCTTTTCTTTGACGATCACCATCACATTGTGATCTTCTATAAGAGGCATCCTTGCCTTTCCAGCGCTTCTTCTTGTTCAAGAATTTCTTGAACTGTCGTGAGAGTAGTGAGAACTCTCCTTCAGATTGCTCAGAGCCTGAGGTACTTAGCTCCAATGTTTCTTCTTCACTTACTTCTTGAGCTAGAGCAGGAGGAATAGCCCTTGACTTCTTTGAGGTTTCTGCCTTTAAAGTAATAGACTTCTCTTTGAATGCAGACCTACTCTTATCTTCTTCAGCCTTTCTGGTATTAAGTTGAAGCTCATATGACATAAGCTTCCCGAAGAGATTCTGTGGGTCTGTCTCGGCTAGTTTTCCAAACTTTCTGATGGCACAGACCTTGTTATCCCATTCCTTAGTTAGGGATATCAAGAACTTGTCATTTAAATCTCCGTTAGTGAAGACTCTGCCATAGACCCTTAGGCCATTTACTATCTTGAAGAAATTCTCAAATGTGTCAGCAATGGTGTCCTTGTTTCCTTGTCGGAAGGCTTCATACTTTTGATTTAGAAGGGATCTTCTATCATCCCTCACTTATTCTATACCTTCCATCAAGGTAACTAGAGACTACCACATCTCCTTTGCAGACTGGCAGTGGATCAGGTTTTGCAGCATGGAGTCATCGACTCTACTTGCTATAATATTTTTGGCTTTTTTGTCTAATGACACAAGTGCAATCTCGTCCTTATCTAGATCCATTAGTTTCTTTGGAACTTTCTTGGCTGAATCTATTGTGGAGATTGTCATGGGAATGTAAGGACATTCTTCAACTATCATGAAGATCCTCAGAGCCACAGCTTCCATAAAGAATTTGATTCTCTATTTCCACATGGGAAAGTTATTCTTTGTGCACAAAGGAAGCTTGGCAAAATCTTTAGCCTTGTCCATATTTGGTAGATCTCAAAAGACAAATATAGAAGGATCTGATCAAGGTGTTAATCTTTTAATGATCAACCTGGCTCTGATACCAATTGAAAGTTATTAGTTTTCTGCCTAAATCACCTAGAGGGGGATGAATAGGTGAGATGTGCATCTTTTTGCGGAATAAAAAATTAGATCTATACACAGAGCTATCTACCAAGCAATCACAGACGAAGTAAGATTTATAGTGGTTCCCCAATCTTGGGTACATCCACTTTCCCACACCGATCTAGCAATAAACTAGACTCGGCTACTCCACTATCTTGGATTGAAAAACCAATCCTACGCCTCGGAACAACGTTCCTACAATCTCGATCTACAAAGCGGATCTACATTCGGAAGATGAAACTTCCTATAATCTCGGAGTCAAATGCTCCTACACTCGGAGAAAAATTCTCCTACAAGAATGAAATAAAAATGTGAATGAAATACAAACAATGAATCTTTGTCAGATCTGCAAACTATCGACCTGGATCTTCCTCTTCGAGACTTTGCGGCTTTATCAGAGAGGTGAAGAAAATCTTGGCAAAATCAGATCTGGATCTTCTTGGCTTCACACGATCGAATAGAAGATGAAGAGTTGTGCGGAAATCTCAATCTATAAAACCTTCTTAATCTGAATCCTCTGAAAACAAAAACCCTAGCCGGATGAGAATCGGCGGCGGCGGCTTTTCTTCTTGGAGAGAGAGGGAGGAACAGATAGCTTAGAAGATAAATCGACTGCAAAAACTTCTGATTTTTTTCTTAGGGTTTGACAAGACCTTATATAGTATCGGTGATACTCAGTCATATTTAATACATAAAAGAGGTACAGGTGGACCAATCACGTCAAGGTTCAGTAAGGAATCTATTAATCTGGACTTAACGAAATATTTCAGAAAACTGAAGTGACATACTCGAGTGAAGAAATCACTATTCGAGTACTTTATAGAACTACTCGAGAGAGATGAAGATAACTACTTGAGTACTTAGAGACAGTTACTCGAGTAACCTGAAGAAAACTACTCGAGTATATTCTTGAAGAAAATTGAGAAGTTGATCAGCTACTCGAGTACCAAAAAGACTTACTCGAGTACTAAAAAGACTTACTCGAGTACTTAAGAAATTGCACGGGTAGTGGAGTTGTACTACTCGAGTACAAGAAATACTACTCGAGTAAATGAGAATAAGCTACTCGAGTGGTAGATGAACTACTCGAGTCAGGGACTTAAAATATTTTCTGAACTGGAATTCGGGGTTACTCGAGTAGTGAAGATGAACTACTCGAGTGAATAAGAACTACTCTAGTATATGGAAGCAGCTACTCGAGTACTTGACTTAGAGAAATTCTGAGAGAAGAAGTTCATGTTACTCAATTATAAATACTGGACTACTCGAGTAGTAAATGAACTACTCGAGTACATGACTTAACTACTCGAGTACATAGAAATTACACGAGGTGCAGACTTCTGTAACTCAAGACAAAAGGTATAAACTACTCGAGTACTATAATGTACTACTCGAGTAATTTACTTGAATATATCTGGAAGTAGGAAATCTATAAACCCGAGAATAAGAGGGAAACTACTCGAGTAGTTGTCTTAACTACTCGAGAGCCATAAATTGACTACTCGGGATCTATCATCGTTACTCGAATAAGAATAATTTTACTCGAGTATTAACTAAGCCATTCACTCGAGTAGGTATAGAACTACTCGAGTAAAACACTCAGTAAATTTTCTTAGACAGAAATCTCTTCTCTTTGGTGAGACCAGCATCAAGTCTTTTCCAATTAGTCCTAGTGCTTGAATATGAAGTGTATCCTAATAGAGAGACTACACATGAGTCAACACCTTGGATCACACAATGAGATATTATATTGTATTGTCCTGTGTTTGTTGACCCATTGTAGACTGACATTGGTCTACACTTGCCATTAGAGTCCTGCAAACACATAACTCAACAAAAGCATCAAATATAACTTAATTCATCTTAGTTCAAGGGTGACTTCATCAAATCTGGGTTAATGTTGATACAATACCCAACATGATGCAACAGTCCGGACACCTAAAAAGTATTCTGAAATGACCAAGGATGAGGTCATTCTAGCTACAATGGACAAGAGAGCACAGAACATAATAGTGAGTGCCATAGATGATTCTATATTCCAGAATCTATTTCACTGCAGAACTTCCAAAGAAATGTATAACACATTGGTTGTCTACATGGAAGGGACTAAGGAAGTCAAAGATGACAGGAAATCCCTGCTCAACCAAGAATATGAAGCCTTCAGGCAGATTAAGAGGGATAGCATAGCAGAATGCTATGAGAAATTATTTAGAATAGTGAATGAGTTGAGGACCTATGGGAGGGTCTTTAGCAACTATGAGCTTAATGACAAGTTTCTCATATCTCTAACTAGAGACTGGGATACCAAGATCTGTGCCATCAGAGAGGTGACAAACTTAACTGATACTCCCCCTCACACACTATTTGGGAAGCTGCCCTCCTATAAGATGCAGATATCTACCAAGAAGGAGTAGGAGACCATCAGCAGATCTCAAGCTATGGAAAAGACTATGGACTTCAAAGTTGAGATCTCTAAGAAGGGCAAGGAGAGGATTGCATCTCCCCCAAGAAGGCTAGCTGAATCAGACAACACAGAGCCAAGTACATCAGACAGCAATATGTCTGATAGAGAGTTTGTTGCCTTCTCTAGGTGGTTTCAGAAGATGATGAAGAGAAAGCAATGGAGGAACAAACCTTCCTCCTCCTCTCATCACAAGAAAGACCACTACCAGACTTTGAAGAAACACTCCAAGGGAGACATGTATGAATCTAAACCCAGTAAATAAGTTTCTTCTAAAAATGTTTGCTATTGCTACAGCAAGCCAGGACATATCATAGCTGATTGTACTATCAAGAGAAGGGAGAATGGTGAGAAAAGGCACCACCACCTCAAGGACAAGAAGGAAAATACCTTCATTGCCAAGAATGAGAAAAGTTGGAGTCAAAGTGACTCAGCTTCATCAGATTTTGAAGAAGATGAAGAAGCCTACATAGGGCAGTTTGTTGTTGAAGAAGCTGAAGACTATCCTGCTGCTAGGATAGGTATTATGGCCCATCTGTCACATTCAGGCAGTGACTCATAGGAGGAGGATGATGTCTACAATAGTTATGGGCTGATGTCCATGTCTGATGAAGAAACCTATTAGGATCAGTCTGGTCCAAATAAGGTACATTCCCTATCCAGCTCCTCATCTGAATCTGATTATGAGAACAGTCCAAATTCTGATGCATCCTCATCTAGTGTTGAATATGGATTAGAATCTAAGGAAGATGTCAATAAATTGATTGAAAAGTATGGTGCCCTTCTGGATTCCTTAAAGTGAAGCAAGAGGTTGGCTAAGAAATAGGCCGAAGAGATTATCTCCCGATAGCAATATGCTTCCCTACAGGATGACTCAACAACTTTGCTAGATCAGAAGATAAGGGAACTCAGCCAACTAAAGAACATTACAATTATCTAGATTGGAACCATCAACCACAAGAACATGATCGTTATGGACCTTGAATAGAAACTCCTTAGGGAGAAATGGATTGTGGCTGGATTCTCAAAGCCCAAATTAGTATTGTCTCTGATAGACTCCTTCACCTCTCAAAGGAATAAGAGGTGTCTGGGATTCAAAGGGATCACAAGAGTTTCCCCATTCAAAGGGAAACAAAAAGCTCCAGTTCAGCCTCCCATCACTTTTAAGAAAATGATGTTACCATCAAACAGGTATGACCAAGAAAGTATCTATGGTCACTAGTTGAATGGAAGATCCACTAGTGTGAACAAAAGTGTTCACAGCTATGGTGGAAGATATGACAGGGGGATGAGTGCCTTCAAGGCCCCACGTAAGGAAATTCAAATAGCCCATCATGGACCATTTATGTTTGTTGCACCAGCCCCCATACTCAAGAATAAGGCAGTGGCCTTTTCTTAGGATCTCCCAGCACACACTCAGACCAAGGGCAAGTCTGTCAGTAAGCCTGACTTGGGTATTGAAAGTCTTTATTTCAAGGATAGCTAAATCACCTAGAGGGGGTGAGTAGGTTTCTTAGTCCTTAGTGACTCTTTTTTAAATCTCTTTTAGTTAGCTCCTTTATTGGTATATTAAGTTTTGCTTTCAAGACAAGCTACCTGCACAAAGAAAAGAAACACAACAGAGTACACGCATATTTATAGTGGTTTCCCAATCTTTGGGTACATCCAGTCTCCTCCCACCTTGCCAACTTCTTGTTGGTCAAGGCACTTCTCCAGAACAATGCTCCAAAGAGCTTACACCTCAAATCCCTCAGGATCTCTCAGTCTCCTCCAAGACTTACACCTCAGCCATAAGGGCGTACCCTCAGTGATACAAGTATCCTACCTCAAGAAATTAAGCCCTACCACTCAGGCTATGGAGGATAGCCCTACCTCAGAGCAAACTAGCTCTTACAACTTAGAGAGATTCACTATCTGATAGCTCAGGCAATATTGCCCTACTTCTCAGTAAGTAAAACTCACCTACCTTAGAGCAAGTTTGATCCTACCTCTCTGATCTACAAAGGATCCTACAAGATGGAAGTGGGTTTTTGAGGTTCTTGATTGGATACAAGAGGAATTCCTCTATGCCAATCTACCTTGACTGATTTAGACTCAGCCCCACTATGACACAAGGAATGTTTTCCTGAGTCTACTTTTCTAGACAAAGTACACCTTAGCCCCAACTACTTCACAGCAACAAGTATATCCACTTGAGCTGTAAGTGACTTGCAGAACACTGTTCTGCTCCTTTTTGAACTGAACCAAAAGCTCAACCCTCACTTCTTCACAGCAACAATGATGTATATAATTTGGCTTATGCTGGAAGCAACTTGCAGATTAGCTTCTCTTCACCTTTCTGAACTGAGCCAAATGCTCAGCCCTATCTCCTTCTTCACAGCTCCCCAAGAGAATGTTCTTTAAAATTTATTGACTGGATCTGTGAAGAACCTAGAGTAAGGGTCGACCCTAGCTGTTATCTCTTTCTCAGTGAATCACCCTAAGCTTGCTAGCTGGTGCAGATGAAGATGGCACTAGCAATCTTGGTGTTCAAGGTGTTGATATCAACATCTAACTTGATCTGCCTCTAGACTTACTTGTCTTGGTCTCTCTATTCTTCAGCCACACCCACAATAATGGCAATTAGGAATGGCAATTAGGAAGAACTACTCTAACAGTTGCTCTTTCTGAAAAGATCTTCTCCTTTTATTTAATGTAATCCAACAACTCTTTTAGCAGTGGGTCCCACACCTGATGCAGGGTATGCCCCAGAGATTCGTCACGGAGGCCTCGATAACGCTTACGACACGATCTACGCTCTCTATTCCACACGCTAACGAAAACGCAGCCACAACAATATTTTTATTTATCGCTCGCGCTAACAATACGGATCGCCGTTCCGTAAATAGATCGAATGTTGGCTATAGGCCAAATTCTTTCCGGCTAAATGGGATAATCTTGATCCCGAATGAGCTTTTGGGTTGTACGAAAATAGATCCACCAAGAACAAAATGATTCGAAAGATGGTAGGATCTATCCCAACAAAAAGAAAGCGAGGATCGCCAATCCTCTTACGAATCTTTCGGAAATCCAAACGAAAAAAATACCGATCTATTATTTGATTAACCGCGAAGAAAAACAAATCGGAAAATAACGCAGAAATTCGTCCACCACAAGAACTATCTAGAGAAAGAAAATCTCTTGGTAGAAATTTTTGTTACCCCTCTCGGATTTGTAGATCCGTGATGCGTGGATCCACCAAGTTTGATCGCTCCTCCGTTGAAAGTCCACGGGAAGCGCGCTATGGATGATGAACGTGCTAATCTCCTTCACTTCACGCCGTGGAGGAAACCCCTATCTTCTTCCTTGCAAACAACCTCTCATGCATGGGCCAAAGTATCCTTGGAGAGAGAGGATCTCGGGTGGCCGTGAGCAAGAGGGAGAGGAGAGTAGCCGAGCACTAGAGAGAAGGGGGCGGCCGAGAGCAAGAGGGAGAGAGGAGATGGCCTTGAGGCCGGCGGTTTGGAGGAAGGAAGAAAGAGGGGGAAGAAGAAGAGAGGGAAATTTTAGGGTTGGCAAATTCCAAATTTTGATTTCAATTAATTCTACCATCAAATGAAAAGTTCAAGGCCTTATATAGGCTTACATCTCAAAGCAAATAACAAGTGGCTAAAGGCACACCACATAAAGAAAATGCAGAAATTAAATAATGTTTTTTTTAAAAGAGCCATCATGAAAAGGCTATTAGCACACCAAAGCTAAAATATCAAATATGAGTCTTGTTGCGAGGGCGAAGCTTGTAACCATGACCGCTACGACGTCGCACGTCCTTTGCCGGCACATCTTCAACATAGTCATTCCCAAGTTGGCCGTCCTGGTGGCCGTCGTCATCACCGTCACCATCACCGTCGCCATCAATCCTCCGCCGCTCAAAAGGACTCATCTCCGATGAGCGGGCTGAAATATAACGGCGTACGAGGTCCGCGTCAAGAAGATCCACCTGTGCAGCAGAGAGCCAAGAGTCGTCCGAAGCCGGACGACCACGCCAACGAACCAAAAACCTGTGAATGTCGCCGTCGGGAGTGGGAAACACATCATCCTGCAAAATCCTGTCAGGCAAGAAATCCGTCCGGGGAAACCTCGGAAAAACGTTAGGTGAAGCAGAAAAACAAGTTTCATCATCAATAGACGGCATACCTCCCGTAGATTTCGAAGGAGAAAGCGATCCAGAATTGAGCTTACCCCCCACCCCATTAGATTGTATAGTGGTATTATTAAACGGAGAGACAGACAGTTTAGGTGGTGGAGCAACAAAAAGCGTTAAATCCGAAATGTTAAACACAGGGGAGATTCCCCAATCAACGGGTAATTCTAACAAATAAGCATTTTCGCCTAATTTCTTCAAAATTCGAAAAGGACCGGCTTTCTTGTTCGCTAATTTTTTTATGGTGCCCGAAGGCATCCGTTCAGGGATAAGACGGACCATAACCAAATCGCCAATGTTCAAGGAGACTACTCGCCTATGTACGTTAGCATTCGATTGATAGATAGAATATTGCTTAGCTAACGTCTTGCCAATATGCTCATGGAGAGTGTGAAAGTGTGAAGCGAAGTCCTGTGCAAATTGACTTGACTTAAAAGAAGGCGGTAACGGAACCAGGTCAAGAGGCTTTGGCGCCTTATAACCATGCACTATCTCATTCGGAGACAACCCAGTGGACCTGTTCTTAGAATTATTGTATGCTAGTTGAGCATGCGGAAGGATTAGGTCCCATGAACCGTGTGGGGTGAACCCATGTGCAACATGACTTGAGTTAACAGTAGAAAATAACGGGACTAAGTCTGGTGGCATGGGTGCTTTAAATTCATTAACGATTTCCGTGGAGTCCAACGCCATAGTTTTAAATTTAGATTTAAATTTTGATTTAAAAATTTCACAAAGAAATGCCTGCGGAAAACGCTCATCACCAACTATAGAGTTGGATGCTCCCAGAGTTGAAAGGTAGTGCGGGAGACACAACTCAACATACCCAACTACATTCACTAACGTGTGCATGTACGGATCATCAAAAGGCGGAGGATAAATGCAAGCGACCGGGCTTGGCAAATAATTGTGTCTGGGGGACACCACATCAAAACATACCATCGCCATGGAATCACTAGCAGTCCAAAAAGAAGCCTTACCCAACGCCAAGCGGTCAGATGAACGGTCCATCCTAGGAACAATATAGTCAGATCTATGAAAAGTAGTGGAAAGACCGAACGCGACAACTAACAAATCGCTCACACACATCCGTCTGGGTAAGTCGAATGGGGAAGCTGGATAAATAAACATCTCCAAATATCTCGGGCTAGAAATGACAAGCTCGTTCCCTAACAAGTCACCTAATCGAGTCAAGTGAACCGGAGGAGGAGTCGACATGGGCGATTCCGGAGGAGGAACTAAATCATACTCACCGTCAAAACATGGATTTAACGTCCAAGAAAAATCCTCCGGGTGCAAGCCATCAAAATCAAAGGAAAAATCAAACAGTAGATTCGTCCTTACCGAAAACTCAGCTGGATCGTCATCATCTAACTCACTATCAGATAAACATTCATCACGGGGTGACTCTACCAAATCAGCCGACATGTCTTCCAACCCACTAGATAATTCATCCAAATCAGAATCAGTATTGGTCTCAAAAGTAGGAAAGATCGTACTCGACAAAATTCCTAATCCATTTTGGGCTTCTGGCGAAGGAGCTAACATCAAAGAAATATTTATTGGGTCTTCAGTGCTACCGTCATCCACAAATAGCCTTCCCACACAAGGTAACTCTTCTAAAATGTCACATCCTTCGCTAACCAAATCTTCCCACGAAGTAGGTACATTGTCTAAATCATGATGGAGGGTTGGGCAAATCGAATCCCGGGAAGAATCTAAATTACTATGACCCTCAAGCAACGATGATAATATCAATGAACTATATCGCGGATGTGCACCACTAAGATTATCCCAAGATAAACATCCATCCCAAGGTGACTCTTCCAACACCGTTGAACCATCGACCAAACCGGGATCAATCATTATAATATTGTGATCCTCACTCGCACTGATCCGACTGGATTGACCTACCGGGGAAGCTAAAGAAATGGGCACCTCAATATGTTCCGGGCTAGAAGGAACTAGCTCGTGTTCAAGCAGGTCATCACCTAAATCAGTAATAGGTAAGCTCTCAACATAGGGTGACTCAGCCGGAATCTCTTTTGACTCAGGGTCATCAGAAGACTCCATAACTGTCAAGGGAGATGCCTCAGAAACATCATCGAAAGGAAGAGGAGACGATTCCTCAGAGGAGAAATCCTCGTCCAGGTCACTAGGGTAACCAAACTCCTCGTCATCACTAAGCTCATCAATTAAGTCGGTCTCACCCACAGTGGCGTGCTCAGTCTTAGACACTACCGCAGACTCATCAGGAGAGTCAACGACTAGATCAGGCAGCTCAGGAGAAGACTCAAAAAGAACTACGGGCGTATTCGGAATCGGACGCACAATAGAGCCAAGATCAGATATGCCACTAGACTCAAAGGTAATAATCTTTTGACGTGAGTGAACCTTTCTCCTATGAGGTCGACGCTTCTCAATCTCCAAAGCCGTACTAAAGGTGAGGTCTAGGTCCGTGTGACAATAATGTAGTAAGCCGTACTCACTCACAGGCTGTAACAGGCCAAGTTTCTGAAAACAGGATTTTTGGGTGACACGGCCTGGGACACGGGCGTGTCCCAGGGCGTGTCAGCTGACACGGCCTGCGACACGGGCGTGTCGCAGGGCGTGTCGAGGTTGTGTCGACGATCGGGCTTGGTGTCGATGATTTTCGCTCGACATCGTCGAGAGGGGCACACGGCCCAGGACACGGCCGTGTCAGATACCGTGTCATTTGCTCGACGACTGTTACGCGACGATCGTCGAGTATCGAGTTTCCCGTGAGGACACGGCCTGTGACACGGGCGTGTCACAGGGCGTGTCAGTGGTCGTCGAACTCAGCTCGACGTCTCGGGCTGGGGCGTGTTTGCGGGACACGGGTGTGTCCTGGTGCACACGGCCAGGAACACGGGCGTATGCCAAGCCGTGTGCCAGGCTGTGTGAAGTCTCAGGTTGGTTTGGGATTATTTCTGTTGAGGTACACGGCCTCAGACACGGGCGTGTCTGAGGGCGTGTCGAGGACACGGCCGTGACACGGGCGTGTCACACGGGCGTGTACTGGCTGGATTGAGTCGGTTGTCTGCCGCTTAGAGGGACACGGCCTGTGACACGGGCGTGTCACAGGGCGTGTCAGGCCGTGTTTTAGCTTTTCTGGCCAGATCTGAGCCGTTTGTTTCCCTCTTCATGGATCCAAGGGCTGGGCTTTGTCCAGGTGTCTGGGAGGCCGAGAATTAGAAGATAAATTCTCTTATCTTCTTCTCCTTCTTCATCTTCATCTTCATTCCAAAAGAGAGAGAGAAGAAAGGCCTAAGGGAGAGAGAAGGGAGGAGTCTACCAGCTGCTGTAGGCGCTGCAGAGTGCGGAGCGAAGATCCGAGAGCGGATTCGTGAAGGCAAAGCCGAGGCGGTGATTTCCATCCGGCTACTTCATGGCACCGAAGCGATCTTCAAGGGTAACGATCTCCTTATTGGACATTGAAGTCCTTTCTCTATACATGTGCTTGGAATCCTCCACCAAGAGGTGGATCGCGGAAGTGATTCCTTTGTTGTGTCTGCATTTAGAGCCGGAAATATAGAGTACGGCATAGGCATGCTGTGTGAAGCCCATCTGGACCGGTAGTCTGGATTGGTGATGTTCATGGGTAAACAGGAGAAGACTCCGTGGCTTTGATGATGTGCAAAACGGATTTCTGTTGTGCTGCATGTATGGATGTGATGATTGTGAGGAGGCTTTGGTGAAGCTCCTAGCTATGAGATGATCAATTGGTAGCACGCCTGGTTAGTGCGAGATACGCCCGGTTTGTTACACCACTAGGGTGGGTTGATCCAGTTAAGGTAGGATCGATGGGTGGCAATGCTAGGGTAGCCGAGTTAAACCCGGGTTGCTGCACCACATGGGTGGGTCGATCGGACTAGGAGGGGGATCGATGGGTAGACAATGCCTGGGGAGCTTAGATAAACCCGACTTGCTACACCACATAGTGTGGGTCGGTCTGCTCTGTTTTGTGATGCTGTGAGGATGGACCTCTGAGTGGCTTGGGCGGGATGTCGCCAGCCTGCGAGCTGGTGGACTAGGGCCGGTCAACCAACAAGTTAAAACCTCGAGAGACAGCGGTGTACGACGGTGGATTCTGGTACGCCAAGAAGGTGCCCTGAGTGCACGGAGCGTTGGTGGACTCCAGCGTTTATGATGTGATGTGTTTGTTAGTTAGTGGAATAAAGAGAATGATCTATCTATGATGTGATTTGGTGATGTTTGCTGATGCTTGATGAGAAAGGAAGCACTGTATACAGGGAAGGAACCACTACCCCGGGTAGGGGGTAGGGTCGTTATAATGGGTCAGCAATGCTGACCGTTACTTTGTTTTCTGTGTTGGTTTGGATGATGAATTGCAGGTGCTGCAGTTTGGAAAGAATAAGTGGATTGGCTAGCCTGGTGTTCTTAGTCCTTGAAGGCTATGTGAAGAATCATGGTTGGATTTCATGTGTGGCCGGCCTGCGTGCCGATGTACGAAACCATTGATGTGAAAGAGGAACTTGTAAGGCCATAAGGCCAGGGTGTGTGAGTTGTATACATTCCTGGTGTTGTTATATATATAAATGTGGTATTTATATATTGGTGGACATTCTGGTTTGAGTTCATGCTAACAAGAAAAATGCTGCGCTAGAATGGAATGAGTTAAGGATACGCATAGATTTTGATTTCCACACGTAATTCCTTCGCTTGTCTGTGCTATATGGTGTGGGTCCCCGGCCGGACCCACTATTATATGTCATGTGACGGGTGGGGGCGTTACAAAGTGGTATCAGAGCCAGGTTTAGATTGTTTGGGAGGAGAGAACATAAATGAACTCATGAATGTCCACTAGGAATATATGTCATGCACATGCTGTACGTGTGGGTGTAGTCAATGTAGCAGTCCCATTATGCTTTGGCCGTATTAATGGTGTTCTGTACATTGATAGGTGGCGAGGGATGGAGCTGGGTCGTCTGAGCCCCAGCGGTCTGATGAAAGTGCAGCACCCGTGGAAGCGCTGATGCCTCCCTCGGCAGAGGCCATACGGGTGGTAGCGGAGACAGTGCTTGCAGTGTTACAAGCACAACCAACTGGACAGGCAAGACCCGGTGGAAGGCAAGAGCATGCTGCCGAGGTGGTGGAAGTGCAAGCAAGTGACGACGCATTGTCACGTTTTATGCACTTTCACCCACCGACGTTTGGTGGAGCGCTTTCACCAACGCAGGCAGAAGATTGGTTGGCAAGAGTAAAAAGGATCCTAACCGCAATCAGGACGGTCGAGGAGCAGAAAGTGATGTTGGCCACTTTTCTGTTGGAAGGAGATGCGAGATTGTGGTGGGATGAAATTGAAGTGCACCATTTGGCAGGTCGAGGTTTAATGGAGGTTTCAATGGAGGAATTCGCCCAACTATTTTTAGCCAAGTATGTGCCAGTGTCGCAGAGGATTGCAATGGAAAATGAGTTTCTCCGTTTGGTTCAGGGTGAGCGAGATATTGATACCTACCTGCATGAGTTTACAAGATTGGGGAGATATGCGGGATCTACCTTTGCGGAGGAAGCGCGAAAGACAAATCGGTTTTATGAAGGATTGCGGGATGAATTGAGGTTGGCACTTCCGAGTTCGGTGAGCCAAGGCTTCCAGGCGTTGGTCGATACAGCTCGTGCCTTGGAGAAGGATATGAAGCAAGTACGAGAGAATAAGAGACTGGCAAGGGAAAAGTCAGAGTTTAAAATGTCACCACCGGATCAATCGGAGTTTCGCCGACAAGAGAAGAAAAGATTTAGACCGGTGGAATTAGCTCCGTCGACTGTTTCTTCGGGGGCGACGTATGGGCCAGGACGTGTGGATACACGTATATGCTATAAATGTGGGCAGCAAGGACACATCGCAAAATTCTGTTGGAATGTCCCTCCAGGGAGTGAGAAAAAGACAGGTGCGTCATATGAAGAAAAAGGGAAAGCAGTGGTCGAATCATCTGCACCCCGGACGCAATCTCGATTTCATGCGATGGAAGTGCAAGAGCCGCAAAGCTCAGTTGGTGAAATTCAGCCTCGAGCGTTTCATTTATCTTTAAATCGCGAATTTCAAAATCGGGAGGCTGAGCGGAAGTGAACGGCGATGTGAATCATGTCGATGCTCTGAATGTTGTGTATGTAAACTATGTTGTGATATCCGGTGTGATGAATAATAGCTGATGTGCATCACTTTTGACTGAATCGGGCATCGGAACTTGGTGAATCATCCATCGTGATGTATGTAAATGATGTTTATATATATAGTTTGTATGTCAACTATATGGCTAGATGATGACTAAAATCGTGATGTTGACAATCTTGCTGAAAATGTGGTGCACGTGTGATGGTAAGGCGATATGAAATCATGTTGTTTTGTTTTGAGGTCTTATGTGGTTGAATGTGCACAAGTGGAAGTTAAGGATGTGTGTTGTGTTGTCTGTTTGTTAGTGTGTGCGGAGGCTTGGGGTGTACGATTTTGTGATGTTGTGATGGATTGGTCGTAACGCCCCGGATTTTTTTTTGATTACGTACGCATGATGGGCGTTACGTTGCCTTTGACTGTAGTTTGAGCATGGTTTTTTCCGCGGGCTTGCGAGTGGCTGTTTTGATTGCCGAGTTTCACGATTCCCCAGCAAACCGGAGTCCAAATGAGGGACTCGGTGAGGCCTCTTAGGGAATGCTTGCACTTTTTCGCGCCCGGGAATGTTGCTCAAAATAAGTTGCTGGTTCAGGAAACAAAAAAGGGTAAAAAGTGCTTGAGGCAAAAAGGGTCTAGGACGTCACAGAAACATTTTTCACAAAAGGGAAAAATGGTCGTTTTTGTGCTAGACACGCCCCCTGACACGGGCGTGACCCAGGTCGTGACCTGGGCGTGACCTCCTTGACTCGACGATTTTTCTTGCGTCGAGTTGAGCTCGACGAATGGGGTACACGCCCCGTGACACGGGCGTGTCACGGGCCGTGTCCCGCTTCGTCGAGTGTCGAGTGTCGATCGTCGAGTATCGAGCGTCGAGTATCGAGTGTCGAGTCGACGAGAGAGGGGACACGGCCTGTGACACGGGCGTGTCACAGGGCGTGTCATGCTGGGTCGAGTGTCGACAGTTTCTGTCGACGAGGTGTCGAGACACGGGTTACACGCCCTAGGTCACGGGCGTGACCGACCCGTCATGGGCGTGTACCCGGCCGTGTACCGTGTGGATAAACGTGAAATTGCCGCCTTTCGGCGCCGCTTATGGTACACGCCCTGTGTCACGGGCGTGACACAGGGCGTGACCGGCCCGAAAATTGACTTTTTCCAGTTTTTTTGTGCCGTTCATTTCCTTGATCCTGCATCGAACGGTTCGGCTCTGTTCTGGGTGACATAAGTCCGAAACAGAGATTTGCTTTCTCATTTTCTTCTCTTCATCTTCTCTTCTTCTTCTTCTTCATTCTCAAAGAGAAAACAAGGGAGCAAGGGAGCAAGCAAGGCAAGGAAAGAGAGGAGCAACCGTCGCGGCATCGTCTCGGTACAGGCAAGCGGTGTTCTCCACCCTTGCCAATCTTCATTCTTGATTCAATTTTCCATTTTTCCTAGCTTTAGATCTTGTGTTGAATTCTTCCTTATTATCCTAGAATTGCTCTTTCAATTCCCCTATGCTTAGTTTGTTCTTCGTAATTCAAAGTATGATGCATCCTTTTGTTTGTTCTATGCAAAATTCCCTAGGCTAAATTCCAATTAGCTAATTCCCTATGTAAAATTCCCTATGCTAAAAGTTCCTATGCTAAATTCAAAGTAGCTACTTCCTTATGCTAATTATGCTAAACGACTTTGCTCTCCCATGTTTAGGTTTGTGATTCATATAATTCTCAATTTCCTTATGCTGAAATTTCCTTTGATTCATGTAGCTAATTTCCTTAATTTCTTTTGCTCATGTACTCTATATAGCTATTGGATTCTTGTTCATCTAGCCCTTTGATTTGATTTGTGTTCATGTAACCTTTATCTTGCATAATCATGTGATTGTTCTTGTTCATCATGGCTTAATTACTTTACGTTTCTAGCAACTTGTTAGCATGCGTGAGAACGACGAAAGGAATGTGTTACCTTGGGTTATGGGGCGTTTTGCGAGGTAAATTCGTGAAGCATGGCGGGAGCGTTTGTGTGAGAATTTTGCAAGGGGTGGTGTGGTTTCAGCCTGTGGCCACCGGGTTTTGTTTTTGTGGTTAGAGAGACCACTTTGGCCCCGATTTGGGCTGGTTTTGTTTGGTGCGTTCCACTTTAGGGCCGCCACCGGTAAGACCCTTGCGAAATTGAACTTAACCGCTGCTTATGCTTCACTAGTATCGTAATTTCGTGGCTTATGAATGATGGAATGGACATGCGTTTTGCCTTTTGTTCATGCGGGTTGAGCAGGATTTGATGAACTTGTACGCACTTGGTGCGTTTGGCATAGGTTTTGGGTGCGTTTTCCACTTCATTTGTTCACTCATGTTACTTGATGAAACATCTCTATGGGGTCGGTAAGCCCCTTCGTTAAAATATATGACATTTATGCTCTCTTTTTGTATAGCTTGGTTGATTGCTGAGGTATTCTTTCTTGAATGCCTCAGGTGCAGGTTGTAGCCGGTTGAGCGGCTAGGTTGGTTGGTGGCGTTTCCTGGGAGCTAGCCGAGCATTCATAGCGAGGTAGTTCTTCTTTTGTTGTACAGACATACATGTGCCCCCAATGGGTTCGTGTCAGCTTGTTGGCGCCCATTGGTGGTTTTCTTTTGTGTAATATGAACTAGACTGCTAATGTACCTCCTTTGGATGGAATGACATGTACTTGCTTTTGGGATGGTTTTCTAGTAGATTGTATTAGCTATTTTGACTAATGATATGTACTATTGTAGATCATGCATACATGTTTTGTTTAACTAACACATACTTTCCAAATAACGTAAACAAAGAGGAGTTCTTATAGTAATATCACTATAGACTGCATATAGGAGCTCAGCATAAATAAACAAAGTATTTCCGCCGCGTACAAATACAATTTTACTATCTAAGGCCGAGGGATACGGCCATTCAAACCAAAAGTTTTCCTGCATGTAACTGTTGAATTTCAACTTGTAAAGTCAGCGTCAAGGGTTGCCTGAGCGTGTGCAGTTATCCCCTGCACGACGTGGCATCATAACCCGTAGTTCCCCTTGCTCTGATACGATATGCTCGTTGAGGAAATGCGGGTTGTGACAGTTGGTATCAGAGCCAGGTTTGCTTGACAATTGGTCGGGCAAACTTTCTTTTTTGTGGTCAGCATCATCTCATACACACACCGAGGTGCCATCAGTATGTCTTGGCCGAAGCACGTACACGACACTCATGGCATGAACAGAAGTATACGGGGCATATTATGTAGTATGGGATGCATAATATGTGGTTGTATATGGATCCACCATAGGGGCAACATGTGAGGGTTATGTAGTATGGGATGCATAACCTCACCACATGGATGCGACTAGCACGTTTTCTTTTATTCATTGCATGCAATGCTATGTAGTATGGGATGCATAGCATTGGGATGCGTACGACCGCTCATGGCATGCATTAAGGCCTTTTCTAGATTGCATAGCACAGTATGCATAACATAACATTGCATGAGCACAACGTGCCAAGCTAAGACTTACATGATGACACATGTACACACATGGTTTTGGGTCAAAGAAAGTCATGCATTCATGGGTTAGGCACAAGTTCATGGGATGACGGTGAGTCATCTTTAGGCTAGGCATACCATCATTCTTAAACTCCCAAAGCAAGTTAGCAGTTGATGTTCATATTTCTTTTTGTATGGTCTGTACATAGCCGTTGTGTGTTTTGTTGGATTTGAGCTTGCTAAGAGTGAACGTGTTATAGGATGTCGAAGCGTCCAGTGACAAGGCAAACTCCCCAATCCGAGGGCGAGTCTTCGGGCGCGCAGAATAATGCGTTGATAGATAGTCTTCGCCAAAGTAATGAGGCTTTGACGAGGCAGGTGCAGGAAGTGCAATCCCAGCTTCAAGCTATGTCATCCGCGATGTCTGGGCTGGCACCAAGAGGACAAGAGACGGTTGGAGGCCCCACTAGTTCGACTCCTTCAGTGGCAGTGACACCCCCAGTTGTAGTTCCCCCTGCGATGACTTTCATCTCGCAGTTTCAACGTCTTGGACCACCGACGTATGATGGAAAAGCAGACTTCGTGATCCTAGATGATTGGGTGATTATGTTGGAAGAAATGTTTGTGTATGCTGGTGTGACCGAGGACCAGAAGGTGATGCTTGCTGCCTATCAACTGAAAGGGTTGGCGAAAGGTTGGTGGTTACGAGAAAAGGAAGGACTAGGGGCGGGCTATTCGTGGGAAGTGTTTAAAGCAATGGTACGGCGCAAGTTTCTACCGGCAGTGGAAAGGGACCGCCTGATGAATGATTTCTTATACTTGAAGCAGAGGAACCTCACAGTGAGTGAGTATGAAATCGAGTTTAACAAGTTAAGTCGGTTTGCTCCGAGCTTGGTGATGACGGAAGCTGATCGAGTTAAGCGATTTTTGGGCGGACTCCGCAGCGACGTACAGCAGTTCGCAAGTGCGTATGGAGCGACAAGTTACACTACGGTGGTTGAGGCGGCGTTGAAGGTAGAAGCGATCGAAAATGCCAAACAGAGAGGGCAACTGATGAGGAAGGATAAGAGGAAGCTGGTGGGAGAGAAAAGCTCCCAAGACTCGGACGGAAGGAAGAGGAACAAGGAGACATGTAGCTTCTGTGGCCGAGCCGGTCACCCGTTTGAGAAATGTTTCAAGCGGTTGGGGCTGCAAAAGAAGGAGCAGGTGCACGCCATTTAGGGTGCGCCAACCAGAGACTTGGAGTGTACATTTTGTGGGCGAAGAGGTCATGATGTGAGCCGCTGCTGGGCCAAAGACAAGGTATGCTTCCAGTGTGGCAGACCAGGACATCTTCACGCAAGGTGCCCACAGGTTCAAGCTGTGTTGCAACCCGCACCACTCCAGGCTTTGCCTCCGCCTCCGCGCTTGGACAAAGGCAAAGGAAAGTTGAATGTGGTCTCTGCAGAGGAAGCGCATACATCACCTCAGGTTATCTCAGGTTCGATTCATTCCTCTGGTTCTCGTTTTGTGTATGCCTCTTATGTGTAGTTCTTAGCATAGCATATATACCTTATAGGAAACTTTAAGGTAAAGAACCGTTGGGCGCGTGTTCTCTTTGATTCTGGCGCGACCCATTCATTTGTTGCGCGAAACTTTCTGGATCGATATCATTTGACACCAGAGCGAGTGGGGAATGCGTTTTTGGTGAAATTTCCTTCTGGCGCTTCTGTGGTGGCTGACTGGGGTCTTCTTGATTGTCCCATTTTGTTGGGGGATTTCATAGCAAGAGTTGATTGCAAGGTGATCGATTTGGACGATTTTGACGTCATTCTGGGCATGGACTGGTTAGCCCGTTATGATGCCGTCATCCAGTGCAGAGGAAAGCGCTTGGATTTTATTAGGGATGATGGTCAACCAGGAAGTGTGTATGGTGATTCTTGCCAGGATTCTCCAGGGATTTCGGCGGTATGTGTTCGGACGTTGTTGGTTTCCGACTGTTTTGCTTGTTTTGTCTCCGTTGTGGGGACTAGTGCTGTTTTGCCGCGTTTAGAGGAGATTCCTGTTGTGCGTGAATTTCCAGATGTTTTTCCTACTGACCTTCCTGGTCTACCCCCTAATCGTGATGTCGAGTTTGTTATTGATTTGGAGCCGGGTACGCGACCGATTGCGAAAGCGCCGTACAGGATGGCCCCGCGTGAGCTAGCAGAGTTGCGTACACAGTTGGATGACTTATTGGCAAAAGGCTTTATCCGGCCGAGTTTATCACCTTGGGGTGCACCGGTGTTATTTGTGAAGAAGAAAGATGGGTCGATGCGCCTTTGCATCGATTACCGGGAGTTGAACAAGGTGACAATTAAAAACAAGTACCCACTGCCAAGAATTGATGATTTGTTTGATCAACTGCGTGGCAGTTCTGTATTTTCGAAGATTGATCTCCGCTCGGGCTATCATCAGCTCAAGGTTCGGGAGTCGGATATTCCGCGGACTGCATTTCGATCACGACATGGTCATTTTGAATTTCTGGTGATGTCGTTTGGTTTGACCAACGCACCATCAGCCTTCATGGATATGATGAACAGGGTGTTCAAGGACTACTTGGATAAATTTGTGGTGGTTTTTATTGATGACGTTCTTGTCTACTCCCGCAGTGCTGAGGAGCATGAACAGCATCTGCGATTAGTATTGGCCACTTTGCGAGATCAACGGTTATTCGCCAAGCTAAGCAAATGCGAGTTTTGGTTGCCGCAAGTTGCTTTTTTGGGTCATGTCATTAATCAACAAGGAATTTCAGTGGATCCCGAAAAGATTTCTGCGGTCATGGAATGGAGAAGACCGGAAACACCCAAGGAGATTCGAAGCTTCTTGGGCTTGGCTGGCTATTATCGCAGATTTGTCAAAGGTTTTGCAACGTTGGCCGCACCTTTGACTCGCTTAACCCAGAATAATGTAGCATTTGAATGGAATGACAAGTGTGAGACCTCCTTCCTGGAATTCAAGAATAGGTTATGTACCGCTCCTGTGTTAATCTTGCCAACAGAAGGAAAAGATTATGAAGTGTTCGTGGATGCGTCGCACGTTGGCCTTGGATGTGTGTTAATGCAAGACAAAAAGGTGATTGCGTATGGGTCTCGGCAGTTGAAAATTCATGAAAAGAATTACCCAACGCATGATTTGGAGTTTGCAGCGGTAATATTTGCATTGAAGTTGTGGAGACACTTGCTATATGGAGCACAGTGTAAAATCTTTACAGATCATAAAAGCTTAAAGTATGTCTTCACGCAGAAAGAACTTAATTTGCGCCAACGGCGATGGCTTGAGTATGTAGCTGATTACGATGTGGACATTCAATATCATCCGGGGAAAGCGAATGTTGTAGCCGATGCTTTGAGTCGGAAGACGGGGAAATTATTTCATCTTTCCGTCGACCGTCTTGTAGAGGAATTTCTATTGATGGATATTGCGGTGGGCAAATATGACCCACAAAGTCATTCGGCAATAGAAGAACCGTCATGGCTGGTGCTTGCAAGACAACATCAAAAAGATGATCCTGATCTGTTACATTTATTTCTTCGGACGGAAAAGGATGAATTACCAGATTTTGCGATTGATGGTGCAGGCACGTTAAAGTATCGTGGACGATTTTGTATTCCCGCGGTTGGGAATATTCGCGAGATGGTGTGTAAGGAAGCACACGGCGCAAGTATGGCCTACCATCCAGGCTCAACCAAAATGTATCGTGATTTGAAACAAATTGTCTGGTGGTATGGAATGAAACGAGATATAACGCAGTTTGTGTCGGAATGTCATACCTGCAAGCGGGTGAAAGCTGATCATGGGAAGCCTGGTGGCAAGTTGACACCATTGGAGATTCCAACCTGGAAGTGGGAAAGCATCTCAATGGATTTTATTACCGGTTTACCAAGATCTCCCCGAGGACATGACTCCGTATGGGTGATCGTGGATAGGTTGACCAAGTGTGCTCATTTCATACCCTTTAAGGTCAACTACCCGATGAAGACAATAGCGGAGCTCTATTTGAACGAGATCATCCGACTGCATGGTGTGCCGATGAATATCATTTCAGACCGAGATTCCCGCTTTACCTCTCATTTTTGGCGCAGTTTACAAGAGGGTTTGGGGACAGATTTGCGATATTCCACGGCCTATCATCCTCAGACGAATGGCCAAACCGAAAGAGTAAATCAAATTGTCGAAGATATGATTCGATGTTACATTCTGGAATATGGCGGAGCATGGGATGAACGTTTGCGGCTTATGGAATTCGCGTATAATAATAGCTATCAAGAAAGCTTGCAAATGGCTCCGTTCGAAGCGTTATATGGGCGTCGATGTCGGACCCCACTCTTTTGGACTGAGGTTGGTGAGCAGCCTTTGTTGGGTCCAGAGGCGCTCGAGGATATGGAAGTTGCAGTACGACTTATTCGGGAGAAACTTCGAATCGCCCAAGAGCGATATGAAAAGTATGCCAACTGACGAAGGTCGGAATTAGAGTTTGCGGTGGGGGATTCTGTTTTCTTGAAAGTATCCCCAATGGTTGGGATTAAAAGGTTTGGGAAAGAGCGCAAATTAGACCCAAGATTTGTGGGTCCCTTCACAATTCTTGCGCGAGTTGGTGCATCCGCCTACAAACTGGAATTACCCGTGAACTTTCCTGGTGTACACAATGTGTTTCATGTTAGCCAACTGCGCAAGTGTTTGCGGAATGACAAGCAAGTGTTGGACGTTGTGCCGCAATTAGCGCCCAACCTTTCTTATGAGGAGATGCCCATCCGGATATTGGACTCTCAAGATCGCGTGTTGCGGAAAAAGAAGATTCCTATGATAAAGGTTCTATGGAAAAATCAGGATGTGGAAAGCGCGACGTGGGAGCTCGAGTCAACAATGAG
Organism: Platanthera guangdongensis; assembly: GCA_039583875.1. NCBI lineage: Eukaryota > Viridiplantae > Streptophyta > Magnoliopsida > Asparagales > Orchidaceae > Platanthera > Platanthera guangdongensis. The sequence continues at coordinate 83,079,976 of CM077152.1, read as the reverse complement.
GGCGGCTCACCCTCATTTGTTCCCGTAAGCTGGTATGTGATTTAGTGTTTGATTGGATTCATGTTTTGGTTTACTTGTGTGTTTGTTTTTGTGAAAAGTTTCGAGGCGAAACTTTTTGTTAGGGGGAGTGATTGTAACGCCCCAGATTTTTTTTTGATTACGTACGCATGATGGGCGTTACGTTGGCTTTGACTGTAGTTTGAGCATGGTTTTTTCCGCGGGCTTGCGAGTGGCTGTTTTGATTGTCGAGTTGCACGATTCCCCAGCAAACCGGAGTCCAAATGAGGGACTCAGTGAGGCCTCTTAGGGAATGCTTGCACTTTTTCGCGCCCGGGAATGTTGCTCAAAATAAGTTGCTGGTTCAGGAAACAAAAAAGGATAAAAAGTGCTTGAGGCAAAAAGGGTCTAGGACGTCACAGAAACATTTTTCACAAAAGGGAAAAATGGTCGTTTTTGTGCTAGACACGCCCCCTGACACGGGCGTGACCCAGGCCGTGACCTGGGCGTGACCTCCTTGACTCGACGATTTTTCTTGCGTCGAGTTGAGCTCGACGAATGGGGTACACGCCCCGTGACACGGGCGTGTCACGGGCCGTGTCCCGCTTCGTCGAGTGTCGAGTGTCGATCGTCGAGTATCGAGCGTCGAGTATCGAGTGTCGAGTCGACGAGAGAGGGGACACGGCCTGTGACACGGGCGTGTCACAGGGCGTGTCATGCTGGGTCGAGTGTCGACAGTTTCTGTCGACGAGGTGTCGAGACACGGGTTACACGCCCTAGGTCACGGGCGTGACCGACCCATCACGGGCGTGTACCCGGCCATGTACCGTGTGGATAAACGTGAAATTGCCGCCTTTCGGCGCCGCTTATGGTACAAGCCCTGTGTCACGGGCGTGACACAGGGCGTGACCAGCCCGAAAATTGACTTTTTCCAGTTTTTTTGTGCCGTTCATTTCCTTGATCCTGCATCGAACGGTTCGGCTCTGTTCTGGGTGACATAAGTCCGAAACAGAGATTTGCTTTCTCATTTTCTTCTCTTCATCTTCTCTTCTTCTTCTTCTTCATTCTCAAAGAGAAAACAAGGGAGCAAGCAAGGAAAGGAAAGAGAGGAGCAACCGTCGCGGCATCGTCTCGGTACAGGCAAGCGATGTTCTCCACCCTTGCCAATCTTCATTCTTGATTCAATTTTCCATTTTTCCTAGCTTTAGATCTTGTGTTGAATTCTTCCTTATTAGCCTAGAATTGCTCTTTCAATTCCCCTATGCTTAGTTTGTTCTTCGTAATTCAAAGTATGATGCATCCTTTTGTTTGTTCTATGCAAAATTCCCTAGGCTAAATTCCAATTAGCTAATTCCCTATGTAAAATTCCCTATGCTAAAAGTTCCTATGCTAAATTCAAAGTAGCTACTTCCTTATGCTAATTATGCTAAACGACTTTGCTCTCCCATGTTTAGGTTTGTGATTCATATAATTCTCAATTTCCTTATGCTGAAATTTCCTTTGATTCATGTAGCTAATTTCCTTAATTTCTTTTGCTCATGTACTCTATATAGCTATTGGATTCTTGTTCATCTAGCCCTTTGATTTGATTTATGTTCATGTAACCTTTATCTTGCATAATCATGTGATTGTTCTTGTTCATCATGGCTTAATTACTTTACGTTTCTAGCAACTTGTTAGCATGCGTGAGAACGACGAAAGGAATGTGTTACCTTGGGTTATGGGGCGTTTTGCGAGGCAAATTCGTGAAGCATGGCGGGAGCGTTTGTGTGAGAATTTTGCAAGGGGTGGTGTGGTTTCAGCCTGTGGCCACCGGGTTTTGTTTTTGTGGTTAGAGAGACCACTTTGGCCCCGATTTGGGCTGGTTTTGTTTGGTGCGTTCCACTTTAGGGCCGCCACCGGTAAGACCCTTGCGAAATTGAACTTAACCGCTGCTTATGCTTCACTAGTATCGTAATTTCGTGGCTTATGAATGATGGAATGGACATGCGTTTTGCCTTTTGTTCCTGCGGGTTGAGCAGGATTTGATGAACTTGTACGCACTTGGTGCGTTTGGCATAGGTTTTGGGTGCGTTTTCCACTTCATTTGTTCACTCATGTTACTTGATGAAACATCTCTATGGGGTCGGTAAGCCCCTTCGTTAAAATATATGACATTTATGCTCTCTTTTTGTATAGCTTGGTTGATTGCTGAGGTATTCTTTCTTGAATGCCTCAGGTGCAGGTTGTAGCCGGTTGAGCGGCTAGGTTGGTTGGTGGCGTTTCCTGGGAGCTAGCCGAGCATTCATAGCGAGGTAGTTCTTCTTTTGTTGTACAGACATACATGTGCCCCCAATGGGTTCGTGTCAGCTTGTTGGCACCCATTGGTGGTTTTCTTTTGTGTAATATGAACTAGACTGCTAATGTACCTCCTTTGGATGGAATGACATGTACTTGCTTTTGGGATGGTTTTCTAGTAGATTGCATTAGCTATTTTGACTAATGATATGTACTATTGTACATCATCCATACATGTTTTGTTTAACTAACACATACTTTCCAAATAACGTAAACAAAGAGGAGTTCTTATAGTAATATCACTATAGACTGCATATAGGAGCTCAGCATAAATAAACAAAGTATTTCCGCCGCGTACAAATACAATTTTACTATCTAAGGCCGAGGGATACGGCCATTCAAACCAAAAGTTTTCCTGCATGTAACTGTTGAATTTCAACTTGTAAAGTCAGCGTCAAGGGTTGCCTGAGCGTGTGCAGTTATCCCCTGCACGACGTGGCATCATAACCCGTAGTTCCCCTTGCTCTGATACGATATGCTCGTTGAGGAAATGCGGGTTGTGACATTGGCTGCTTGACGTCAAATTTCGAGGACGAAATTATTTGAAGGAGGGGAGGATTGTAACAGGCCAAGTTTCTGAAAATAGGATTTTTGGGTGACACGGCCTGGGACACGGGCATGTCCCAGGGCGTGTCAGCTGACACGGCCTGCGACACGGGCGTGTCGCAGGGCGTGTCGAGGTTGTTTCGACGATCGGGCTTGGTGTCGATGATTTTCGCTCGACATCGTCGAGAGGGGCACACGGCCCAGGACACGGCCGTGTCGGATACCGTGTCGTTTGCTCGACGACTGTTACGCGACGATCGTCGAGTATCGAGTTTCCCGTGAGGACACGGCCTGTGACACGGGCGTGTCACAGGGCGTGTCAGTGGTCGTCGAACTCAGCTCGACGTCTCGGGCTGGGGCGTGTTTGCGGGACACGGGTGTGTCCTGGTGCACACGGCCAGGAACACGGGCGTGTGCCAAGCCGTATGCCAGTCCGTGTGAAGTCTCGGGTTGGTTTGGGATTATTTCTGTTGAGGTACACGGCCTCAGACACGGGCGTGTCTGAGGGCGTGTCGAGGACACGGCCGTGACACGGGCGTGTCACACGGGCGTGTACTGGATGGATTGAGTCGGTTGTCTGCCGCTTAGAGGGACACGGCCTGTGACACAGGCGTGTCACAGGGCGTGTCAGGCCGTGTTTTAGCTTTTCTGGCCAGATCTGAGCCGTTTGTTTCCCTCTTCCTAGATCCAAGGGTTGGGCTTTGTCCAGGTGTCTGGGAGGCCGAGAATTAGAAGATAAATTCTCTTATCTTCTTCTCCTTCTTCATCTTCATCTTCATTCCAAAAGAGAGAGAGAAGAAAGGCCTAAGGGAGAGAGAAGGGAGGAGTCTACCAGCTGCTGTAGGCGCTGCAGAGTGCGGAGCGAAGATCCGAGAGCAGATTCGTGAAGGCAAAGCCGAGGCGGTGATTTCCATCCAGCTACTTCATGGCACCGAAGCGATCTTCAAGGGTAACGATCTCCTTCTTGGACATCGAAGTCCTTTCTCTATACATGTGCTTGGAATCCTCCACCAAGAGGTGGATCGCGGAAGTGATTCCTTTGTTGTGTCTGCATTTAGAGCCGGAAATATAGAGTACGGCGTAAGCATGCTGTGTGAAGCCCATCTGGACCGGTAGTCTGGATTGGTGATGTTCATGGGTAAACCGGAGAAAACTCCGTGGCTTTGATGATGTGCAAAACGGATTTCTGTTGTGCTGCATGTATGGATGTGATGATTGTGAGGAGGCTTTGGTGAAGCTCCTAGCTATGAGATGATCAATTGGTAGCACGCCTGGTTAGTGCGAGATACGCCCGGTTTGTTACACCACTAGGGTGGGTTGATCCAGTTAAGGTAGGATCGATGGGTGGCAATGCTAGGGGAGCCGAGTTAAACCCGGGTTGCTGCACCACATGGGTGGGTCGATCGGACTAGGAGGGGGATCGATGGGTAGACAATGCCTGGGGAGCTTAGATAAACCCGGCTTGCTACACCACATAGTGTGGGTCGGTCTGCTCTGTTTTGTGATGCTGTGAGGATGGACCTCTGAGTGGCTTGGGCGGGATGTCGCCAGCCTGCGAGCTGGTGGACTAGGGCTGGTCAACCAACAAGTTAAAACCTCGAGAGACAGCGGTGTACGACGGTGGATTCTGGTACGCCAAGAAGGTGCCCTGAGTGCACGGAGCGTTGGTGGACTCCAGCGTTTGTGATGTGATGTGTTTGTTAGTTAGTGGAATAAAGAGAATGATCTATCTATGATGTGATTTGGTGATGTTTGCTGATGCTTGATGAGAAAGGAAGCATTGTATACAGGGAAGGAACCACTACCCCGGGTAGGGGGTAGGGTCGTTATAATGGGTCAGCAATGCTGACCGTTACTTTGTTTTCTGTGTTGGTTTGGATGATGAATTGCAGGTGCTGCAGTTTGGAAAGAATAAGTGGATTGGCTAGCCTGGTGTTCTTAGTCCTTGAAGGCTATGTGAAGAATCATGGTTGGATTTCATGTGTGGCCGGCCTGCGTGCCGATGTACGAAACCATTGATGTGAAAGAGGAACTTGTAAGGCCATATGGCCAGGGTGTGTGAGTTGTATACATTCCTGGTGTTGTTATATATATAAATGTGGTATTTATATATTGGTGGACATTCTAGTTTGAGTTCATGCTAACAAGAAAAATGCTGCGCTATAATGGAATGAGATAAGGATACGCATAGATTTTGATTTCCACACGTAATTCCTTCGCTTGTCTGTGCTATATGGCGTGGGGCCCCGGCCGGACCCACTGTTATATGTCATGTGACGGGTGGGGGCGTTACACAGGCTCGGTGTTGGTAGTACGGAGATAGGCGGGATCAAATTGATCTGAAAGGAGGCTACGCATCGCCTGCCAATTATGTTGATAACCACCAACACGACGCTCTTCGTTCAGCCAAAATAACTGGGCCTGACCTATTAACCGTTCTCGGGCAAAGTGAATCTTTTGGGGGTCATCCCATCCATAACACTTAAAATGAAGTTCTATACCCTTAAGCCAATCCCTAAAAATTTTAGGACACCCTAAACCGTCATAAGTAGGACAAGTGTGGCATTGCATAGGGGGAAACTTAGTCATGGCTTTATCATACCAAAAGTCCAACCGGGAAACGTGAACGTCATAGGCCATAATTTTGGATTTTTGAAATTGGAAATTTGAAATTTTGAAATTTGAAATTTAAAATTTAAATTTTGAAGTTTGAAATTTGAAATTTGAAATTTTGAAATTTGAAATTTAAATTTTGAATTTTAAAATTTGAAATTTGAAATTTGAAATTTAAATTTTAAATGTTGAAATTTGAAATTTGAAATTTGAAATTTGAAATTTTGAAATTTGAAATTTGAAATTCGAAATTTAAATTTTGAATTTTGAAATTTGAATTTTGAAATTTTGAAATTTGAAAATTTGAAATTCGAAATTTAAATTTTGAATTTTGAAATTTGAAATTTGAAATTTTGAAATTTGAAATTTTGAAATTTTGAAATTTGAAATTTAAAATTTAAATTTTGAAATTTGAAATTTGAATTTTGAAATTTTGAAATTTGAAATGTGAAATTTAAATTTTGAATTTTGAAATTTGAAATTTGAAATTTGAAATTTTGAATTTTGAAATTTGAAATTTTGAAATTTGAAATTTGAAATTCGAAATTTAAATTTTGAATTTTGAAATTTGAAATTTGAAATTTATTTGTTTTTATTTGAAGAGGGGGAGGAGTGCCAATTAGGAAATTGACGAAAACCTCCCTCTGATACCAAATTGATGCAGGGTATGTCTCAGAGATTCGTCACGGAGGCCTCGATAACGCTTACGACACGATCTACGCTCTCTATTCCACACGCTAACGAAAATGCAGCCACAACAATTATTTTATTTATCGCTCGCGCTAACAATACGGATCGCCGTTCCGCAAATAGATCGAATGTTGGCTATAGGCCAAATTCTTTCCGGCTAAATGGGATAATCTTGATCCCGAACGAGCTTTTGGGTTGTACCAAAATAGATCCACCAAGAACAAAATGATTCAAAAGATGGTAGGATCTATCCCAACAAAAAGAAAGCGAGGATCGCCAATCCTCTTACGAATCTTTCAGAAATCCAAACGAAAAAAATACCGATCTATTATTTGATTAACCGCGAAGAAAAACAAATCGGAAAATAACGCAGAAATTCGTCCACCACAAGAACTATCTAGAGAAAGAAAATCTCTTGGTAGAAATTTTCGTTACCCCTCTCGGATTTGTAGATCCGTGATGCGTGGATCCACCAAGTTTGATCGCTCCTCCGTTGAAAGTCCACGGGAAGCGTGCTACGGATGATGAACGTGCTAATCTCCTTCACTTCACGCCGTAGAGGAAACCCATATCTTCTTCCTTGCAAACAACCTCTCATGCATGGGCCAAAGTATCCTTGGAGAGAGAGGATCTCGGGTGGCCGTGAGCAAGAGGGAGAGGAGAGTAGCCGAGCACTAGAGAGAAGGGGGCGGCCGAGAGCAAGAGGGAGAGAGGAGATGGCCTTGAGGCCGGCGGTTTGGAGGAAGGAAGAAAGAGGGGGAAGAAGAAGAGAGGTAAATTTTAGGGTTGGCAAATTCCAAATTTTGATTTCAATTAATTCTACCATCAAATGAAAAGTTCAAGGCCTTATATAGGCATACATCTCAAAGCAAATAACAAGTGGCTAAAGGCACACCACATAAAGAAAATGCAGAAATTAAATAATGTTTTTTTTAAAAGAGCCATCATGAAAAGGCTATTAGCACACCAAAGCTAAAATATCAAATATGAGTCTTGTTGCGAGAGCGAAGCTTGTAACCATGACCGCTACGACGTCGCACGTCCTTTGCCGACACATCTTCAACATAGTCATTCCCAAGCTGGCCGTCCTGGTGGCCGTCGTCATCACCGTCGCCATCACCGTCGCCATCAACACCATTAATGCACGATACATCCTTTCTTTAATGCCAAACTGTCGTATAGTAGGCCTGCGGTGCTTTTTGTCATGTACTGTGGCTTTGTCGCTCATAATTTGAATATGGTTGACTTTTTGACTTGCTCACATCAGCACCTGAAGACTTAGTTAAAATTCAAGCATCAGCAGCATAGGCGTTCAGTGAATGAGCTTCACTCAACACCAAAGTACTTAAACAGTTTTGTCTATCTAGGCGTTGACATCATTGAGTGAGTAAAGCTCACTCAACGCTTTTTGCCTTAACCCTTTCTGCAGCCTCTTTTGCATGCATGGTGTTGAGGGCGTTGAGTGAACATACTTCACTCAACGCCTTGTGCCTTAACTGCATTCTACATTTTAGGCGTTGAGAGTGTTGAGTGAACATGTCTCACTCAATGCTTTCTGCTTTAGCCATTTCTGCTTCTTCCGCATCTTAAGCATTGAGAGCTTTGAGTGAGTATGCCTCACTCAATGCTTTTTGCTTTAACTAATTCTATGTCATTCCATTGAGAGCGTTGAGTGACCACGCCTCACTCAACGCTTTCTACCTTAGCCAGATTTTCTATTTTAGAATTTAGTTTGAGCTCGACGAACTTAGAACACAGTTCGACGAACTTTGAGCTCAGCTCGACGAATAAGTAATAGCTCAGTTCAACGAATTTAGATTTCAGTTCAACGAGCTCTAAGCTCAACACGACTAATAAGTGAAAGTTCAACTCAACGAACTCAGAACTTAGTTCGACGAACTCTGAGCTAAGCTATTCAGCAATTGTTAAGCTAAGGCATTGAGTGAGTGAATTACACTCAATGCTTGTGGACTTAGCTATTTTTCAGCTCATTTTTATTTAGGCTTTGACTGTATTAGCCTAACTCATAGCCTTTTGATGTATGGCGTTGAGTGAGTTGACTTCACTCAATGCATATGGACTTGGCCACATTCTAAGCTTGCCACTTCATGGATTTGACTAAATAGGCTTTACTCAGAGCTATAAGTCATCTGGCATTGATTGAATGACCTTCACTCAACGCCTATGGACTTGAATAGTTTTCTTTCTTTCCACCACTAGGTAAGAACATACCTGACTTAGCCACTTAGGCTATCTGTCCCATCACTGCTTACTGGGACAATCTGCAATCATTAAACTTGAAAACAAGTAAGATCACATGTGTATACATTGTTTGTCGGTACTTCTTCAAATCTAGGACATTGGGATCAATGGACCCAACAATCTCCCCCTATTTGAAAAAGTCAAAACCAAAGCCAATTTATACACTAACACACTTATGTTATATATACAAAAAACACATTATCACAGCATAATTCAGATAAATAGTAGACATAGCAAATGATCCAATAGATAATTCAAAATCATAGCGATTGATGAGTCAGACAAATCATAATTATAGCAAATGATTGTTCTATTTAATCATATAGGGAATTAATGTTTGTGTAATTAAACAAAGTATCACATCCCATAACCCTCTAAGCAGAACCTGAAACTTTTCAAGTTTAAGGTTCCCTTGTCATAATTCCACTACTTCTGGATTTCTTAGCCGGTTTGTCTTCTGCTCCAGCTATCTTCTTTCACTTCTTATCTGCTTCATCAGTAGCCTTAGCCTTAGTAGCTTTTTCTTTTCCAGCTTCAGCTTTAGCTTTATCCTTTTGTCTCTCAAAATAGCTGAAGAGCTTAGGGAAGTATTTAGATGGTTCAACAGTATCAGGAGTAAGAAGATTTGCCTTTTTGTTCCTCTAGAAAATCTTTCCTTCTGTGTCCCTCTTTTCCATCTTATCCCATTTGGTTTTGCTATACCATTTTCCTCTGTCTGATTTCTTATTCTTGACATGATCCCAAGCAAGTAAGATGATGGATCTGGACTCTGTGCTCCACTGCTCCAAATTAGGTCGTTTCTCCATTTCTTCTCTGTATTTTCTCTTTCTCATCCTGACTTCCTCTTCAGTTTCAGCAATTTCAGCAGTAATTTCTCTTGTCTGTAGTGCCTGGTCTACAGTGGGGCTGAAGGAGGGAATTTCAACAGTAGTGGATTGCACTCCCCATAGATTACCAGTACTATCATAATCTTCTATATACATCCCATACTCTTGATTATCTTGATCAGGTTCTCTATGCAAGGTCTCTAGCACTTGAGCAGACATCATTGGGATATTATCATATTGCACTAGCTCTAATCCTAATGAGCCTCTCACAACATTTGTTGCCCAGACCATGTTTTCAGTATTGGTCCTTATGGCTTCTCTTTCCCCCTTTTTGGCTTCTTCAATTAATTTAGTGGTCTTGGAGATGCTTGCCTTTCTTCTTTCTACTTCCAGGTAGTTTACTCTAGCAGTGACATGATTCTTGACTTCCAACATGTGGTCATCAAGCATCTTGGTGCAGACATCCATATTTGTGAAAATTTCAGTGTTCTGTTCACTTCTCAGAATTTTATCATTTTCATGGATTGTCACACTATTCTTGGCCTAAGTCACTTGATTTTCTATGATAATAGTAATGTTCTGGCCTGACACATCCAGTTTCTCCATTATAAAATCTACAGCTCCAGCATCTCTTGTAAAGAATTTGATTGTTTCTCCTTTCAGAAGATTAAGTTCAAATCTTATATATTTGATCTCAGTTTCTAGATCATTTCTAATATCCTTGAGGGCATCATCCATATAATTTTGTAGTGCCCTCCTTTGCTCATCTAGAAGACCTTTCAGTTATGCAAGGAAGAGAGGTGGAATCTAGTTTGTTTGAGCAGATGTGCCTTCATCAGGAACTGCCTTGACCTCTTCCTTCTCATCAGAATTAGGCTCATTTGCATCTATTTCACTTTCTGGAGCATCTGAGTCTCTTCCTGACATTGAGGAATCAATGTTAAGAACTTCCTTTTGATCAGGGAGTTTAGATTGAATTTCCCCCTCAAATCCTGACATGCTCTCCTTGGCATGCAGATCGGCAGCAGTAACTTCTGCTTCAGTAGGCTGATTATCCTTGGGTGGTACCTGAAGAGTCTCCCCCATAACTAATGCATCTTGCATTATCTCTTCCACAAGCTGCTCCCCCTCAGCCATTGTAGACTATTCCTTAGCCAATGCTATTTCCGTAACTTCCTCCACCAGATGCTCCCCCTCACTCTGAGGGCTAGAAACTTCAGCATTATCAAGTGTAGGCAGATGATCATCTGTATCAACATGCCTGGAAGCATCTTCCTACATTCCTGCAGAGATCTTGTTAACAATTTCCTCAGCTATTTGCCCAGCATCCTTAGATGAAGACAAACATCTCCTTCCTTTGCAACAGATCCAGCCAACTCAACAGCAGGCTCATCATCTTCAGGGACAATATCTAACTCTAATCTACTTACACGACTAAGAGGGGTAAGATCAGAAGAGGCTGATACCTGAATATTCATCTCCCTCCTGGACTCTTCAGCAAATGATGATGGTTCTGGATTGTAAGGCTTTTCCTCCTCCGATGAGATGCTAGAGGACTTGGGCTCAGTAGAAACACTCATCTTTCCTTTCCTTTCCACAGCTGATGGTCCATGGGGTTTAAGTACCATGTCCCATCTCTCAAGAATCCGGATATCCATTCTTCTCATGTGCTGAATCTTTACCCCAAGCTTCAGATTCAGAATTTCTGAGACTGTTTCTCGCAGATACAGTGATAGGATTCTCCCCAAATTTGGTTCGGCCAAGTAATCCACTATTCTTTCAAACACCACTCTTCCTCAATCAGATCTTTTGGATAGTATGACCCTAACCATTAGTTCAAACATCCTCTTTGAAATTTTATCATGGGAGCCTGTTTTGTATATCAGAGCTTTGCCGATGACATCGGTTAGAAACTTACCTCTTAGGTTAAGTTCTTTCTTTAGAATTGATCTGGTGGTGTGCTTGGATAGTCCACACCTTTTCATCGCCGATTTTATATTATCCAGCATTAGCTTTTCTTCATCCTCAATTACAGAGAGCTTTGGCAACTGTAAAGCCTAGTTGAGCCTTTTGGGGGTAATCTTGATCTTCTTCTGCTTACTATGGTCTTGACTTTACCTGCCGAAGTGTCTGCTTTGGCATTGTCAAACAACTATAGCACTTCCCTCTTCCACAGAAGACAGGGCTCCGTCAGGACGAAAGCTAGGTCAGATTTTTGTAGAAGATTAAGCACCTATTTAACTTCTTTTGGAGCATCAACGAATCCATTGTACACCACCTCTGCTCCTTCGAAGATGAAATCTTGTCCCTTGGGCGCCATTTCACCGGAGAATTTCAGAAGGCTAGCGAAAACGGCTTTCCATTGATTCAGCGAGTACGGGCGGGAGAATCCAAGGAATAGTGACTTTACTTATTGCACAAGCTCTTCTATTTATAGTTATTTCCTAAGGGAAGGCGGAAGGTCACTACCTCATTTGATCAATTGTGATCAGCCGCTAGGATTTAATATCAACACTTATCTGCAGGCCGTCTTTTCTACATTTTTTGTTAAGTAAGCTTATTTTGCTCATCTGTTTTCTTTAGTAAATAGATTACAGCTAGCCCCTAACTGTGTTGTCCTAACTTGTAGGGGTAAGATTGTCCTGCAGTACACATTCTAATATGTGTTCTATTGGGGTGCAATTAGACATAATTTCAATATCCTTACATGAATTTCAATTGAGAGTGTATTAGCCCGCAAACTCAATTGATTAAACCAAATCTTGGTACTTATCTAACCTAGTATTGCATATGTAATATGTCTTTGGGTATGTTGAGACTAGTTACTTCTTGTGGTATGGTGAACATGTGAGCCACTAACATATTTATTGAGAAGAGTTGTTTAGACTAATGTTTTCACATCTTCTCAGACATTTGTTTCAATTACCTTATCTCTAACATGCATAATCAATTTAGCAATTAAATAGTAGAATTAAAAGCTAGGTGAATTATACTTATCTTTGCCCTGTAGACTTAAAACCCATACTGGATTCACAGTCTCTGATCATACCAGCAACCTTGCTTTTGATCTTTAGCCTTTGATGTTCATCTGACTTTTGTAAGCTCCTCCTTAATAATTGCACTTGTCTTGACATCTTATGCATGATGATAAGTTGAATCATTCCTTATACCAAGACTTGGGTCTGGTACATCTATGTCCAAGGTCCATAAATGGTTATGGCCACTTGGACTATCTTACAAAACAGAAATTACCTTACCTTAGGAACCCCAGCTGACTTGGGTCCTAGGTTCTTGTTAGTTTGAAAATGCATATGTTTACCTACAGGAGCCCTATCAGGAAGACTTTCTCTTGCCCATGGCACACTAGGGTTGTGCCAACAATCTATGGCAAAGTGTGTAAGACCCCTTTTTTGCAAAACCAACAGGGTCTTATGCCCAGAACCGCCACTTTGCGGCGATACCAACACACCCGGGAAGGTCATGACTACAAAACGCCGATCCTGCCAGCCATACCGATCGTAGAGGAGAAGAGGAAGTACAAAGAGTAAAGTAAAACTCAAATATTGGTCCACTAGAAATCACATGAATATTAAATAAATCCCGATGAAGAGAGAGTCCACGGTAATGATAAATCAAAGTACTAATAAGAGGGATCCTACCTGATACATCATGATCCTCACTATAAGTCACTCAATGCGGAAGCAAATCTATCGTAACTACTAATGATCGGGACTCACTATCCCTACTGCTTGAACTCTCGTGCCAGACTGTCCTGTCTCCAAGCACACCGACCTTTGGGCCTGCATCTCCAGGTTCGGCTCCATGATCCCCTAAAATGATTTGGTCAACGACCTTTAGTCAAAAAGATTAAGTCCTATCATCCCCCTCCCCTCCTACAATAGCTCCTAAGCACCGAGCGGGAAGAAGGAAAGGGAATGTAATGAAGGTGGGGAGTACAAAGAAAGCAAGTGATGGCGGAACTAGTCTATCATGAGTATAAAACCATAACAAGTATTAGTAAGCAAATAGTAGGTAAGTAATATGAGTATACACATGAACAAGGAGTAAAAGTACAAGAAGGTAAACTAAGTAACCATGACCTATAGGAATGCCCATACAAACCTATAGACCAAGGCGTCGTTTTGCAAGGCCTATTGTATAAACTGTCTCATACCAATTATACAATAGGTGTCAAGGATTATAATCAATGATTATGCTATGTCATGCAAGTATTCTATGATAAGAACATACAAGTGCAATACATACACCCGACATTATGCATACAGACCCTTAGTTCCCCCTTTTTGGAGCCAACCTCCCTGGATACCTCCGTAGTTGCAAAAGGAAGCAGTGGGTTGGGACTCACCCACCTCTAAACCGGTATCAGCACTACCAGTCAGACCTATCATATGCCTCCATGCTTTTACACTAAGCGGAGCTCCTGCGTACTGTAACGCCCCGAAACTCAAAAAAGCGACGGGAGGCGTTTTGGGCCAAATTTGGAATGTGGCAGGGGGCACACGGCCTAGGACACGGGCGTATCCTAGGGCGTGTCAGGCTCGAGTCGACGATTTGGCCGAGAGGTCGACGAATTTTGGAGTCGATAATCGTCGAGCAGCGAACACGGCCTGAGACATGGGCGTGTCTCAGGGTGTGTCGAGCTCGTGTCAACGATCGGCCCGGGAAGTCGACATTTTCGCTCGACGATGTGTCGAGACAGGGAACACGGCCTAGGATACGGGCGTGTCCAAGGCTGTGTCGGGTGGTCGACGTACTGCACTCTATAAAGTGTTGAGACAGTGAACATGGCCTGGAGCCCAGGTGTGTTCGGGTTTGACACAGGCGTGTCAAATAGGACACGGGCATGTCCAAGACCCGTGTGAGTCTCGGGTTGGTGTTGGTCCTGTGTTGATAGGGGAAACACGCTCGGGAACACGGGCATGTACTGGCTGACACAGGCATCTCAGGTCGAACACGGGAGTGTTGGATGCCCATGTGTTTTTCAAGACGCGTCAATTTTGACGGCAAATGAGGGACACAGCCCTGGACACGGGCGTGTCGCAGGCCGTGTTCGGCCCAGGTTTTACATTTCAGCTACGGATCGTAGCTGTTCGTTTCCTTATTTGGGGATTCGACGGTTGGGGGTTGTTCCTACTGGGATATACCCGGTATTGGGCCTTTGAAACCCTCATTTCACTTGAGTGGTTCTCTTTCTAAGTCTAGAGAGAGGGGAGAGCAAAGGAGGAAGAAGAAGCCTAGATCCGGTCACCGACGGAGCTTCGGAGCTCCAAATTGCGAACTGACTTCGGATCTATGGAGGCAAGGAGAGTGCGGTGCTTTTCATCCGCTTATATTTCCATGGAGCCAAGGAAGAATGCTAGGGTAACGATTCTCTACTTGAGCATGTGAAGCTCTGCTTCTTTTGCATAGGGAAGCCCGCTCTTGCGAGTTTGCGGTGAGTTTGAGGCGTTCCTTCGAGCAGACATGAATAGTACCCGTTGTGTACATGTAGAGTCCATAATTGAGAATGGATATAGGCGTGATGTGTGAAGCCTCCCCGAAAAAGTTGGTCTGGATCGGTGATGTTGCATTGCATTAGTGGCCGGAGAAGACTCCGTGCGAATGTTTATTTTTGGGGTTTTCTACGACGAAGATTGTAATAGGGAGCCTTGGAGATTAACTCCAAGGTGCACCCGTAAAACTAGGCGGATGCGTGGTTCTGCCATCATGTGGGTCTGGGAGCCAACTTGAACATAATTGCGTTATGTGATGTATGTAAATGATTTGGGACTCGGGAAAGTTTAACCCGCGCATATGTTTTAAATTAACGTTGCGGTGTGAGCAACGAGTCAGGCGGAACCGTACCCGCTCTATGTCGTTCGGTTAAAGAGACCTAAAGTTACTTGGAACTTACCGTTAGCATAGATGGAGGGTCTTAGGCAGTGGCCAGAAAGACCAAATGCTCACGAGAGATTGCCGTCCAGGGGACGGTGGTGAGTCGGCGGACTTAGACCGTGATCATCGAGAATATGCCCTGAGAGCACAGGGCGTGTGGTCGTGCGTGCCAATGCCTGTGATGCAATGTATTTATATACTGCTTGGTTATGCTAATGAAGTGCAGTGAAGGAGCATTGTCGCCCCGAATTGGGGGCGGGATCGTTATAATTTGGTCAGCTTTGCTGACCGTTACTTTGGTTTGCCACCGTTGCGGTGGATTGTGCTTGCAGGTGCTGCGGAGCCGAGGGGTAAATAGCAGGCTAAAGCACAAGTTGCTGAGTCGGCCATCGAAGGCCTTATTTTTAGTGTTTTCTTTTATTCATGTATGGTCGGCCTGCGTGCCGGGGTTTGAAAGACATGTAATTTGAGGAAAATAATTGTAAGGCCATAAGGCCAGTACTTGTTTATTTATACTTCATTCCTTTTGGTTCTATTTAGTGGACATTCATGCTAATGTTGGGTTCTTGTTATTGCAACTAATAAAATTGCTTAATGGTGTTTTGTATAACTATAGGTGACCAGAAGCGGTGCTGGGCCGCCAAAATATCCGGTTTTTGAGGAGTATAGTGCCCCGGTGAGGTGTTTGAGACCCCTCCTTCGTCTGAAACCGTAAGAAGGATCGTTGAAGCAGTGTTCGCTGTGACGAGTGCACAGCATGGAAAAAATGTACAACCCTGTGCCCCTGTTGTGGCTTCAACGTCGGGTGGCGTGATGGAGCAGATGACTTTTGGTAGACCATCGGGGCAACAGCTGAATATGCGTTTAGTGCAGGGAGCGCACTCAGTTGACAAATATTTGCAAGCATTTCTTATAATAAGCCGCTACCCATGCTTTGAGTTGGAGAACGAGCAGGCTATAGTCGATAGATTTTATAATGGTCTGCGTGGCGAGCTGCGAATCCTACTGCTAGGACCAAAATTATTGGGATTCCGAGCCTTGGTGGAGTCGGCTAGATCTTTGGAAGTAGACTTGAGGAAGACTCACCCGATTCCAGCGAACATGGTATCGAACTATGCAAGCCCCATAAGAGCTGCATCCGGCAGAATGCTGGAGAAGGGGGCTACAGCATCGACTAGTAAAGCTACTTACACGTGTCATACTTGTGGAAGGAAAGGTAACTTTGCCCGAGAGAGTTGGAATGGTGCTCAGAAGACTAAAAAAGTTATGTCAGGAGCAGTTGAGGACTTTAGTGCAAAGGAAACGACGTTCAAAGTGCCAAACACCTCAAAGTCTGGATATCGAAGGTGGTATAAGAAGGCTAGGACTTTAGGTCTAGCCCCTCCTTTCGGTTCTTCGGGGGCATCTACAGGCCAAACCCCGGGCGCATGTTACAACTGTGGGGAGCCGGGGCATTATGCATGTAGGTGCCGAAAGCCCGAGAGGAAGCACGCCGTCGTGAGGACAGGTATGGTTTAAAGATAGTTTAGCCTTAAATACTTGTCGCCCTTGTGCAGGTTAGCTTAGAACTATTTGTGCTAAGCTTTGTTCTGATTTTCGTTTATCTGGTGAGAGCACCGTTCTTTTATGGAACTTCGCATTCCTTTATTCAAGAATTATATTGCACGTCGGAGTACCTCCTTCGATGGTAAGAGACTAATTGGATGCGTTATGGTCCATTGGTGCTCAATGCGCGCGGGTAGAATTTGTTACGCTTAAGTTTGGATTGGGAGTCAGGAGTTCCATTTGCTAGCATCGCTACTGCCGCTGGAGGAGTGCTACGTAATATTTGGCATGGACTAGCTCTCGGAGCAGCAAGCCTATTTTTATTGCGGTCGCAAGGAAGTCAATTTGGGAGCAAGTCATGAGACGACCTTTACGGGCTTGAAAGGGGTCGAGCAGGACGTTGATGTCTGCTCTTTAGGTGGTGATGGTGGTTCGTGTTGGTGTAGAGCAGTTCTTTACACTAGTGGAGGTTGCAAAGCCGAAACCTACTTTGGATAGTATTTTAGTGGTATCGGAGTACCCTGATGTGTTCCCTAGCGATCTTCCTAGAGCCCCGCCTCAACGGGAGATAGATTTTACGATTGAGCTAGTGCCAGGTGCGAAGCCTGTGTCATGATCTCCGGATCGGCTAGCGCCTAAAGAAATGGCGGAGCTGAAGGTGCAACTTCAAGAGTTATTGGAGCAAGGGTTTGTGTGTCCAAGTTCGTTGTCTTGGAGCGCATCGGTCCTCTTTGTAAAGAAGAAAGACGGGAGCTTGAGACTTTGTATTGATTATCGGGAGTTGAACAAGCTAATGGAAAAGAACAAGTACACGATCCCGAGGATTGATGATATATTTGATCCGTTGGTCGGATCGACAGCGTACTCAAAGTTAGATCTCAAGTCTGGATACTATCAACTGGGGATAAGGGAGAGCGATATCCCCAAAACAGCTTTTAGTATGAGATACGGGCATTACGAGTTTATGGTCATGATGTTTGGGCTGACTAATGCACCGTCAGTGTTTATGGATTTGATGAATCGGACGTTCAGGGAGTACTTGGACCATTTTGTGATCGTCTTCATCGATGATATTTTTGTGTACTCGCAGAGTGGGGAAGATCACTACAGGCATCTTCATTTGGTATTGAAGACGCTAAGGAGGAATCAACTATACGCCAAGTTCTCCAAATGCGAGTTTTGGTTGTCCTCAGTGGCGTTCCTCGGTCATATAGTGAGTGGGGAAGGTATTGCAATGGATCCGACAAAGATTGTTGTGATACGAGAGTGGCCTGAGCTTTCTACGGTAGCGGAAGTCCAGAGCTTTCTGGGGCTTGCCGGCTATTATAGGCGCTTCGTGGAGAACTTCTCGCGGATAGCATTACCTCTCACTACATTGACGAGGAAGGAGCAGAAGTTCGTTTGGATGCCAGAGTGCGCGCGAGCTTTTGAAGATTTGAAGTGTCAGTTGACCACGGCGCCTGTGCTGAGTTCGCCGAGTGGGACCAAAGGTTTTGAGATTTATAGCGATGCTTCAGGCAGTGATTTGGGTTGCGTGCTACTGCGTCATGGAAGCGTTATAGCGTATGTCTCGAGACAGCTGAAAGTGCATGAGAGAAATTATCCGGTCCATAACTTGGAGTTAGTGGCCGTGATATTTGCCTTGAAGTTGTGGAGGCACTACTTGTATGGAGTAAGGGTCGAAATCTATACCGACCATAAGAGCCTGAAATATATGTTGGATCAGAAAGATCTGAACATGCGGTAGCGTAGGTGGATGGAGTTCCCGGGGGACTATACAATCAAGATCCACTACGTGCCTGGTAAAGGCAATGCGGTTGCGGACGCGTTGAGTCGCCGGGCCCCAGCTCAAGTCAACTGGGTGTCGGTCCATGACGAGCGGTTGGTTCGGGAGTTAGAGGCGTTGGAGATCTTTTGCGTTGACAAGCAATCAAGTGCTAAAGCATTATTTAATTGGATTGAAGTCCAATATGACCTGGCTGATCGGATTCGGCAGGCTTTGGATATGGATGTCCACATGAAGCAACACATGATAGAGGCTATGGATGGGTCAAATTTCCAATTTATTGTTGAGGACGGATTACTTTGGAAAGACGGTCGTCTGTGCATCCCAAACATGGGCAATTTGCGGGTGGAATTGTTGTACTAGGCGCATCATACCAAGAACTCAATTCACCCGGGGAGCACGAAGATGTACCGCGATGTTAAGAAATTGTTCTGGTCACCAGAACTTAAAAAGGATGTGGCGCTCTACGTGGCGAAGTGTCAAACTTGCGCCTTGGTGATAGCGGAGTGCCAAAAGCCGGGAGGATTCTTGAAATCCTTACCTATTCCAGAGTGGAAGTTCGACGACATTACTATGGACTTTGTGCACGGGTTACCAAGGTCGCAAAAGGGGAATGACATCATTTGGGTGGTCATAGATCATCTAACGAAAGTGTCGCATTTCATTCCGCATAGGAAGGATGATCTTGTTGAGAAATTGGCAAAGTTATATGTGGATAATATTGTACGGCTTCATGGTGTGCCCCGCAGCATCATGAGTGACCAAGATGGGTGGTTCACGTCCAATGATTGGAGGCTGGTGCAGCAGATGTTGGGAACAAAGCTGAGTTTTAGCACAGCCTTTCATCCACAAACGGATGGGCAGACAGAGAGGGTCAATAGGACAATGGAAGACATGCTTTGCATGTGTGTCCTGGACTTTGGAAAGCAATGGGAAGATCACCTATACTTGGTGGAATTCGCTTACAACAATAGCTACCAGACGAGCATTCAAATGGCGCCCTTTGAGGCCCTTTATGGTAGAAAATGTCGCACGTCATTGTCCTGGTTGGAAACGGGTGAATCAAAGTTGTATAAGCGACTAGAGGTGGAGGATGCTACTTCTTTGATGAGAACCATTCGGGAGAGGTTGCTAATCGCTCAGGACCGCCAGGCTAAGTACTATAATTCCAAGCACAGGAACGTGGAGTTCGCTGTTGGCGATTGGGTGTACTTGAAGATCAAGCCGTTCAAGGGTGTCTCGCGGGTGCGGCGCTTGAAGAAGCTAAGCCCGAGGTACCTTGGACCGTTTGAGGTTCTGGAGCGGATTGGTGAAGCAACGTACCGGTTGAAGCTCTCAGTGGAGCTTAGTGGTCTACATGATGTATTCCATATATCGGTGCTACGGAAGGCTGTGTAAGAGCCTACGCAAGTGATCGCGGTCAATCAAGTGTCGGTTGATAGTGGGTTGACGATGAAGGTCAAGCCCGTATGTATTGAGGACTCAGAATTCAAGCGGCTACGCAATAAAGAGATCAGGATGGTCAAGATCCGTTGGGACAATTGCGGTCGGGAGGAGTTCTCTTGGGAGCGAGAGCAGACTATGCTTGAGGAGTACCTGGAGTTGTTTCACTCAGGTACCATTTAAGTTTTATGTTTCTTTCCTTTATGTAATTTCGTGGGCGAAATTCTTTTAAGAGGGGGAGAGTTGTAACGCCCCAAAACTCAAAAGAGCGACGGGAGGCGTTTTGGGCCAAATTTGGAATTTGGCAGGGGGAACATGGCCTGGGACACGGGCGTGTCCCAGGGCGTGTCAGGCTCGAGTCGACGATTTGGCTAAGAGGTCGACGAATTTTGGAGTTGACGATCAACGAGCAGCGAACACGGCCTGAGACATGGGCGTGTCTCAGGACGTGTCGAGCTCATGTCGACGATCGGCCCGGGAAGTCGACATTTTCGCTTGACGATGTGTCGAGACAGGGAACACAGCCTAGGACACGGGCGTGTCCAGGGCCGTGTCGGGTGGTCGACGTACTGCGCTCGACGAAATGTCGAGATAGTGTGCACGGCCTGGAGCCCAGGCATGTTTGGGTTTGATACGGGCGTGTCAAATAGGACATGGGCGTGTCCAAGACCCATGTGAGTCTCGGGTTGGTGTTGGTCCTATGTTGATAGGGGAAACACGCCGGGGAACACAGGCGTGTACTGGCTGACACAGGCGTGTCAGGTCGAACACGGGCGTGTTGGATGCCTGTGTGTTTTTCGAGACGCATTGATTTTGACGGCGAATGAGGGACACGGCCCTGGACACGGGCTTGTCGCAGGCCGTGTTTGGCCCAGGTTATACATTTCAGCTACGGATCGTTGTCGTTTGTTTCATTATTTTGGGATCCGACGGTTGGGGGTTGTTCCTACTGGGATATACCCGGAATTGGGCCTTTGAAACCATCATTTCACTTGAGTGGTTCTCTTTCTAAGTCTAGAGAGAGGGGAGAGCAAAGGAGGAAGAAGAAGCCTAGATCCAGTCACCAGCGGAGCTTCGGAGCTCCAAATCGCGAACTGACTTCGGATCTACGGAGGCAAGGAGAGTGCGGTGCTTTTCATCCGCTTACATTTCCATGGCGCCAAGGAAGAATGTTAGGGTAACAATTTTCTACTTGAGCATGTGAAGCTCTACTTCTTTTGCATAGGGAAGCCCGCTCTCGCGAGTTTGCGGCGAGTTTGAGGCGTTCCTTCAGGTAGACTTAAATAGTCCCCATTGTGTACATGTAGAGTCCGTAATCGAGAACGGATATAAGCATGATGTGTGAAGCCAACCCAGACAAGTTGGTCTGGATCGGTGATGTTGCATTGCATAAGTGGACGAAGAAGACTCCGTGTGAATGTTTATTTTTAGGGTTTTCTACGAGGTAGATTGCAATAGGGAGCCTTGGGGATTAACTCCAAGGTGCACCCAGAAAACTTGGCGGATGCATGGTTCTGCCATCATGTGGGCCTGGGAGCCAACTTGAACATAACTGGGTTATGTGATGTATGTAAATGATTTGGGACTCGGGAAATTTTGACCCGCGCATATGTTTTAAATTAACATTGCGGTGGGAGCAACGGGTCAGGCGGAATCGTACCCGCTCTATGTCGTTCGGTTAAAGAGACCTAAAGTTACTTGGCACTTACCGTTGGCATAGATGGAGGGTCTTAGGCAGTGACCAGAAAGACCAAATGCTCACGAGAGATTGTCGTCCAGGGGATGGTGGTGAGTCGGCAGACTTAGACCGTGATCACCGAGAATATGTCCTGAGAGCACGGGGCGTGTGGCCGTGCGTGCCAACGCATGTGATGCAATGTATTTATATACTGCTTGGTTATGCTAATAAAGTGCAGGGAAGGAGCATCGCCGCCCCGAATTGGGGGCGGGATCGTTATAATTTGGTCAGCTTTGCTGACCGTTGCTTTGGTTTGCCACCGTTGCGGTGGATTGTACTTGCAGGTGCTGCGGAGCCGAGCGGAAAATAGCGGGCTAAAGCCCAAGTTGCTGAGCCGGCCCTCGAAGGCCTAATTTTGAGTGTTTTATTTTATTCATGTATGGTCGGCCTGCGTGCCGAGGTTTGAAAGACATGTAATTTGAGGAAAATAATTGTAAGGTCATAAGGCCAGTACTTGTGTATTTGTACATCATTCCTTTTGGTTCTGTTTAGTGGACATTCATGCTAATGTTGGGTTCTTGTTATTGTAACTAATAAAATTGCTTTTGCTAGAATGACTCTGTGTAGGCCGTTGGATTGGTTGGATTGTCTCCATTGAGTAACCACCCGGTCTGTCTATGGTATAAGGCGTCAGGCCCCGGCCAGACCTACTACTATATGTTATGTGACGGATAGGGGGCGTTACAATTTGGTATCAGACTACTGGTTTTGGTCGGGCTTAAAATGAATTCGTGGATAAATTCTTTTTAAGGGGTGGTGCGCACATGTGTGTGCATCATCGTTATAACAGTAAATGAACCCATGAATGTCCACTTATGAATGAAAATACACGTGTTTGAGGAACCTGCGTGTTTGATGAATTGTAAATGTACCTATTTTTTTGTACATTAATTTAGTTGTTTTCATTTATTTTTGTCCTTTTTACTTATTTTTATTCAATAAAATGCTCCTACTTTTGTCAATATTATACTAACTTGTTTTATTTTATTTTTTAGGAAAAAATCAAAATCTGCCAAAAAATTGACAAGTCACGCCCGTGACATATTGGTCACGCCCGTGACCATGGCGTGACACGTCAAACTCCAATGAAATCAGCAAATTTTGAAGTGCAAAGCTTGACACGCCCGGGGTCATGCCCGTGTCACCCGACACGGGGCGTGATCCAAGCCCGTGTCCACCCGCTCGACATTTCCAGCTCAACGATCGTCGACCTCCTCGACACGCCCAGAGTCACGCCCGTGACCTAGGGCGTGACTCAATCTCAGCTCAACGATTTCAACTCGACACTTTCCGCTCGACATTCGTCGAGTGTTGACACCAACTGACACGCCCAGAGTCACGCCCGTGACCTGGGGCGTGACCTTTCTAGCTAGCCCGACAAGACCTGCCCGAAGACTTTCGGTGCAACCCGCGCCCAGATCCACCTGCTTGACACGCCCAACGTCACGCCCGTGACCTGGGGCGTGACCACTGCGAGACCGACACGTGTCCAGCCCGAAGTCCACTTTCCCGTCAAATCGCCGGCCGCCTTCGCAAATAGTACTGACACGCCCCCTGTCACGCCCGTGACCAAGGGCGTGTACTTGTAAATTTTTCCCTATAAATTCAGAGCTTCTGCTTGAGTTCTTGTTCCCCTTTTTGAACCATTTTGCCTTAGTGTTGTGCTGCTGGAATGCTTCCAAGGGTTATATAAGGGATATTTTCTCCCCCTCTCCTTAGATTTTAGTTTCATGTCTTTTGTAACTTGTCTTTTTATTTAATGAAATATGTGTTTTCTTCTCTTATATTGCCTTTGGAATGTATCTGTGCAACTCACACCTTATGCAATCTTATTTACTTTTGTTTTTAACTTTTTTTTCATTCTTTTCTAAGGGTGTGTGTGTGTGTATGAGTTTAACTTAGTATTATTGCTTTCATAATCTTCATAGTTTAGCTTTTCCGTTCATATAATGTTCATCCTTATGAGTTTATAAAAACGTTTTAAAAGTGATTTTTTATCTTTTTCGCTAGTTTTGTTCGTTTTTATCTGTAAAACGTTTTACTCCTTTTAACTTTATTATCACTTTTCAAGCACTTTTATAAAATTATAAGAATGAAAATATAGTCGTTTTAATTTTTCATGCACTTAGTTTTTTTTATTTAAAACTTTTGCTTATTTAATTTTTTCGTTCTCTTTTTACGCATTTCTACCGCATTCTAGCGGTAGAAATGTATTCGTTTTAATTTTTCGGGTATTTTCATTTTATGTTTATTTGCAAACCTTTTTGCCCGGTTTATTTTTATTTCAGCTTTTTACGTATTTCTACCGCATTCTAGCGGTAGAAATGCAGTTATTTTAATTTTTCGTCAACTTAGTTTTTCTTAATTTTTTCGCTCATGTGTGTGTGCGCATTTATTTCCGCCTACTCGTTAAGAGTTAAATGGCGCATTGCTTTTATTTTATTTCAGTAGAGTGCGTGTCTTTTCATTTATGTCGTGTGCGTGTGTTTTACTTTCCTGTAGAGTGTGTGTGTTTTCATTTATGTCGAGAGAGCGTGTGCGTGAGTTTTACTTTATGTCGAGTGTGTGCGTGTGTTGCATTTATTTAGTCCTACTCGTTTGAGTAGGACCCGCTTTCTTTCTCCCGCCCACGCGCTTGCGCCGGGACTCGCAATTTACAACTTTCTTCAGTCCTACTCGCTTGAGTAGGACTTGTAATTTTCTGCTTTATTTTCCTGCTTTCATTTACTGCTTTCATTTACTGCTTTCTTTACTGCTTTATTTTCTGCTTTTTCCGCAAGCCGTCCCCATTCCGATGAGTGGCTAATCGTTCTTAGCCCTCGGCATCGAAGAGCATTGGGACAGATAAAATAGCTTAAAATAACTAAAGTTCTAATTTTTCTAATTAATTAAAAGTACTTAAGGTTTTCCCGGGGTTAACGACGCGTAGGACCACATATCGATGTGTGGGCCCTATTTTCGTTTTCCATACGCTCGTCGAGAGGCTGTGCTTATGGACAGATCACCCCTTGGCAAAGAGAGTTCCGCACTAACCCTCGAGAGAGGAGGCGCGCCAACTCTACCGGATTGGGTTCCCCACCCAATAGCGGGGTTCTTAGCGTGATGCGAGCGTTAAGAGGAATCCTTCGTCGGACTAACGTTCGGTCGAATAGTCTTAGCGTTCAGGTGAGTGATAGCCCTATAGCTAGGTGAGCTCATTTTAGTGGAACCTCCACGGCCAAGTCTCCGCCTTAATTAATTAGAAATTTAGGAGCTCTTTTTATTTAAAGTTTATTTTAGTTCAATTATTTTTTCGGTGCCATCGAGCTAAGCTCTTCACCGACACCACCTTCATGCTTTCATTTTCTTTCTGCCATTTTCTGTTTTTTTTATTATATATAAATACCCGACAAGTATTATCGGTAAAATAATAGTCCCCTCTAGGGAAGGGTGGAAATAATCGAACCAACCCAGAGAACAATACGACCTCGATATTCCACCCGGAATATCATGTACTACTCACGATAGGTGCACTTGCCTCCTTTCGTTAAAACTCGATCTAAACCGTTTTATATCCAAATAAATAAATATGTGCGCCCCGTTTTCTAAATAAAATCACTTTGCCTTTTTCTCAAATAAAACCGCCGGGTCGCCGCGTGACCGTAAATAATTTTGGAGTTTTAACCACCAGTGTTCCTATAATTGCTTTTTGTAATTTTGTATGGTCGCTTAACGGTGTTTTGTACAACTGTTGGTGACCAGAAGCGGTGTTGGGCCGCCAGAATGTCTATTTTCTGAGGAGTATAGTGCATCCGGTGAGGTGTTTGAGAACCCTCCTTCGTCTGAAACCATAATAAGGATCGTTGAAGCAGTGTTCGCTGTGACGAGTGCACAGCATAGAAGAAATGTACAACCATGTGCCCCTGTTGTCGCTTCAACGCTGGGTGGCATGATGGAGCAGATGACTTTTGGTAGACCATCGGGGCAGCAGCTGAATATGCGTTTAGTGCAGGGAGCGCACTCAATTGACGAATATTTGCAAGCATTTATTATAATAAGCCGCTACCCATGCTTTGAGTTGGAGAACGAGCAAGCTATAGTCGATAGATTTTATAACGGTCTGCGTGGCGAGCTGCGAATCCTACTGCTAGGACCAAAATTATTGGGATTCCGAGCCTTGGTGGAGTCGGCTAGATCTTTGGAAGTAGACTTGAGGAAGACTCACCCAATGCCAGCGACCATGGTATCGAACTATGCAAGCCCCATAAGAGCTGCATCCGGCAGAATGCTGGAGAAGGGGGCTACAGCATCGACTAGCAAAGCTACTTACACTTGTCATACTTGTGGAAGGAAAGGGCACTTTGCCTGAGATTGTTGGAATGGTGCTCAGAAGACTAAGAAAGTTATGTCAGGAGCAGTTGAGGACTTTAGTGCAAAGGAAACGGCATTCAAAGTGTCGAACACCTCAAAGTCTGGATATCGAAGGTGGTATAAGAAGGCTAGGACTTTGGGTCTAGCCACTCCTTTCGGTGCTTCGGGGGCATCTACAGGCCAAACCCCGGCGCATGTTACAACTTTGGGGAGCCGGGGCATTATGCCGGTAGGTGCCGAAAACCCGATAGGAAGCACGCCGTCGTGAGGGCATGTATGGTTTAAAGATAGTTTAGCCTTAAATACTTGTCGCCCTTGTACAGGTTAGCTTAGAACTATTTGTGTTAAGATTTGTTCTTATTTTCGTTTATCTGGTGAGAGCACCGTTCTTTTATGTAACTTCGCATTCCTTTATTCAAGAATTATATTGCGCGTCGGAGTACCTCCTTCGATGGTAAGAGACTAATTGGATGTGTTATAGTCCAATGGTGCTCAATGCGCGCGGGTAGAATTTGTTGCGCTTAGGTTTGGATTGGGATTTAGGAGTTCCATTTTCTAGCGTCGTTATTGCTGCTGGAGGAGTGTGACGGAATATTTGGCATGGACTGTCTCTCGGAGCAGCAAGCCTATTTTGATTGCGGTCGCAAGGAAGTCAAGTTGGGAGCAAGTCATGAGACGACCTTTACGGGCTTGAAAGGGGTCAAGCAGGACATTGATGTCTGCTCTTCAGGTGGTGATGGCGGTTCGTGCTGGTGCAGAGCTGTTCTTTACACTAGTGGAGGTTGCGAAGTCGAAGCCAACTTTAGATAGTATTTTTGTGGTATCAGAGTACCCTGATGTGTTCCCTAGCGATCTTCCTGGAGCCCCGCCTCAGCGGGAGATAGATTTTACGATTGAGCTAGTGCCAGGTGTGAAGCTTGTGTCACGATCTCCGGATCGGCTAGCGCCTAAAGAAATGGCAGTGCTGAAGGTGTAACTTTAAGAGTTGTTGGAGCAAAGGTTTGTGCATCCAAGTTCGTCGCCTTGGATCACACCGGTCCTCTTTGTAAAGAAGAAAGACGGGAGCTTGAGACTTTGTATTGATTATCGGGAGTTGAACAAGCTAACGGAAAAGAACAAGTACCCGATCTCGAGGATTGATGATCTATTTGATCCATTGGTCGGATCGACGGCGTACTCAAAATTGGATCTCAAGTCTGGATACTATCAGCTGAGGATAAGGGAGAGTGATATCCCCAAAACAGCTTTTAGTACGAGATACAGGCATTACGAGTTTACGGTCATGTCGTTTGGGCTGACTAATGCACCGTCAGTGTTTATGGATTTGATGAACCGGACGTTCAGGGAGTACTTGGACCATTTTGTGATCGTCTTCATCAACGATATTTTAGTGTACTCGTAGAGTGAGGAAGATCACTACAGGCATCTTCATTTGGTATTGGAGACGCTGAGGAGGAATCAACTATACGCCAAGTTCTCCAAATGCGAGTTTTGGTTGTCCTCAGTGGCGTTCCTAGGTCATATAGTGTTGGGTATTGTATCCACAATTACCTGGATTTGATGAAGCCACCTGTTAAGCTAAGATGAATTCACAATGTATTTGATGAAATCTTTTAAGTTGTGCTTGCAGTTATTCCACGCTAAGTACACACCAATGTCAGGGTGCAGTAGGTCAATATACCCGGGTCTGCGCGACGTAATCCCTCGTTGAGCAGATCAGTGTGTTGGCCTACGTGTACTCTCTCTATTGGAGTGTACTTATTTTCAAGTACAGGGCTGTGATAATGCAAGAGCAGACAAGGAGTAAGGATGAGTCAAAGAGCAGCTCATGGGTGGAAAGATGAAAAATCGTCTAAGTAATAATCGACGAGAATCACCAAGTGATTCTCGCCGATTCGGCGAGAATCACTAGTGATTCTCGCCGAATCGTCGAGAATCACTAGCTGATTCTCGCCGACTCTATCTGGCTAAATCACTAGTAAAAATCGTCGAGAATCACTAGTGATTCTCGCCGAATCGTCGAGAATCACCTTCGATTCTCGCCGATTTTGCCTTAGGCGATTTTCTGGAACCCGCTGGACCGGACTCAGCCGCTGGCGCTGTTTTGAACCGGGCTTGGGGTTTCTTGTTGGTGGAGCCCACAACGGTCATCTTGAAGACCTAATGTATAAATACACCTGTATTTTTGAACAGTATAGAGAAGACAGAAAAACGAATACACGAGCCGTCGACGTGACCTAGATCGCGAAAAACTAGCTCCGCCGCCGTCGCCGCTCGTGCTAGTGGATCGCCGACTTTGATCGTGGTTTCTTCCAGATCTCCCGTCGACAGAAGCTTAGCCAAGCACAGCGTCTCACGCGTCTAACCAGAGATCCCTTGTCTCTTGATTTGTTGATCGGGAAAACCTTCCCCTTCCGAATCGATTGAGATGATCGATCCTAGTGTGATCGTTGGAAGACCTTGCTAGCTTTGCTACGAAGATTGAATCTCCAAAGAATAGCCGCAGCACGCCATTGTCACCGCCGATCTCGAGAACCAAGCCGCCGCACTTCTTGCCGCCGCCGGTTTCGGGGAGATTCTCTCCAAGTGAGATCTAGGGTTGTGGACTCTTCGTTGACTTCAAGAACACGTCGTCGAACGAAGAGGGACACCTTATTCTCCATAAGTTGTTTGTATTTCTTGTACATTCTATTTTCAATTTTGTTGTAAAGGAACGGTGGTTCCTAGTTGTAAGGGTTGAGTGCAACCCGTGTTGTGGGAGTGGTGACTCCTACGTGTGGAAGGATTCCTTCCGCTAGTGCAAGGATTGGATTTCAATCCTGTTGGTGAAGTGACCGAGTCATCCCGGGTCAGGAGATAGGTCGAAGGGGGAAAGTGGATGTACCTAAATCGGGGAACCACTATAATTTGCATGTGTCCTTTCTGTGCTGTGTTGTCATGTTTTCTTGTGCAGGTACGATTTTAATTCTGCAAAAACGCTGCAAGACACCTATTCCCCCCCCCCATAGGTGAAGGTAGTTGACACTAAGTGGACTTACATATAGTGAGTGGGGAAGGTATTGCAGTGGATCCGGTAAAGATTGTTGCAATACGAGAGTGGCCTGAGCTTTCTACGGTAGCGGAAGTCCGGAGCTTTCTGGAGCTTGCCAGCTATTATAGGCACTTCGTGGAGAACTTCTCACGGATAGCGTTACCTCTCACTACATTGATGAGGAAGGAGCAGAAGTTCGTTTGGACACCAGAGTGTGCGCAAGCTTTTGAAGAGTTGAAGTGTCGGTTGACCACGGCGCCTGTGCTGAGTTCGCCGAGTGCGACCAAAGGTTTTGAGATTTATAGCGATGCTTCGGGCAGTGGTTTGTGTTGTGTGCTACTGCGGCATGGAAGCGTTATAGCATATGGCTCGAGACAGTTGAAAGTGCACGAGAGAAATTATCCGGTCCATGACTTGGAGTTAGCGGCTGTGATATTTGCCTTGAAGCTGTGGAGACAGTACTTGTATGGACTAAGGGTCGAAATCTATACCGACCATAAGAGCCTGAAATATTTTCTGGATCAGAAAGATCTGAACATGCGGCAGCGTATGTGGATGGAGTTCCTGGGGGACTATACAATCAAGATCCACTACGTGCCTGGTAAAGGCAATGCGGTTGCGGACGCGTTGAGTCACCGGGCTCCAGCTCAAGCCAATTGGTTGTCGGTCCATGACGAGTTGTTGGTTCGGGAGTTAGAGGCATTGGAGATCTTTTGCGTTGACAAGCAATCAAGTGCTAAAGCATTATTTAATTGGATTGAAGTCCAATATGACCTGGCTGATCAGATTCGGCAGGCTTTGGATATGGATGTCCACATGAAGAAACACATGATAGAGGCTCTGGATGGGTCAAATTCCTAATTCGTTGTGGAGGACGGATTACTTTGGAAAGACGGTCGTCTGTGAGTCCCAAATGTGGGCAATTTGCGGGTGGAAATGTTGTACGAGGCGCATCATACCAAGTACTCAATTCACCCGGGGAGCACGAAGATGTACCGCGATGTTAAGAAATTGTTCTGGTGGCCAGGACTGAAAAAGGATGTGGTGCTCTACGTGGCGAAGTGTCAAACTTGTGCCTTGGTGAAAGCGGAGTGCCAAAAGCCGGGAGGATTCTTGAAATCCTTGCCTATTCCGGAGTGGAAGTTCGACGGCATTACTATGGACTTTGTGCACGGGTTGCCAAGGTCGCAAAAGGGGAACGACGCCACTTGGGTGGTCGTAGATCATCTAACGAAGGTGTCGCATTTCATTCCGTATAGGAAGGGTGATCCGGTTGAGAAATTGGCAAAGCTATATGTGGATAATATTGTATGGCTTCATGGTGTGCCCCGTAGCATCGTTAGTGACCGAGATGGGCGGTTCACGTCCAATGATTGGAGGCTAGTGCAGCAGATGTTGGGAACAAAGTTGAGTTTTAGCACATCCTTTCATCCGCATACGGATGGGCAGACAGAGAGGGTCAATAGGACAATGGAAGACATGTTTCGCATGTGTGTCTTGGACTTTGAAAAGCAATGGGAAGATCACCTATACTTGGTGGAATTCGCTTACAACAATAGCTACCATGAGAGCATTCAAATGGTGCCCTTCGAGGCCCTTTATGGTAGAAAATGTCGCACGCCGTTGTCCTGGTTGCAAACTGGTGAATCAAAGTTGTATAAGCGACTAGAGGTGGAGGATGCTACTTCTTTGGTGAGAACTACTTGGGAGAGGTTGTTAATCGCTCAGGACCGCCAGGCTAAGTACTATAATATCAAGCACAGGAACGTGGAGTTCTCTATTGGAGATTGGGTGTACTTGAAGATCAAGCCTTTCAAGGGTGTCTCGCGGGTGCGGTGCTTGAAGAAGCTAAGCTTGTTGGGTACATAGGTCTAAATGTACCTGATTTGAAGAAGCCTCACAAAACTCAATGATATACATCAAAATGTATTTGATGTGTTTTGAGTTTACTTGTGCAGGCTAAGTATTTGCAGGAAAGAAGAAAAAGTTTCTAAGTCCATGTGTCGACACCAAGGAGCAATGTGTCGACACTTAAGAAGATTTGTGTCGACACCCAGGCAAGCAGTGTCGACACTTGGAGTCATTGTGTCGACACCAGGGATGCTGAGTCGACACCAGATACAAAGTGTCGACACAAGGAGCTGTGTCGACACTCAGTGAAGAAAAGACAGTGAAGCTGTGTCGACACTTAGCAGTTGTGTCGACACCCAGAAAAACAGTGTCTACATCAGAAAGTGTCGACACTTGGAGGCTGTGTCGACACTCAGCAAAAGTCTGCAGAGACCAAGTACAAGTGTCGACACCCAGAACAATGTGTCGACACTCAACAGAAGAGTCAACACTTAGCAGAAGAGTCAACACTTAAAGTAAGTGTCGACACCTAGAACAATGTGTCGACACTTAGCTGAAGACTCAACACTTGAAGAAAGTGTCGACACAAGGAGCTGTGTCGACACTTAGCAAAGAACAGCAAAGTTCAACAAAATATGCTAAGTACAAGTGTCGACACTAAGGGAATGTGTCGACACTCAGCCAGAGTCTCGACAAAAGAAGAAAGTGTCGACACCCAGAGCAATGTGTCGACACTCAACAAATATCAACACTGAAGATATGTGTCAACACCAAGAAGCAGTGTCGACACTTAACAAATTCAACACATGAAGATGTGTCGACACAAAGGTGTTGTGTCGACACTTAGAAGAATTCAGCAAAATACTGAAGTACAGGTACTTGTGTCGACACTCAATTTCAGTGTTGACACATGAAGAAGAAGTAGTGTCGAGATACAAAATCTACAACACAAGGAGTTGTGTCGACACCTTGTAGACTAGTGTCGACACTTAGACAACTTGTGTCGACACTTGGTCTATAAGTGTCGACACTTAAAGACAGAAAGTCTCGACACTTTCAGACAGTTAGAGAATTTTCAAGAACTGACTGGATGACTTGACAGCTGTCATTCCAGCCGGTCTAAAGCACCTGTCAGAGTTGTCAGAATTCAGTTATGAACCGGGCCAGCCGATTACCATGAAGAAGGCCTATAAATAGGCTTATGCTGTCTACAGAAATGAGTTGTTGAAATCATTGATCAAGTATTCAACAAAGAAGATCTAGCTATTCCTTGAAGAATCAAGTGCAGATCTAAGAAGTTGGAGAGAGAGCTCCATCCAAGAAATCAGCTGTTGGAACCCAGCTGAGAAGAAGGATTCAGATTAGTCTGAATCTTAAGAAGCAGAGATCAAGGATCAACTGCAGAAGGAGTCAATCTTATTGAGTTCTACTTTCAAGAAGCTTTGAAGAAAGCTAAGTCAGATTGAGTCCAGCTGAGTTCTTCCAAGAACTCATCAAGAATCTCACAACTTATCTCTCTTTCATCTAAGTTGTTGAGTTTATACATTTTGTATTCATTATAACTTGTAGGATCCTTAGGGATCTGAGATTGTAAGCCTGCAATTATAAAGGCTGAGGGTAGGAGAGTGAAATCTCTGAGTGTAGGCCTTGGTGGCTGAGTGTAGGCCTTGGTGGCTGAGTGTAGGCCTTGGTGGCTGAGTGTAGGCCTTTGTGGCTGAGTGTAGGCTTTGTGGAAAAGCTGAGTTGTAGGGCCTTGGGCCTGAGGTGTAGGAACCAGTTTGGGTTCTGAGATAGTGGAGAAGTTTGGCCGAATCTAGTACACTGCTAGATAGGCGAAGGGGGAAAGTGGATGTACCCAAAGCTTGGGGAACCACTATAAAACTCTGTGTCTACTGTGTGATTGTTGTTGGCTGTGATTGTTGCATATGTGCTGTGTTATAGTAGATAGAATTTTGTGATGTTAACTGATTGCTGCCATAAAAAGTTAAAAAGAATTTGGTCACCTATTCACCCCCCCTCTAGGTGTTTAGGTACAATATCTTTCAAAGCCCGAGGTACCTTGGACCGTTTGAGGTTCTAGAGCGGATTGGTGAAGCAGCATACCGGTTGAAGCTGTCAGTAGAGCTTAGTGGTCTACATGATGTATTACATATATCGGTGCTACGGAAGGCAGTACAAGAGCCTACGCAAGTGATCGCGGTCAATCAAGTGTCAGTTGATAGTGGGTTGACCATGAAGGTCAAGCCCGTACGTATTGAGGACTCGAAAGTCAAGCGGCTACGCAATAAAGAGATCAGGATGGTCAAGGTCCGTTGGAATAATTGCGGTCGGGAGGAGCTCTCTTGGGAGCGAGAGCAGACTATGCTTGAGGAGTACCCGGAGTTGTTTCACTCAGGTACCATTTAAGTTTTCTGTTTCTTTCCTTTATGTAATTTCGTGGGTGAAATTATTTTAAGAGGGGGAGAGTTGTAACGCCCCAAAACTCAAAAGAGCGACGGGAGGCATTTTGGGCTGAATTTGGAATTTGGCAGGGGGCATACGGCCTGGGACACGGGCATGTCCCAGGGCGTGTCAGGCTCGAGTCGATGATTTGGCTGAGAGGTCGACGAATTTTGGAGTCGACGATCGTCGAGCAGCGAACAGGGCCTGAGACACGGGCGTGTCTCAGGGCGTGTCGAGCTCGTATCGACGATCGACCCGGGAATTCGACATTTTCGCTCGACGATGTGTCGAGACAGGGAACACGGCCTAGGACACGGGCATGTCCAAGGCCGTGTCAGGTGGTCGACGTACTGCTCTCTACGAAGTGTCGAGACAGTGAACAAGGCCTGGAGCCCAGGCATGTTCGAGTTTGACACGGGCATGTCAAATAGGACACGGGCATGTCCAAGACCCGTGTGAGTCTCGGGTTTGTGTTGGTCCTGTGTTGATAGGGGAAACACGCCCGGGAACACGGGCATGTACTGGCTGACACGGGCATGTCAGGTCGAACACGGGCATGTTGGATGCCCGTGTGTTTTTCGAGACGCGTCGATTTTGACGGCGAATGAGGAACACAGCTCAGGACACGGGTGTGTCGCAGGCCGTATTCGGCCCAGGTTTTACATTTCAGCTACGAATCATAGCTGTTCGTTTCCTTATTTTGGGATCCGACAGTTGGGGGTTGTTCCAATTGGGATATACCCGGGATTGGGCCTTTGAAACCCTCATTTCACTTGAGTGGTTCTCTTTCTAAGCCTAGAGAGAGGGGAGAGCAAAGGAGGAAGAAAAAGCCTAGATCCGGTCTCCGGCGGAGCTTCAGAGCTCCAAATCACGAACCGACTTTAGATCTACGGAGGCAAGGAGAGTGCGGTGCTTTTCATCCGCTTTCATTTCCATGGCGCCAAGGAAGAACGCTAGGGTAACGATTCTCTACATGAGCATGTGAAGCTCTACTTCTTTTGCATAGGGAATCCCGCTTTCGCGAGTTTGCGGTATTCCTTCGGGTAGACATGAATAGTCCCCGTTGTGTACATATAGAGTCCGTAATAAAGAACAGATATAGGCATGATGTGTGAAGCCTACCCGGACAAGTTGGTCTGGCTCGGTGATGTTGTATTGCATAAGTGGTCGGAGAAGACTCCGTGCGAATGTTTTTTTTGCGGCTTTTCTACGAGGTAGATTGCAACAGGGAGCCTTGGGGATTAACTCCAAGGTGCACCCAGAAAACTGGGCGGATGCATGGTTCTGCCATCATGTGGGCCTGGGAGCCAACTTGAACATAACTGGGTTATGTGATATATGTAAATGATTTGGGACTCGGGAAAGTTTGACCTGCGCATATATTTTAAATTAACGTTGCGGTGTGAGAACGGGTCAGGCGGAACTGTACCCGCTCTATGTCGTTCGGTTAAAGAGACCTAAAGTTACTTGGCACTTACCATTGTCATATATCGAGGGTCATAGGAGGTGGCTAGAAAGACAAAATGCTCACGAGAGATTGCCATCCAGGCGACGGTGGTGTGTCAGCAGACTTAGACCGTGTTCACCGAGAATGTGCCCTGAGAGCACGGGGCGTGTGGTCGTGCGTGCCAATGCCTGTGATGCAATGTATTTATATACTGCTTGTTTATGCTAATAAAGTGCAGGGAAGGAGCATCGCCGCCCCAAATTGGGGGCGGGATTTGGGGCGGGATCGTTATAATTTGGTCAGCTTTGCTGACCGTTGCTTTGGTTTGCCACCGTTGCGGTGGATTGTGCTTACAGGTGCTGCGGAGCCGAGCAGTAAATAGCAGGCTAAAGCCCAAGTTGATGAGCCGTCCCTCGAAGTCCTAATTTTGAGTGTTTTCTTTTTTTCATGTATGGACCATGCCGAGGTTTGAAAGGCATGTAATTTGAGGAAAACAATTATAAGTCCATAAGGCCAGTACTTGTGTATTTGTACTTCATTCATTTTGGTTCTGTTTAGTGGACATTCATGCTAATGTTGGGTTCTTGTTATTGTAACTAATAAAATTGCTTCCGCTAGAATGACTCTGTGTAGGGCGTTAGATTGGTTGGATGGTCTCTATTGAGTAACCACCTGGTCTGTCTGTGGTATATGGCATTAGGCCCCGGCCAGACCTACTGTTATATGCTATGTGACGGGTAGGGGGCGTTACATGTACTCTTGCCGGCTGGCACACCGAACTTTATTTGGCCAAGTGCTAAAGCACACTTGCCGAGTCAATGTATTGGTATCGGTGCGACGACTCTCCAATACAAAACCCACCACCTTATATTTTATGCACATGCAATATTAATGAATTCCCCCAGATCCAAAGCTCCCCGGACTAACCGGTCCGTAATAAATATCTACCGAGCCAACGGCTCTCCGGGCTAACCTGCCCTTCCCCAAAACCACTGAACCTACCACTCGTGAGACCCAACCTAACTCCCTCAACATCGGGGAGTGTGAGTGTAAGTGTAATCGTAGAGTATTTCTAATTACACTAGTATTCAATTTAGTCTTACAGCTTACGTTAACCTTGCACTGCCTAGGGCATTCCCTGTGAAGGGCTCTCGAGGACACTAGGAACTGTGATGGGATGAAGCCCAAAGCTCCCTTTCGCAAGGTACTTATTATTATTTGTATCTACCTATAGCCAACCTCATTTAAAGTTTTACTTAATCTAACCCTAGTGTATTCTGACTCTCTCACTCCATAGGAAGGATGATGTTTCGTCGACCACGAGCACCATTTAACACTAGTCAACCCAACACTCTTCACAGCATGACTCCCAATGATGGACTCATTTTCACTTCACCAAAATCAGTATACTATTAACCCCATCTTCCTATGTCCATTCTATTGGAGCATGCGTTCCACGCTTCTTTTGTTTGCTAATAAAAAATCTCGTTTGTATTTGATCTTTGGGTGTTTATGATGTGCAGGTATCACAGGTCTAGCTCTAATGGATTTTGGGTGATGATTCATGTCAGAACAGATGCGCATAGCAGATATTGCCATGCGAGATTGGGTATCGCCCACAGGCGACAGCGACGTTCGACGAATCTGTGCTCGAAGATCAATGATTGTCGTTCGACGAATCAACAATACGCATAGAAGATATCGTCAAACGATATTTGGTATCGCCCACAGGCGAGCTATGTTTGATGAATCTGCGCTTGATGACTGATGTTCAACGAATCAACAATGTAAAAATCATGAGATTGTGGGACACGTGGCGGCAGTTATTGCTATTGCCAGGTGGCGATGCCTAGTGTCTCCAGGCGACAGTCCACATTCGACGATCGATGAATCTGCGATGTGAAAATGAGGAGTTCATGGGACACGTGGCAGCATTTACTGATATCGCCAGGTGGAGATACTCAGTGTTGCCATGCGATATCGCCAAAGTATAAAAGACATTCAATTTTTTGAGGAGATTAGGAATTACTTTACCGGGAGTATTTTTCTCGTGCATTCCATCCAAAGAGCTCTAGCCTTTAGAAAACTCTCATTTTCCCAAGAACGTTCAGGAGCGAAGAAGACACGGTTTGTGTGCAACATCTCAGGCAATCTTTGAAAGGATTCGACGTTATCTTCAGAAATTTATTTTAGGGGAGTTTTTATTATAAATTAATATTTTATAACTTATCTTATCATCTTTGTAATCGGTAGAGAAATCACCGCCTTGTGTGTGGCGTTTAAGTCCTTGCGTGACTTAGGAGGAAATCGTCGCCTTGTGTGTGGCGTCTAGGTCCTTGTGTGGCTTAGTGGAAAATCGTCGCCTTGTGCGTGGCGTCCAAGTCCTTGTGTTTCTTAGGGAGTAATCGCTGCCTTATGTGCAGTGTCTAAATCATGCTTAGATCTAGGGGAGGCTAGTGCAAGATCTTGGGAGAGATATGCTTTAGCATGTCAGTTCTTGTAGA
The DNA here is from genome assembly GCA_039583875.1 of Platanthera guangdongensis. Lineage (NCBI taxonomy): Eukaryota > Viridiplantae > Streptophyta > Magnoliopsida > Asparagales > Orchidaceae > Platanthera > Platanthera guangdongensis. The sequence goes on along the minus strand of CM077152.1, from coordinate 83,042,672 downwards.
AGGGCCGACGAAATCAAAAGTTAACTATATTTTTCATAAGTCTTAATCTCCAGCTTCATAGAGATATCTTGTATATTGGTTTATCACTTATGAAATAAAAGATTATCATTTATGTTCTTGTTTATTTCTAAGTGTTTAGTTTTATTATGAAAGATTAGTATTATTTTCTTTACGTGTTGCACCTAGTAAATTAAGAAATAAATATTGTCAACCCTTATTCACCCACTCCCCTCTAAGGGCGTCATAAGATCCAACATTTGTTATCAGAGGCAGGTTATTCCAAAACGGTTTCATAACTGGGAATAATGGCGCTTCATGATCTCACAACCATTAGAGGGGATGAAATTTTGTTAAATGAAAAATCTTTAGCACCGCCATTGTTTATGGGCGAAAACTAAAAGGATGGAAAATTTTAATGGAAAAATTTCTTAAATCCTTAAATATTGAAGTTTGGACTATTATAATTAAAAAGCCCCCAATTATTTTAAATGAAAATGAAATGATTTTAAATGCTAAATCATTAAATATTTTATTTTTTGCACTAGCTCAAAATATTTTCAAACTTATTTATACAATTCCTATAGCTTATGAAGTTTGGAAATAACTTGAGAATTATTAGTCTTCTTTCCACAAATAATGAACAAGAGCAATTTCCTATGGATGTGAGCGAAGAAATTGATGAGGAATCATGTTTGGAGGAAGATCTATCAAATTCATCTAAGAAAAAAGAATGCAACATCACAATATTATACTCAAATGATGACAACACATCAAACGGAAGAGAAGATGAAATCTCATCAATAGAAGAGGACAATGAAGATGTCAAAGGACCTATATGTTCAAATCATGCCTCATCCAAAAGTATTGTAAGAAAATCTAATTATTCTCTTTTTGTTTCAAATTCTATTTCTACATATCACATACTTGAAATTGCTAAACATGGAATTAAGAAATTAAAAAATACTAATTCCAAATTACGTTTAGAAAATAAAACTTTAAAAGCAAATGCTAAAGTAGAATCTCATACTGATGTGTCTTGTTATTCTTCTTGCTCTATATTTGAAAATGCTACATTTTGTTTTGATTGTAATTCTTTTAAAGTGAACTCAAGGTTTATGAAAAAGAGCTTTTAATTTCAAAAGAATATAATGAAAAAATGTTAAATGAAAATAATATTATATCTCATAAACTAGAATCCGTAAAATTACTTGTACAAGAATTTTTAAATAATTTTTAGTCTCTTATATCTATTTTATCTTCAAATTTATATAAGTCATCTACTAGTATTTCAAACTTCATAAAACATACACCTATTAGAATACTTAATCATAGAAAAATATTAAGTTCTGATAATGAGAGTGAAATACAACAAATACTTGTAAATGTAATTCCAAAATTTAATTATCATATGCATTTACAAAATCAATCCACTTCCAATATAAAATTAAATGAACACAAATTTCCAAAAAATAAATATTCCAAGAGTCTATGTTAAACAATATAATTTACACTTAGAAATAATGTCAACATTTTTAAATCCTCAACCCATTGTTTTTCAAACAAACATCATCACATGAAGATTTTAAATAATAAATACAAAAATTTGAAACATAAAAATGAAATTAAACCAAAGTATGAATGGCGGCCCAAATTTAAAAATGACGCTTCAACTACACTTGAAAGGGCCAATTCATACTTGTCTTCCCATAAGCCAACAAGCTATATTTGGGTACCCAAAGGAACTGTCACACTTGGTCCCCTTTGGATTCCAAAATCACTTATTTATTAGTATTCAATCAAATGCGTGAAGTAGAAATAAATCAAAATGAAACAAACAAAATTCTGCTTCATGATTTGCTTAATATCTATTTTATTTTATTTTATTCTATTTTATTGTTATTATTTTTCATTTTTTTATTTATTTTGGATTTTCCTTTGAGCCAACACGTATTATGATCACTTTATATATTTTGATATATGACTTTAACTTATTGAGCCTAAATTCCTAAATGAATCAAATTAAATGAAATTGAACCAAAAGTCATATTATTTTCAAGTGGCCTAACTATCTTATGTCTCTAGCATACATACTTATTAAATTCATTGTCTATAATTGTCTTATAATATCATTATAAATTTAACATTGAATCTTTTAAGTGATATTATCAAGATATATTAATGAAATTATTTTCAAAATGGATTTAATTAAGTTTAAAAAATTATATATATTATTCACCTTACAAGCTTTCACTTAAAATTAATTAAAAAGGATGAATATGAACTTCATGTACACCACTATTATCGAATATGACTATCTGATATCTTATTCTTAAATTAATTCTATTCATAAATCAAAATTCATGATATATCAAGAATTAATCTAAAATTGATTATTTCAAACACACTTAGGAATTATGAATCATATGTTTGGATATTGGTATTATGTTTGGTGTCTTGGTATGTTTCACTATTATTTGCATGCTTCTCATTTTTATCTAAACCTTAGAATTAGTAACTTAAAAAGATTTTAAAAGTTGAAAGATTAAAAGTTAAATTCATTATAACTGTGTGACTTTAAAATAAACTATAATTAAAAAAACATTCTTACATAAAAGTCATAGTTTATGAATTCATCCTTAGACCTAAATGTTTAGTGTATCCATGATTATTTACACCTAGTTTGTGTCTCACATTAGTGAGGGCTTAGGATTGTGTGCATTAGAGACATAACCTCTAAGTCATGTCTTGTCCTTAACCGAGGAGGGTTCTAGTGGGGCCTTGCGAGGCACTGGGGGCAAAGAGTGCTAGGTTGAGAGTCATCTTTTGTATGCATATGTGATTAACACCCCAACCTAAGACATGTGTGCAGATCCTCATTGTTGGATCTTACGACGCACTTAGACGGGGGTGAATAAGGGTTAATTAATTTTCTTTAACTAAACAAAGTTTACTTGGTGAACAAAAATAATGAAATTATGAAATGGAGACTAATTTTTCATAAGCAGACTTGAACACTCTGAATTATATAAAAACAAAAATAACAACAATTCATTTCAAATGTGCTGAAAGTGAATACAAATTATCTCTATAGAGCTAGAGACAAAGGCTTATGAAAAATACAATTTACTTTTGATTTTCCTGATCCTTCTACTAAGAACCGATAGGGTAAAGCATATCTCTCCCTAGATCTTACTACTAGCCTCCCCTAGATCTACCATGATCTAGACGCTGCACACAAGGCAACGATTTCTCCCTAAACAACACAAGGGCTTAGATATCAAGCACCAGGCGTTGATTTTTCCTCAAGCCATACAAGTACTTAGACGCTACGCACAAGGCGATGATTTCCCCTAAGTCATGCAAGGACTTAGACGCAACGCACAAGGCGGCGATTTCTCCTTTCGATTACAGTAGGTTTACAATAGGAATAAAAATAAGACAAATTCAAAACTTCTGAATAAAAACTCCCTTCAAACAAAGTGATGATGATGACGACGAATCCTAGCCAGGGTTGCTTTGAATGCAGCTTACGTGTCGTCAATCTTTTGTGCTTCGACCTTCTTGAGAATATGGAGTAAATCTAGAATATGGAGCTCTCTGGTTCGTCTAAATAGGAAGGTGCACTCCAGGTAATGAAAGTTTTTATCTCCTTAGAAAATTGAATGGCTTTTATTCATTAGCGATATCGCCTGGCGACACTGGGTATCGCCACTTGGCGATATTGGTAACTACTACCACGTGTCCCATGAACTCCTCATTTTCACATCGCAGATTCATTGATCGTCGAAAGTGGATTATCGCCTGGCGACACTGGGTATTGCTAACTGGCGATAGCGATAACTACCGCCATGTGTCCCACGAACTCTTGATTTTTTTCATTACTGATTTGTTGAACGTCGTTCGGCTATCGTCAAGCATAGATTTGTCGGTGATCGCTGTCGCTTGTAGGTGATACCCAATATCGTCTGGAGACATCTTCTATGCTCTAATGTTGATTCATTAAACGGTGGTCGTCAATCAACTAGCGTAGTTTCATCAATCGTCGAGCACAGAATTCGTTGTTGCCTGTGGACGATACCCAATATCGCCTGGCGACATCTTCTAAGCTCAAATGCAGATTTTTGTCCAATGGCGATCGTCGATCGTATGGTCAAGCAAAAATTTGTCGAACGGCGATCATCGAGCGTCACTGTCTCCATTGGGCGATACCCAATATCGCCTAGCGATATCTTCAAAGTGCATCTGTTGTGATATCTGCATATCATAAACACCCAAAGATCAAATAAAAATGAGATTTGTTATTAGCAAACCAAAGAAGCATGGAATGCATGCTCCAACAATCTCCCCCTTTTGATAATAAAAAATCCACTAAGAAAGTGATGTCTTAAGATATTCGCAAGGAGAAAATAACCAAACTAACAATCCAACAAGGCAAGTATATCTATCGAAATGCAGCTAGGGGACACAAGTGTCGTATTAAAATCCGAGAACCGTTGATTAATCTTACTCACACGAAAGCTATTATTTTATCGACGGAAAAATTAGGGTTTAGAAGAAAGCTAAGCGTACTAAAGGAAGAGAATTACTTGCAATGAAAGAGAGCTACTTGCATGAAAAGATAAAGAGAGCTAAAAGAGCGATTATACTAAAGCTTAGTAACGATGAGGGGAAAATGCACTCGATCAGAAATCACCTCGGCAAGAGTGGTTAGAAAAATACGATAAAGAAACCTAAGCTAATTAGGGTAAAGGTCCTTGACCGTGGAGGTTCCATGAATATTGACACGCTTCTCTCGAAGGTCGTGCCTAACTGAGTTTAGGAAGGTCCGACCGACTTTCGCCTAAATCGGAGGCCTAAAACTCGCTTTACGCGGTGAACCCCACTATTGGATTTTACTCCAATCCGGGAGATTTGAACGTCTGCCTCTCTCGAGGGGTGCGAACAACTCCCTTTACTCTTGAGTGCTCATTTCAAACTTTTGGCCTCTCGGCTAGCCCAGAATGAAAGCAAAGGTGGAGAGTATATATCGATGATATACCTCCAACCCGTGATAAATCAAGAGTAATTCAAGGCTAAACCCTAAAAATAAAAGGTAAGATTCAAAGCATCATAACCTAATCACTCAAACCTCGGATCATCAAGATCGAGTACATGGAGGATTAGTTAATCATGGTGAGGTGGAAGAGGGGGGATGAGTAGAAGAAAATAATGAAAATAAAGTAGAAACGAAAAAGAAAACAACACTTCTTTATTAATGGAAACAGGGATCTTACAACTTGAAAACCAGAGATTACAAGTGCATGGAAAGTAAACTACACTATCATTAACATTATACTACAAAAAGAAGCTAGGAGCTAATACAGGGAAAGCATAAAGCTAGAGATAAGAGCTAAAAATGAAGAGACATGCTTGAAAAAGTTCAAAAATACAAAGGACAGAACCTCCCCTCTCAATCCAAAAGGTGTGTTTGAACCCTTGGAGATGGGCTCTATTTATAGATTTTTTCGGGTCGGGTCACGCCCCCCTGTCACGCCCGGGTCGGGCGTGACCTTGGGGCGTGACACATTCGGTGCGACTTTTTCGGGCTGGAATTTAATTCTGGCGAAGTAGCTGAAGTACACGCCCAAATGTCATGCCCTGGTAGGGCGTGTACCTGGGGCGTGTTCTTTGCAGCGTGACTTTGTTGAGCTGAAATTGAATGCTAGAGGTGACGGGCGGGATTGCTGGAGTACACGCCCGAATGTCACGCCCGGGTTAGGCGTGACCCGGGGGCGTGACACTTTCGGTGCGACGGTGGAGCGGGAAAAATGAGCGCGTTGCGGCGATTCCTCGGAACCTGGGGACACGCCTCTGGAACACGCTCGTGTCGGATGTGACATGGGCGTGACCGAGGGCGTGTACAATACGTTTCCACGGAATGCAGTTTCGGACCAATTGCTTCATTCCTCTAGGTTATACGCCCTAGGTACACGCCCTGGTAGGGCATGACCTTGGGGCGTGTCACAGTAAAATTCGGCTGAAAGCCGTGAAAACTTGCAAAAAGCAGAAAAAACACATTAGCGACAAAAATATATACAAAGGGGAATCAAAATAAGTACTTTGCAAGACATGATTTGCTTTAAAACCCTGAAAATATCCTAATAAAATTGACTGCAAACCGTATTATCAAATTCCCTCAAGCTTAAGTTTTGCTTGTCCCCAAGCAAAGATATAAAAACTAGCTAATCATAAAAAGTGACTAATTCAAAAAAGTTTTAATCATGCTTACACAAGTACTATGCAAAATTCTAGGTAGGGAGAATGTAAAACGTAAATCTAAAACAATTATTTTGGTATGGTTTAACTTTTATAAACTTTACTTAATAAAAATAAATCATCCAGAATTTTGACGAAATTCTTTAAATAGATTTAAGCAGGGCAATGAAAATGAAAAGAACGTATTGAGTTATTACTAGATCCAAGCAACGCATTATAATTATATCAATTAAATAACAAAAATCTAAGTTTAAATCCAAAACTAAAACTGATTTACTTTTCTTCTTTTCTTAGTTGTTAAATAAAATTTAAAAAAGGCGTGAATCAAAAGGACTTAATGGGACCGAAATATTTGGTTTAGGATTATGAATAGGAGTGGAATTCAAATATAAACATGGAGGCTTAAAAATCACACTAAACCAAAACAACGAGTTTCAAAAAAAATTTATTTAAAACAAAATATGTATATATATATATATATATATATATATATATATATATATATATATATATATATATATATATATATATAATGTTTTTTTTCTTTCTTTTTTTCTTTATTATTATTTATTTTTTTATTTTTTTCATCATTCATTTTTTTCTCTTTTTTCAAAACAAAGGCCATAAAAAAAATTTCTTTCATGTTGAATTGGCCAGAGAAAATAAATCAAACATTGCTTTTGAGTACACTTTTTTCAACAATTTCTCCAAAGATAACACAAAATTTCCTATCATGAAAATTTTAGAATGAAACTCAAAAAATTTAGCGTGATTAGAAATTTTGTGTTATCTTTGGATCACTACCAGACTGCTGCACCAACCCGCCAGACAATCAGACCGCCTGGACAAACCGCCTGGACAAACCTCCAGGACTAACCCGAACTGCAAACCGCCCGACTTGAGGTCAAACCGCCAATTTCTAACACTCCCCCTCAAGCTGGAGCGTATATGTCAATCATGCCCAGCTTGCTACAAACATCTGAAGCGGAAACTGGTTTTGTGAAGAAGTATCCCAGTTCTTTATCAGAAGTGACAAAAAGAGTACAAATCTGATTTTTCAATACCTCTTCTCTAATGAAATGACAATACACCTTAATCTGCTTTGTCCTCTCATGGAAGACAGGATTCTTTGTTATGTAAATGACGGCATTATTATCACAGAACATAGGAAGAGGATGGTCGTAGATTTCTCCCAAGTCAAGCATAAGTGCTCGTATCCATTTCAAAGAAGCATGGAACGCTCAAAAGGCTCAAATGAAATGCTATGTGGAGTTATCAAATGAATTTGGAAAAAATGCTCAAAAGCGGCTAACTAGTGGTAAAAGATTTTAGGTTGGCAGGAAAGCTCAAACGTAAACAAAAATGGCCTAAATCATTTTCACGTTTTTTTTTAAATTTATTTAAAACATAGAGTTGATAAATTTCAAAAAGCAAGTTCGAGATAATAAAAGAAGATTGATGAAATTATCTTGAAAATAAAAATAATATGTGACTTGGATCGTTCATATCTACTACGTTATTCAAAATTTGTTCTTACAAAAATTATCTAAAGACGAAAAGGAAAATAGTGGATGATAAATTTTAGAGAAAGTAAAGAAAATAAAGAACGGAAAACCATAATAGAAATACACGTTTTAGAGAAATATTTCACCTTAACATGCTACCGTGAATTAGAAACACAGCATGGCCAACATTTTCCTTGTGAAATATGATAAAAAAAATGATTAGAAAAATTATAATTAACTACGTTATTTATAAAGAAGTTTTAGAAAAACAAAACATAAACATGGGGTACTTATTGAAATACCAAAATGCAGCTATATATATATTTTTTTGGATTTTTTGGATTTTTTGGATATTTACAAAAAGCAAAAAGGAGGAAATCATCCCCCAAGCTTAAAATCTACATTGTCCTCAATGGAGAAGGAGGTTGGAGAACGAGAGAAAATTAAAGTACAGAAATGAAAGACAGAATTGAAAAACAGGTACTTCCCCGGTTTTATTTTGCAGGGAAAGCTGAGTGATGCCGCTCCTCCAGGCTTGTGCTTTGGATCTTCAGGAAACGTCGTCTGGTGGACTTTGTCATGGAAGCAGAACCGTTGGAGCAGGCGATCACAGAAGTTTCAGCTTGCCGGAGCCATTCGGGGCAAAAATTGTGAAATAAAGAAAACAGAAAAAGATAACTTGGGTTGCCTCCCAAGAGCGCCCTTTGTTTAAAGTGTCGTTTGAGCTCGACGCATCAAAATAAGATTGTCCCAAATATTATTTAAAAATAAAGTTCGAATAAAGTTCAAAGTTTTTAAGAAAAATAAAGTTCAGATTAATCAAATGTCAGGACAGGAAAGATAGAGTTAACAGGGTTGGGACTGACATCATCATAGAAATACAGTTTAAGACGTTGACCATTCACTTTGAAATTACCCTTATCAGGGTGGGAAATTAAAACAGTACCATAAGAAAAGACTTCTAAAACAGTAAAAGGCCCCGACCAACGTGATTTTAATTTACCCGGGAATAAACGTAAACGAGAATTATAAAGAAGAACTTGGTTGCCCGGCTTAAAGATTTTTGGGTGCCTAAGATGTCGATCGTGCAAACGCTTCGTCCGCTCTTTATAAAGCCTGTTATTTTCATATGCGTAAGAGCGCCACTCGTCGAGTTCGTTAAGTTGAAATTTTCTAAAATCGCCGACAGAGTGGGGATCGAAGTTTAAAAATCGTAAGGCCCAAAAGGCGCGGTGTTCTAACTCTATGGGTAAATGACACGATTTTCCATAAACCAACCGATATGGCGTACAGCCGAGGGCGGTTTTGTACGCTGTTCGGTAGGACCATAAAGCATCGTCTAATTTGGCTGACCAGTCTTTTCTAGATGTGGAAACAGTCTTTTCTAAAATTCTTTTTATTTCCCTATTGACTACTTCGACTTGTCCGTTAGTTTGGGGGTGATAGGCAGTGGAAAGCTTATGAGTAACACCATATTTAGTTAGGATTTTTCATCTAATTTTTCTATAAAAGGATTATCTAGGCACGAAAGGTGGTCAGCGGCCAAGTTCTCGGCACCTTGCTTATCACGGATCTCTAAGTCAAACTCCTGGAGGAGTAAGACCCAGCGAATTAAGCGAGGCTTGGCATCCGTTTTGGAGAGAAGATATTTGAGGGCCGAGTGGTCCGTAAAAACAATAATTTTCGAAAGAGTAATATAAGGGCAAAATTTGTCAAATGCGAATACTACAGCTAAGAGCTCCTTCTCGGTTGTGGTGTAATTTTCCTGTGCAGATGTGAGTGTTTTACTAGAGTAATAAATGGGGTGGAAGTTTTTGGAAATACGTTGACCTAGTACGGCTCCCACCGCATAACTACTCGCATCACACATTATCTCAAACGGAAGATCCCACACCGGAGCTATCATGATTGGGGCATCAATTAATTTTTCTTTTATTAAATTAAAGGCAGCCAGGCAAATGTCATCAAAGATGAATGGGGCGTCTTTTTCTAAGTATGGATAAGGGGCTTGGTAATCTTGGAAAAATCCTTTATGAAGCGGCGGTAGAAACCCGCATGACCTATGAAACTTCTTATAGCTTTTATGTTCGTGGGTGGCGGCAGCTTCTAGATAACTTCTATTTTTGCAACGTCTACTTCAATACCTCTTTCAGAAATTTTATGTCCCAAAACTAACTCTTCCCTCACCATAAAATGGCATTTTTCCCAATTTAAGGAGAGGTTAGTTTCTTCGCATCGCTCTAAGACTTTTTCAAGGTTCTCTAAGCAACTATCGAAGGAATTCCCGAAAACTTCCATGATGCTTTCTACGTACTTGTCAAAGATAGCGAGCATACATCGCTGGAATGTAGCTGGCGCATTGCACAATCCAAATGGCATTCTTCGGTAGGCAAAGGTGCTGAAGGGACAAGTAAACGTAGTTTTCTCCTGGTCCTCAGGAGAGATGGGGATTTGTAAATACCCCGAGAGGCCATCGAGAAAACAATAAAAGTTATGTCCGGAAAGTCATTCTAAAATCTGATCGATGAATGGCAAGGGGAAGTGATCCTTGCGGGTGGCGTCATTTAGCTTACGGTAATCTATACACATTCGCCATCCGGTCACCGTCCGAGTCGGGATTAATTCATTATTTTCATTACTTACTATTGTTATCCCTCCCTTCTTTGGTACTACCTGTACTGGGCTAACCCACTTACTGTCGGATATAGGATAGATAATTCCTGCGTCTAACAATTTCATAACCTCGCCCTTAACTATGTCTTTCATGTTTGGGTTTATATGGCGCTTAGGTTGTATAGAGTTACGTGAATTATCTTCCATTAAGATTTTATGAGTGCAGAAAGATGGGCTTATGCCCTTGATATCAGATATCTGCCAAGCAATAGCTTGGCGATGCTTTCGTAAAATTGAAAGAAGTTTATCCTTTTGTGCATCCGTGAGGTAGGCCGAAACTATGACAGGCAGCTTGGAGTCCTTTTCTAAGAAAGTGTATCGAAGGTGCTCTGGTAGTTCTTTCAGTTCCAAGGTAGGGGGGTCATCATACGAGGTTTTAGAAATTCGTTCTTTTTCAAAAACTATGTCCTCGTACACTTTTTTATATGTAAAATTAAAAGGGGTGTTGCTAGCGGCCATGGCAGCTTCGTGCAGCGATTCAGTTGGAAAAGTAGAAGAGGAACAAAAATCAAAAAATTCTTTTTCAAAATCAGAAAGGCGGGTGGAGGATTCTTCACTTAGGTGTAGAGATTCAGTTGGAGGAGTAGGAGAGGAACAAAAATTGGAAAATTCTTTTTCAAAATCAGAGGTGTGGGAGGAGGATTCTTCACTTACGGTATCTATGAAAAAAACATGAGTCATCATTAGCTAGTGTGTTCTTCATCGAGGGGGTGATAGAGAAAGTTACTTCATCGTCGCCTACTCGAAGGAAGAGCTTACCATTGCTTACGTCAATGATAGCTCGGGAGGTGGCAAGGAAGGGTCGGCCAAGGATCAGGGGAACCTCGACGTCTTCTTTGATGTCCAAAATGACAAAGTCCACCGGGAAGATGACCTTGTCAACTTTGACTAGGACGTCCTCCACTATTCCTAACGGGTATTTGACTGATCTGTCTGCGAGCTGGATACTCATGCGTGTGGGATTGAGACTACCAATTCCTAACTTTTTAAACAACGAGAGGGGCATAAGATTAATACTCGCACCTAAGTCGGCTAAAGCGTGTTTGACAAAGAGATCACCAAAGACACACGGGATAGAGAAACTACCCGGGTCACTGATTTTCTTCGGTAATCCGTTTGTCAAAACCGCCAAGCACTCGGCATTTAACGTGACATGCGAAAGGTTCTCTAACTTCTTCTTGTTGGTCAGGAGGTCCTTAAGGTATTTTGCGTACTTCGGCATCTGGGATATGGCTTCGTGGAAAGGCAGATTTATTTGGATTTGTTTAAACATTTCTAAAAAATGGGTGTATTGATCATCCTGTCGTTGTTTATTAAGTTCGGAAGGGTATGGCGGGGATGGATTATTTTTAAAGGTGGGTGGTGGAGTGACTTCTTTTTTTAAAATAGGGGTGATAATTTCTTCGGCAGAGGGCGGGATTTTTAAAGCGGGAGCGGAGCTTTGATTTTTTAAAGCGGGAGCGGAGCTTGCCTCGGGTTCTTCACTTACCATACCAGGAACTTTCTTCCCACTCCAAAGAGATATAGCTTTTGCTTGCTCACTCGGGTTGGGCTCGGTATTAGAAGTAAGAGACCCTACGGGTCGCTCAGAAATCATTTTAGCGAGTTGTCCTACCTGATTTTCTAAATTTTTAACACTTCCAGTTAAGGTTCTAATCGTAGCGTCATTAGCATTCATGTATTTTGAAAACATTTCCTCCAAATTTGGAGGTTTTGGAAAACTTTGAGGAGGTGGTGGTGGTGCAGAAAAATCACTTTGCGGTGGCGGGCGCACAGCATTCGATGGATTGCTCCACGAAAAATTCGGATGATTTCCTAACGCAGGATTATAACTATTCGGAAAATTAAAACCAGGAGGATGAAAATTTGCAGCAGAAAAATTATTAAAAGCAGTTCTAGGCATATTATTTACATAATCCAAATGTTCGGCGGGAGGAGTTGCAGATTCCCATACCTGAGGGGCGGAGGCAACAGTCATCTCTGTAATTTTTTTGCTTAATATTTCAACTTGTATTGCGAGTTGGGAGACGTTGTCCACTTCAAAGAGACCTGCAAGTTTGTTTGGGCGGGACCTAGGCACATTCCACTAGTAAGTGTTCATGGCCATGTCCTCAAACAGCTCAAGAGCTGCTTCCGAGGTCTTATGGTTTAAAGTACCGCCAGAAGCTGCGTCTATTATTTGCTTTGTGCTTTGATTTAGCCCATTATAGAACGTCTGCACCTGCAACCATACAGGCAGAGCGTGATGTGGGCATCGTCTTAATAATTCTTTAAATCTTTCCCAGGTTTCGTAAAGGGTCTCAGAGTCTATTTGTCCAAAGGCAGAAATGTCATTCCTAAGATTTGCAGTTTTAGCAGGCGGAAAATACTTCGCCAAAATTTTTTCAGTTAATTGCGTCCAAGTAGTTATGCTATTTTTAGGAAGGGTGTTCAGCCACTGCTTAGCCTTAATTCTAAGAGAGAAAGGAAATAATCTGAGCCTAATAGCATCATTTGTGACACCATTTATCTTGAAGGTGTCACAAATCTCAAGAAAGCTGGCTATGTGTGCGTTCGGATCTTCATCTTGAAGCCCGTCAAATTGCACATACTGCTGCACCATTTGAATTATGTTAGGCTTCAGTTCAAAATTATTATTTGCTATTGCAGGGCGAACTATACTAGATTCTGTACCCTCGAGATTCGGTCGTGCATAATAGGACATAGGCCTTTGCACGGCTTCCTCCACGTTGGGTTCTTCCATTCTTAAGGTAGAAAATGACTCGGAATCCTCAACCAGCACTTGGGTAGTAGGGCCTTGAAATCGCGATCTTCTCCGAAGAGTACGCTCAATTTCATGGTCCAGGTCCAAAATAACCGACGGACTTCCGCGGGTCATACACTAGAAGAAGAGAGGAGAAGAAAGATGAATAAAATAAACTAGAAAATAAAAGAGCTAATGAAGTTTGTTTTTTTTAAATAGATTTTTTTATGTTTTAACTCCCGAACTTCCCAAGGGATACCCGGTGAAGGGTTCGCAAGGTACTAGACAAGATAGTGGCATTTAGAGCCACTTTGCCCTTTTCGAGAGAGTTGGGTGGTGTAGAAAAATTTGTGATGTGGGTTTCTATTAAGTAGGCGGTAAATAAAATCCAGCCATTTAACTCCGAGCGAGTAGGCAGAAAATAAAAGCTAACACTCGCGCACTCGACAAAAAATTAAAACACACCCACTCTACAGAAAGTAAACACACACTACTGAAATAAAATCCTGTCATTTAACTCAAGTGAGTAGGCGGAAAAATAAAAATACACACACTTGCTTGAACAAAATCCATCCATTTAACTCAAGTGAGTAGGCGGAAAAATTTTAAGAAGGAGGGTGAGAGAGAGAAGTGATAAAATTAATAGATTCGCGTTTTCAAATTATTAACAGAAGTTGCTTCCCCGGCAACGGCGCCAAAAACTTGATGTCTTAAGATATTCGCAAGGAGAAAATAACCAAACTAGCAATCCAACAATGCAAGTATACCTATCGAAATGCAGCTAGGGGACACAAGTGTCGTATTAAAATCCGGGAACCGTTGATTAATCTTACTCACACGAAAGCTATTATTTTATCGACGGAAAAATTAGGGTTTAGAAGAAAGCTAAGCGTACTAAAGGAAGAGAATTACTTGCAATGAAGAGAGCTACTTGCATGAAAAGATAAAGAGAGCTAAAAGAGCGATTATACTAAAGCTTAGTAACGATGAGGGGAAAATGCACTCGATCAGAAATCACCTGGGCAAGAGTGGTTAGAAAAATACGATAAATAAACCTAAGCTAATTAGGGTAAAGGTCCTTGACCGTGGAGGTTCCATGAATATTGACACGCTTCTCTCGAAGTCCGTGCCTAACTGAGTTTAGGAAGGTCCGACCGACTTTCGCCTAAATCGGAGGCCTAAAACTCGCTTTACGCGGTGAACCCCACTATTGGATTTTACTCCAATCCAGTAGATTTGAACGTCTGCCTCTCTCGAGGGGTGCGAACAACTCCCTTTACTCTTGAGTGCTCATTTCAAACTTTCGGCCTCTTGGCTAGCCCAGAATGAAAGCAAAGGTGGAGAGTATATATCGATGATATACCTCCAACCCGTGATAAATCAAGAGTAATTCAAGGCTAAACTCTCGAAATAAAAGGTAAGATTCAAAGCATCATAACCTAATCACTCGAACCTCGGATCATCAAGATCGAGTACATGGAGGATTAGTTAATCATGGTGAGGTGGAAGAGGGGGGATGAGTAGAAGAAAATAATGAAAACAAAGTAGAAACGAAAAAGAAAACAACACTTCTTTATTAATGGAAACAGGGATCTTACAACTTGAAAACCAGAGATTACAAGTGCATGGAAAGTAAACTACACTATCATTAACATTATACTGCAGAAAGAAGCTAGGAGCTAATACAGGGAAAGCATAAAGCTAGAGATAAGAGCTAAAAATGAAGAGACATGCTTGAAAAAGTTCAAAAATACAAAGGACAGAACCTCCCCTCTCAATCCAAAAGGTGTGTCTGAATCCTTGGAGATGGGCTCTATTTATAGATTTTTTCGGGTTGGGTCACGCCCCCCTGTCACGCCCGGGTCGGGCGTGACCCTGGGGCGTGACACATTCGATGCAACTTTTTCGGGCTGGAATTTAATTCTGGCGAAGTAGCTGAAGTACACGCCCAAATGTCACGCCCTGGTAGGGCGTGTACCTGGGGCGTGTTCTTTGCGGCGTGACTTTGTTGAGCTGAAATTGAATGCTGGAGGTGACGGGCGGGATTGCTGGAGTACACGCCCGAATGTCACGCCCGGGTCAGGCGTGACCCGAGGGCGTGACACTTTCAGTGCGATGGTGGAGCGGGAAAAACGAGCGCATTGCGGCGATTCCTCGGAACCTAGGGACACGCCTCTGGAACACGCCCGTGTCGGATGTGACATGGGTGTGACCGAGTGCGTGTACACTAAGTTTCCACGGAATGCAGTTTCGGACCAATTGTTTCATTCCTCTAGGTTACACGCCCTAGGTACACGCCCTGGTAGGGCGTGACCTTGGGGCGTGTCACAGCAAAATTTGGTTGAAAGCCGTGAAAACCTGCAAAAGGCAGAAAAAACGCATTAGCGACAAAAATATATACAAAGGGGAATCAAAATAAGTACTTTACAAGACATGATTTGCTTTAAAACCCTGAAAATATCCTAATAAAATTGACTGCAAACCATATTATCAGAAAGAAATCATGAATGAACTAATAAGTGTTTGAAACAATGAGTACACTTTGTACCAAGACTAAGCATTTGTATGTGCATAAATATCTCTTGGATGGAACACTCCCCCTGCAGGTGTACTCCCCCTAAATCTAAGCATATTTGTGATGGCCTTAGTAAATAACATTGAATTCTTAGAGTAAGAATGATGTACCCCCTAAAATCTAAGCATATTTTTTAATGTACTTTTGGGTATGAATGATTTCCATAGTAAATTCTCCCCCTTTGGTGTTGTCAAAAGTGATAGCAGAGTGGGGCGAAAGCTAAAGAGGAAAAACATAAAGGAGAAATTAAGAAGAGAGCATGTTAATCAATGTATATGACAGAAGTAAATGAGTAAACATGAACAGGAGGCAATGTTCATCCATCCATATCACAGACACATACACCAGTGAAGACTGTGTTGGAAACATTTTTGATCCAATTCTCATAAGAAGAAATTTTAGAGAAGATAATGTTGTGTACACGTGATAGATTGAAGAAAAACACATATGAAAGGTCTTACAACTACATGAATACGTGGAATGTAAAAAAACATCATAATATAGAGGTATGCATGATTAGCTGTGCTTGTACCTAGAAATTCAAAGCACATCTAAATTGAATATCCAGATATATAGTTGCACAAGACACTTTACAATTCTTTCCAATGTGCTCAACCTCACAATACTTATTAAGACTTATCAGGAAGTTAAGTAGTGCTTGGTGGAGGTTCCTTGTCAGCCCCTTTTTATTGTAATTTTGAAAGACATCAACAAACATGTTGAATTGTCGTTTTAGAATTGTTTTCTTTTTTCTTATAAACCTTTTTTGTTTGGCATGACAAAGGAGTCTGAATTCACTCGTGAACATACAGGATAACCAAATATAAGCGGTGCAAGGAATAAACTATGATAAAGCATTAGCCGTAGCATGCAATTCTAGTGATTATGGTTGAACATCCACAATTCATATATGAAGTAAGGTGAATCCATATGAAGATTTTCACAAGTGTAAGTGAAATAACATTATCAGAACTAAAACATTTCTCATACTTAGAGGCATGTGAAAACAATTTCACAATTAGATAAACACTAGGACTTATGTATGTATAAAAGAATATGTGATGGTCGAACAGTTGAACTATTCTGCTGGGAACCCAAAATCAAAGAATATACAGTAATCCATGTCTAATCCTGACAAATTAAGGAAAATTGGCATAAAAGTGAAAAGTCACTGTCGCCCGGCGATACTGGATATCGCCGATCGGCGATTGTGCAAAAATATAAAAAAAAGGATTTCTGAGGTCAAGGGCATCAGATCCATCAGTTTTTCCTGAAGACTGGTCGCGGAATACGAAGGGGACGATAGCAAAAACTTAGATCAAGGTATGGATCATGGTTTTTTTTTCTTGGATTCCTTAGAATTTGCAGATCTATTGAAGGGTATGTCATTAAGAATGTCAGATCTGGTATCTAAAGTAGGGGAAAATTCAGATCTGGAGTAAAAAATTAGATGAGATCAAGTTCTGCTATCGCCCGGCGACAACGGGTGTTGCTGTCTAGTGATACTAAAAAATTTTGATGTTTGTTTTTTTAAAAAAAAATTTGTTTTACAGCAATGGCTTCCAGTTCTAAAGCTCACAGAAGTACAGGCAGTGATTCATATTCCTCCTACCAAACATTTCCTGGGATAGAAAATGCTAACATAGGGATTGGATGAGTAATCGAATTCGATCTCGTCTGTTATGCACACATTCACGACATGTTAGTAATGGCTGGAATAATGTCTACCATTATCCTGGATACATTTTCATCTATTTTAATTAGGGAGTTCTATAATTCTCTAAAAGATCCTCGATTTACGGACTTAAATGGTGGAGTACAATCAAAAATACAAGGCCAGATAGTAGAGATAACTCATTATGATTTCAGAGAGGAATTTGGGTTAATAAAACATGAAAATAGCATCGATGTAGTAGAGAATTATCGAAAAGATAGAGATTGGACACTCTTGAACATGGTTTTGCATGGAAATTCCATCATAACACTTATTCAATCTATTGCCTCTCTCACTGAGGATGCACGATTAGTGCAAGATATATTGAGGCACACTGTTTTACTCAAGTCCGGTGATACACGGAAGATAACTACTTAATTGAGCTATGTCACATATATGATTTTGGAGCGGGAGCCGTTTGATGTGGCGGACTTTATCCTATTGATAATACGCTATGCATACAGGCTAAAGAGTCCTATTTGGAAGAAATTAAACACACTACCACTTGGAGCTGTTATCCAATGCATTTTATTTAAGAAATACACTTGGATAGATCAGGATTTGTATTTCAATGATTGTGTGCCTTTAATATTTGCTATGAGTGGAACACCTTCCATTGGCTGATCAACCCGAGGAGGAAGGAGTAGTGAACATGTATCCACTATCCGTAACCCGCCACTCCAAAGAGGTGGATCGTTGCGGGAAGGGTTGGATGACTTGCGAGAATCGTTCGGAGAACATAAGCGGGAAGTGAAGAAGAACTTTCAGGGGGTTCAAAAATTCTTCAAATTTCTGACCAAGAGCTTCAAATTGAAGCCCACTCCAATAGAAACGACCGAATGGGAGAATCCGTGGATGGAGCCTCCCCGAATATCTATTCGCTGCCCTTGCCGAACGAGAAGCAGTGACCATAGTTCAGATGATGATCAAGGAGACACAAGTGCAGGTGATAGCAGGAATTTCTGAAGATTTTGAGGTGATCAGAAATGTTGGTGCTATCGCCCGGCGACAGTCACTGTCGCCAGCTACAGTGAGTTTATTTAAATTTTCATCTTATTTATGTAAGATTTTCATGTTGTAAAATTGTGATGTAGTGCAGCTGTAATATTATTATTGACTCTTAACATTTGTGGTTTACTTGATGCCTAATCATCACTTTCATGTTATCTAGAGTTTGTTTCTTACTTATTATATCAATTCATTAGCTTATAATATCCAAGATTCCTAGTTCTAATCTTAACAATGAAAAACGGGAATCTGGAAGTGGTTTTGTGAAGATATCGGCAAGCTGTGAATCGGTGCCTATAAAACTGACTTTAATTGTATTTAGCTTTATGTGGTCTCTAATTAAGTGATGATGCACACCAATATGTTTGAACCTAGATTGATGAACCGGATTATATGTTAAGTCAATTACACTTTTATTATCACATTTTAATTCAATTGTGTCTTGTACAATTCCAAAGTCCTCTAAAGTTTGCTTCATCCAAAGAGCCTGTGCACAACAACTGCCTAGTGCAATATACTCAGCCTCGGTGGTGGATAAGGCAACAGAATTTTATTTCGTACTCTACAACAAAATTAGCAAAAGGCCTAGAAAGTGACAGGTGCTACTTGTGCTCTTACGGTCTAATGAACAGCCATCATAATCAGAATCAAAAAAAGCCATGTAAAATAAAAGCATCGTTGTGAGGATACAACAAACCTAACTTAGATGTTCCAATAAGATATCTAAAAATACGTTTAACCGCTTTTAAATGAGATTCTTTGGGATTAGCATGAAATCCCTCTTGATGGTTCTTCAATAACTAAATCATGTGGATGATCTCTTGAGAATCTTAGCTCGCTTGGAGGCACATATTCTTGCACTTCTTCTTCTCGTTCATCTTCTTTTTCTCCTTCCTTATCTCCAAGGATTTCATAATCATCTGACCTTTGTAGGGGGAATAGCTTTTCATCTTGACCTGTTTTATTAGATTCTACACAAGGGAAAAGCTCATCAAATTTAACATGAACAGTTTCTTCAACCATTTTAGTTTGTTTGTTGTAAACTGTATAAGCCTTACTAGTTGAAGAATAGCCAATAAAAATGCCTTCATCACACTTTTCATCAAATTTGCCTAACCTAACCTTAGTGTTCAAAATAAAACATTAACAACCAAAAACTTTAAAATAAGATACATTCGGTTTCTTTTGGAAGTATCATTCATAAGGTGTTAATTTCAAAAAGGTCGAAGCATTACACGATTAATAACATAACAAGAAGTACTAATGGCTTCGGCCCAAAATGATTTAGGTAATTTGTATTCTGATAGCATAGTACGAGCTAGTTCTTACAAAGTTTTATTTTTCCTCTCTACCATACCATTTTTTTGCGGTGTGCGAGGAGAGGAAAATTCACGTATAATACCTAACTCATTGCAAAAGGATACAAAATTTTCATTATCAAATTCACCTCCATGATCAGAACGAATGCATTTTATTTTTAAATCCAACTCATTTTGAACACGAAGACATAATTTGGAAAATTCTGAAAATGCATCAGATTTGGATGATAAGAAAATTGTCCAACATAAACGAGAGTAATCATCAATTAAAACAAAAGTGTATTTTCTACCACCTAGACTTAGTGTATGAACTGGACTAAATAAATCCATATGAACCAACTGTAAAGGCCTAGTAGTGGAAACAAAATTTTTGCTCTTAAATGAAGATTTTGAAAATTTTTCTTTTTGACATGGTGAACATAAAGAATATAGATTTCCATGCAAAATAGGTAAACCTTTAACTAGTTTATTTTGAGATAATTTTACAATTAGCTTGGAACTAGAATGTCCAAGATGCCTATGCCACAAATCTAATTCATCATTTTTAGAAATAAAATATTTTAAAGAAGAATGTGACAAGTCATTAAATCTAATCATGTAAACATCTTGAAATCTAGGAGCAGTAAGATCAGTATCGTTAGTTTTGGAAGCAATAATTTTGCACAAGTTTGAAGATGAACCAAATAAGACATTTAAGCCAACATCACATAATTGACTTATTGAAATTAAATTAGGCTTCAAACCTTTGACATACTGAAAGAAAATGGTTGTCAACCTAAATCACCTAGAGGGGGTGAATAGGTGAGTTGTGCGTCTTTTGCGGAATAAAAAAATAGTTAGAGCACAGCACAGAACGATCTACCAATATCACAGACGACACAAGATTTATAGTGGTTCCCCAACCTTGGGTACATCCACTTTCCCTCACCGATCTAGCAATCAACTAGACTCGGCTACTCCACTATCTCGGATCAAAAATCGATCCTACCCTCGGAACAAAGTTCCTACAAACTCGATCCAAACAAAAAGGATCTACACCTCGGAAGATAACACTTCCTACAAACTCGGAGTGAAGAACTCCTACACTCGGAGAAGATTTCTCCTACAAGAATAAAATGAGGTTTACAAGAATACAAACAGTAAATCACTCAGATCTGAATGAAACGGCCAGGATCTTCTTCTTTTCAACTTTGTAGCACTTTTAGAAATTGGTGAAGAAGTTCTCGACTTCGATCTGGATTTACTCGCTTTTACAGAAATCGAGAGAGAATATGATCAGCGAAGTCGATCTTGATCTATAACTTTCTTCAGAATAGTCCTCTGAAAGTAGAAGCTTTGGCCGGAGAAGAAGGCGGCGGCGGCGGCCTCCGTTTTGCGAAAATCAGAGAGGAGTCGGCTGAAGAACTTTCTTAAAATGAATTGACAATGAAAGCTTCGAGAATACTTAGGGTTTGTCATTTTCTGATAAGACCTTATATAGAAGAGACTAACGGTCATAATCGGTCATAATGATGTACACATGGACCAATCATGTCACATGATTTCAAAATCCCGTCAGAAAAGGACTTAACAAAATTTCAGAAAAGTTCAGCCATATACTCGAGTAGGTGAATAGCTACTCGAGTAGTTGAATAACTACTCGAGTACATGAGGGAGAATATACTCGGGTATATAAAGATAGGCTACTCGAGTAGGTAGAAATCAACTACTCGAGTAAGCAGAAAGAACTACTCGAGTATGTAGAGTGACTTACTCGAGTACATAAAGGATCTACTCCAGTACTGGAAAAACTACTCGAGTATATTATAAACTACTCGAGTACATGAAGTACTACTCGAGTGGGATACTTAGAATTAATTCTGAAGATGTCAGCAAGAGCTACTGGAGTAGTTGAACTAAACTACTCGAGAGGAAGTAATCTACTCGAGTAGGTGAAAGATCTACTCGAGTAAAAGACTTAGAAAATTCTGGAGTGGGAAAAATTCAAGATACACGAGTGAAACATGATCTACTCGAGTAGGTATAATGAACTACTCGAGTATGATTCTATCTACTCAAGTAAGTGAGTATACTTACTCGAGTCCATGACTTAGAAAAATTTTGATAAGTGAACTCTTTAATACTCTGGTATAAGGAGGAATCTACTCGAGTATATAAGTATGCTACTCGAGTATATGACTATGTCTACTCGAGTAGGTGACTTAGCTACACGAGAGATACACTTAAGTACTCGAGTACCAGATTCCTTTACTCGAGTAAATTATACCCAAACTACTCAAGTAGTTATAGACCTACTCGATTAAAAGACTTAGAGAAATTTTTGATGTTGGAAAACTGTTCCTTCTAGAGTAGTCAACTTTCAATTCCTTTCCCATAGTCCAATAGCTTGAATATGAAGTATATCCCAATAGAGAGACCACACATGAGTCAACACTTTAGAATGTTCTTTGAGTTCTTTTAACAAACTCTCCCCCTTTCTGATTTCAACAGATAGCTGGGATATGGCATCATCTTTGAAAAGGCCCACTTCTTCACAGATCTTCATCTTGTTGGCTTCATTCCTCTTGTCTAGTTCCATCTGATTGTTGGCCAGGGTGACACCTTGTTCCATAACATTGCCCACACTAGTGATAGTATGGTCAAGGGCTTTGCCACCAAGTTGGAATAGGTACTTGAGCTTGTCAGTGTCATGCTGAATTTCAACAAAACCTCTGCTCATCTCAGACTCAAGAGCAGTTACCTTGTCAGTGGCCACCTTTAGAGAGGTGTCAAAATGATGTCTTTGTTCTTGAAGAAGAATTTTGATGTGTTGCAGCAAATCTGAGTAGGAGACTGTAGCAGCAGTAGTAGAGGGGGCAGCAGTAGGGAGAGAAGGAGGTACCCAAGGAGCTAGTTCTTCAATTATCACAGAGCTGTGAGCTCTGATGGTAGGAGAGAGAGCAACTCCTTCTTCTGTATCCTGAGGAAGAGAGAAGTCTAGATTTCTGAGAGGGGCCTTAGCTGGCTCAGGAGAAGGCTCATCAGAAATAAGAATGGTGTCTGGCTTGTCTGCTAGAGGAGGTGGAGAAGGTGTTGGAGTCCTGGCTGGAGACTGGGAAGGAGACTGTACTGGAGAGAAGTCCTTGTGATGTTCAGTGATTGGAGCTGGAGGAGATAGAGGAGGAGGAGGAGGGAGCACCTCTTCAGAGAGCTATGCAATCATAGCATCTATGACAGCAGCTGTGGACAGAAGAGTGTCTTGATGTACTTGATCTGAAGGAGTGGCTGGACTCTGTGGAGTATGAGGTAGGGATGGAATTTCTGGCTGAGGAGAGGGCTGCCTGACTGGGCTGGAAGGAGCAGGCTCCCCCTTACTAGGTGCACCAGAGGAGCTGGACACATGATGAGGAGAGGGAGATGGATTCCTGTCCTCTATAGCTGGAACTTCTGGAATTTCTGAAAGCTTGGCAGCTTGGGCAGAATTCTTGAGCTTGAGATCCCATCTCTGAATTGAAGAGATGGAGACCTTCTTCATGTGGTGAAGTGGAGTCCCATTGGAGAAGTTGAAGACTTCAGGATCTGTTTCATGGAGGAGCAAAGAGATAATTCTTGCATAGTTGGGGGATTTCATGTTGTCCTTGATTTTGTCCAAAATCAGCATACCAAATTGGTATTTATTGCGGCATACAATGGCTTGCATTATATCGAAGAAATATGAGGAAATGTGTCGGATGGAGTGAGTCTTGCACAGTAAAATTTTACCAATAACATCGACCAATAATTTGCCTTCTGCATTCATATCGGACCTTTTGAAGTATTGTGCATCAGTAGAAAAACCACAGAAAAGGGCTGTCTTGTCGGAATCCTCAGCAACTAGGTGATCTTCTTCATCAACAAGCGGCAAACGGAGAAGTTGATAGACAGAGGTCTTGGTGAACTTTAGTTTCAAACCCTTTACTTTGGATTTTAGGACTTTCCCATTCCTTCTGACTTTGAGATTTGAGAAGAATTCAGCAACTTCGGGGAACAGAACGCGACAGGGTTCCTGGAGGATGAAGGAGAGACCGGCGGTGTCGAGAAGGATGAGGAGATTGTGGAAATCATCGGAGAGCTCTGCAATACCGTCGGTGACTAGTTCTGAGCCGACGCCGATCTTGTAAGAAGTCGCCATGGATGCGATTGACTGGAAGAAGTGAGAGAGGCGGCTCTGCAACAGTGGCGGAGGAGAGTAGGCGAGTCGGCAGGGTAGGTGAAGAGGCAGAGGGTACTCGAGAGAAAGAAATGATGTCGTGTAGGTTTGAGTTTTTGGAATTTTATATATATATAACTCTTAAATCTCCGCTAATTAATTTAAAGAAAGAGACGGCATATAGGAGCCAGTCGGGGCAAAAAGTGTAAAAGAAAGAAAACATAAAAAGATAACTTGGGTTGCCTCCCAAGAGCGCCCTTTGTTTAAAGCGTCGTTTGAGCTCGACGCATCAAAATAAGATTGTCCCAAATATTGTTTTTAAAAATAAGTTCGAATAAATGTCAAAGTTTGTGAGTAAAATAATGTTCAGATTAATCAAATGTCAGGACCGGAAAGATAGAGTTAACAGGGTTGAGACTAACATCATCACAGAAATACAGTTTAAGACGCTGACCATTCACTTTGAAAGTACCCTTATCAGG
This sequence comes from Platanthera guangdongensis, assembly GCA_039583875.1. Lineage (NCBI taxonomy): Eukaryota > Viridiplantae > Streptophyta > Magnoliopsida > Asparagales > Orchidaceae > Platanthera > Platanthera guangdongensis. Next base: position 83,018,230 of record CM077152.1, on the reverse strand, counting down.
GTGAGAAATTAAAACAGTACCATAAGAAAAGACTTCTAAAACAGTAAAAGGCCCAGACCAACGTGATTTTAATTTACCCGGGAATAAACGTAAACGAGAGTTATAAAGAAGTACTTGGTCGCCTGGCTTAAAGATTTTTGGGTGCCTAAGATGTCGATCATGTAAACGCTTCGTCCGCTCTTTATAAAGTCTGTTATTTTCATACGCGTAAGAGCGCCACTCGTCGAGTTCGTTAAGTTGAAATTTTCGAAAATCGCCGACAGAGTGAGGATCGAAGTTTAAAAATCGCAAGGCCCAAAAGGCGCGGTGTTCTAACTCTACGGGTAAATGACACGATTTTCCATAAACCAACCGATATGGCGTACAGCCGAGGGCGGTTTTGTACGCTGTTCGGTAGGCCCATAGAGCATCGTCTAATTTGGCGGACCAGTCTTTTCTAGATGTTGAAACAGTCTTTTCTAAAATTCTTTTTATTTCTCTATTCACTACTTCGACTTGTCCGTTAGTTTGGGGGTGGTAGGCAGTGGAAAGCTTATGAGTAACGACATATTTAGTTAGGATTTTTGAAAATTGTGCGTTACAGAAATGGGAACCCCTATCACTAACGATAGCGCGCGGCGTACCGAATCGAGAAAATAATTTTTTGAGGAAATTAACTACGACTCGGGCGTCATTCGTAGGAAGAGCTTGGGCTTCGGCCCAACGTGAAACATAATCAACGGCAACTAAAATATACTTATTCCCGAAGCTAGAAGGAAAAGGGCCGACAAAATCAATCCCCCAGAGGTCGAAAACTTCGCACTCTAGAAAATAATTTTGTGGCATTTCATTTTTATTCGAAATATTCCCCGACTGTTGGCAACTATCACACCTACTCACAAAGGCATGTGCGTCTTTAAACAGGCTGGGCCAGTAAAAACCCGCGCTTAACACTTTGTGAGCGGTGCGAGCAGCTTGATAGTGCCCACCTGTCGGTCCTTCATGCAAATGTTTAATAATATCTAATCCTTCATCCAAGGAAACACACCTCCTGATCACTTGGTCTGCACGGACTTTAAAAAGATGCGGGTCCTCCCAAAAGTAGTTCTTCAGCTCAGAAAAGAATTTCTTCTTTTGCTGAGATGAAAACTCTTTTGGGAGCACACGGGCCACTAGATAGTTGGCGATGTGGGCAAACCAAGGAGAAGTAGATGTGTTAATTATGAACAGCTTCTCATCAGGAAAATAGTAATGAAAAGAATTTTCGTCTAATTGCTCGATAAACGGGTTGTCTAGGCGCGAAAGGTGGTCGGCGGCCAAGTTCTCGGCACCTCGCTTATCACGGATCTCTAAGTCAAACTCCTGGAGGAGTAAGACCCAGCGAATCAAGCGAGGCTTGGCATCCATTTTAGAGAGAAGATATTTGAGGGCCGAGTGGTCCGTAAAAACAACAATTTTCGAAAGAGTAATATAAGGGCAAAATTTGTCAAATGCGAATACTACAGCTAAGAGCTCCTTCTCGGTTGTGGTGTAATTTTCCTGTGCAGATGTGAGAGTTTTACTAGCGTAATAAATGGGGTGGAAGTTTTTGGAAATACGTTGACCTAGTACGGCTCCCACCGCATAACTACTCGCATCACACATTATTTCAAATGGAAGATCCCACACCGGAGCTATCATAATTGGCGCATTAACTAATTTTTCTTTTATTAAATTGAAGGCAGCTAGACAGAGGTCATCAAAGATGAATGGGGCATCTTTTTCTAAGAGATGGGTAAGGGGCTTGGTGATTTTGGAAAAGTCCTTTATGAAGCGGTGGTAGAAACCCGCATGACCCAGGAAACTTCTTATGGCTTTTATGTTCGTAGGTGGCGGCAGTTTCTCGATAACTTCTATTTTCGCAACGTCTACTTCAATACCCCTTTCAGAAATTTTATGTCCCAAAACTAACCCTTCCCTTACCATAAAATGACATTTTTCCCAATTTAAGGCGAGGTTAGTTTCTTCGCATCGCTCTAGGACTTTTTCGAGGTTCTCTAAGCAACTATCGAAGGAATTCCCGAAGACGGAGAAATCATCCATGAAAACTTCCATAATGCTTTCTACGTACTTGTCAAAGATAGCGAGCATACATCGTTGGAATGTAGCCGGCGCATTGCACAATCCAAACGGCATTCTTCGGTAGGCGAAGGTGCCGAAGGGACAAGTAAACGTAGTTTTCTCCTGGTCCTCGGGGGAGATGGGGATTTGAAGATACCCCGAGAGGCCATCGAGAAAACAATAAAAGCTATGTCCGGAAAGTCGTTCTAAAATTTGATCAATGAACGGCAAGGGGAAGTGATCCTTGCGGGTGGCGTCATTCAACTTACGGTAATCTATACACATTCGCCATCCGGTCACCGTCCGAGTCGGGATTAATTCATTATTTTCATTACTTACGACCGTTATCCCTCACTTCTTTGGTACTACCTGTACTGGGCTAACCCACTTACTATCGGATATAGGATAGATAATTCCTGCGTCTAACAATTTCATAACCTCGCCCTTAACTACGTCTTTCATGTTTGGGTTTATACGGCGCTGAGGTTGTATAGAGTTACGAGAATTATCTTCCATTAAGATTTTATGAGTGCAGAAAGATGGGCTTATGCCCTTGATATCAGATATCTGCCAAGCAATAGCTTGGCGATGCTTTTGTAAAATTGAAAGAAGTTTATTCTTTTGTGCATCCGTGAGGTAGGCCGAAATTATGACAGGCAGCTTAGAGTCCTTTTCTAAGAAAGCGTATTGAAGGTGCTCTGGTAGTTCTTTCAGTTCCAAGGTAGGGGGGTCATCATACGAGGTCTTGAAAATTTGTTCTTTTTCAAAAACTATGTCCTCGTATACTTTTTTATATGTAAAATTAAAAGGGGTGTTGCTAGCGGCCATGGAGGCTTCGTGCAGCGATTCAGTTGGAAAAGTAGAAGAGGAACAGAAATCATTAAATTCTTTTTCAAAATCAGAGGGGCGAGTGGAGGATTCTTCACTTATGTGTAGAGATTCAGTTGGAAGAGTAGGAGAGGAATAAAAATTGGAAAATTCTTTGTCAAAATCAGAGGTGGGAGAGAAGAATTCTTCACTTATGGTATCCATGAAAAAACAGGAGTCATCATTAGCTAGTGTGTTCTTCATCGAGGGGGTGATAGAGAAAGTTACCTCATCGTCGCCCACTCGAAGGAAGAGCTTACCATTGCTTACATCAATGATAGCTCGGGAGGTGGCAAGGAAAGGTCGGCCAAGGATCAGGGGAACCTCGACGTCTTCTTCAATGTCTAAAATGACAAAGTCCACCGGGAAGATGAACTTGTCAACTTTGACTAGGACGTCCTCCACTATTCCTAACGGGTATTTGACTGACCTGTCGGCTAGCTGGATACTCATGCGTGTGGGGTTGAGACTACCAATTCCTAACTTTTTAAACAACGAGAGGGGCATAAGATTAATACTCGCACCTAAGTCGGCTAAAGCGTGTTTGACAAAGAGATCACCGAAGACACACGGGATAGAGAAACTACCCGGGTCACTGATTTTTTTCGGTAATACGTTTGTCAAAACCGCCGAGCACGCGGCATTTAACGTGACATGAGAAAGGTTCTCTAACTTCTTCTTGTTAGTTAGGAGGTCCTTAAGGTATTTTGCGTACTTCGGCATCTGGGATATGGCTTCGTGGAAAGGCAGATTTACGTGGATTTGCTTAAACATTTCCAAAAAACGGGTGTATTGATCATCCTGTCGTTGTTTATTAAGTTCGGAAGGGTATGGCGGGTATGGATTATTTTTAAAGGTGGGTGGTGGAGTGAATTCTTTTTCTACGATAGGGGTGATAATTTCTTTGGCAGAGGATGGAATTTTTAAAAGGGGAGCGGAGCTTTGATTTTCAAAAACGGGAGCGGAGCTTTGATTTTTAAAAACGGGAGCGGAGCTTGCCTCGGGTTCTTCACTTACCAGACCAGGAACTTTCTTCCCACTCCGAAGAGTTATAGCTTTCGCTTGCTCTCTCGGGTTTGGGCTCGGTATTGGAAGGAAGAGACCCTACGGGTCGCTCAGAAATCATTTTAGCGAGCTGTCCTACCTGATTTTCTAAGTTTTTAACACTTCCGGTTAAGGTCCTAATCGTAGCGTCATTAGCATTCATGTATTTTGAAAACACTTCCTCCAAATTTGGAGGTTTTGGAAAACTTTGAGGAGGAGGTGGTGGTGGAGCAGAAAAATCACTTTGCGGTGGCGGGCGCACAGCATTCGATGGATTGCTCCACGAAAAATTCGGATGATTTCTTAACGCAGGATTATAACTATTCGGAAAATTAAAACCAGGAGGATGATAATTCGCAGCAGAAAAATTATTAAAAGCAGTTCTAGGCATATTATTTACATAATCCAAATGTTCAGCGGGAGGAGTTGCAGATTCCCATACCTGAGGGCGGAGGCAGCAGTCATCTCCGTAATTTTTTTGCTTAATATTTCAACTTGCAGTGCGAGTTGTGAGACGTTGTCCACTTCAAAGAGACCTGCAGGTTTGTTTGGGCGGGACCTAGGCACATTCCACTGGTAAGTGTTCATGGCCATGTCTTCAAACAGCTCAAGAGCTGCTTCCGGGGTCTTATGGTTTAAAGTACCGCCAGAAGCTACGTCTATCATTTGCTTCGTGCTTTGATTTAGCCCATTATAAAACGTCTGCACCTGCAGCCATACAGGCAGAGCGTGATGTGGGCATCGTCTTAATAATTCTTTAAATCTTTCCCAGGTTTCGTAAAGGGTCTCAGAGTCTATCTGTCCAAAGGCAGAAATGTCATTCCTAAGTTTAGCAGTTTTAGCAGGCGGAAAATACTTGGCCAAAAATTTTTCAGTTAATTGCGTCCAAGTAGTTATGCTATTTTTAGGAAGGGTGTTCAGCCACTGCTTAGCCTTAATTCTAAGAGAGAAAGGAAATAATCTTAGCCTAATAGCATCATTTGTGACACCATTTATCTTGAAGGTGTCACAAATCTCAAGAAAGCTGGCTATGTGTGCGTTCGGGTCTTCATCTTGAAGCCCGTCAAATTGCACATACTGCTGCACCATTTGAATTATGCTAGGCTTCAGTTCAAAATTATTATTATTTATTGCAGGGCGAACTATACTCGTTTCTGTACCCTCGAGATTTGGTCGTGCATAATAGGACATAGGCCTTTGCACGACTTCCTCCACGTTGGGTTCTGCCATTCTTAAGGTAGAAAATGACTCGGAATCCTCAACCGGCACTTGGGTAGTAGGGCCTTGAAATCGAGATCTTCTCCGAAGAGTACGCTCAATTTCGTGGTCCAGGTCCAAAGTAACCGACGGACTACCGCGGGTCATACACTAGAAGAAAAGAGGAGAAGCAAGACTAAAAAGTAAAAGAGCTAATGAAGTTGGAAAAAAATTTTTGAAATAGATTTTTTTATATTTTAACTCCCGAACTTCCCAAGGGCTACCCGGTGAAGGGTTCGCAAGGTACTAGACAAGATAGTGGCATTTAGAGCCACTTTGCCCTTTTCGAGAGAGTTAGGTGGTGTAGAAAATTTTGTGATGTGGGTTTCTATTACGAATGCGGTAATTAAAATCCAGCCACTTATCTCTGTGCGAGTAGGCGGAAATTAAAAGCTATACTCACGCACTCGACAGAAAATTAAAACACACCCACTCTACAGAAAGTAAACACACTCTACTGAAATAAAGCCTGCCAATGAACTCAAGTGAGTAGGCGGAAAAATAAAATACGCACACTTGCTTGAAATAAATCCAGCCAATTAACTCAAGTGAGTAGGCGGAAAAATTAAAAATACACACACTTAACAAAATCCAGCCATTTAACTCAAGTGAGTAGGCGGAAAAAATATAAGAAGGAGGCTGAGAAAGAGAAGTGATAAAATTAATATATTCGCGTTTTCAATTTATCAACAAGCGTTGCTTCCCCGGCAACGGCGCCAAAAACTTGATTGTCTCTGAGATATCTGCAAAGAGAAAATACCAAACTAACAATTCATCAAGGCAAGTATACCTATCGAAATGCAGCTAGGGGACACAAGTGTCGTATTGAAATCCGGGAACAGTTGAGTAAGCTTACTCACACGAAATCTATTATTTTATCGACGGCAAAATAAGGTTTGGCTAAATGTACTAAAAGAAGAGAACTACTTGTATGAAAAGATAAAGAGAGCTAAAAGAGCGATTAACTTCAGCTTAGTAACGATGAAGGGAAAATGCACTCGATCAGAAATCACCTCGGCAAGAGTGGTTAGAAAAATACGATAAATAAACCTAAGCTAATTAGGGTAAAGGTCCTTGACCGTGGAGGTTCCATGAATATTGACACGCTTCTCTCGAAGGCCGTGCCTAACTGAGTTTAGGAAGGTCCGACCGACTTTCGCCTAAATCGGAGGCCTAAAACTCGCTTTACGCGGTGAACCCCTCTAATGGATTTTACTCCAATCCGGGAGATTTGAACGTCTGCCTCTCTCGAGGGGTGCGAACAACTCCCTTTACTCTTGAGTGCTCATTTCAAACTTTCGGCCTCTCGGCTAGCCCAGAATGAAAGCAAAGGTGGAGAGTATATATCGATAATATACCTCCAACCCGTGATAAATCAAGAGTAATTCAAAGCTAAACCCTAAAAAGAAAAGGTAAGATTCAAAGCATCATACTACAGAAAGAAGCTAGGAGCTAATACAGGGAAAGCATAAAGCTAGAGCTATGAACTAGAAATGAAAATACATGCTTAAAAGTTCAGAAAAACAAAGGATAGAACCTCCCCTCTCAAAGCGAAAGTTCCCTTAAAACCCCTGGAGTTGGGCTCTATTTATAGAATTTTTCGGGTCGGGTCACGCCCCCCTGTCACGCCCTGGTCGGGCGTGACCCTGGGGCGTGACACATTCGGCGCGACTTTTTCGGGCAGGAATTGAATTCTGACGGGGTTGTTGCGGTACACGCCCACAGGTCACGCCCTGGTAGGGCGTGACCCTGGGGCGTGTTCTTTGCGGCGTGACTTTGGGAGCTGAAATTGAATGCTGGAGGTGACGGGCGGAATTGCTGAAGTACACCCCCATATGTCATGCCCGGGTCAGGCGTGACCCTGGGGCGTGACACTTTCGGTGCGACGGTGGAGCGGGAAAAACGAGCGCGCTGCGGCGATTCCTCGGAACCTGGGGACACGCCTATAGTACACGCCCGTGTCGGGTGTGTCACGGGCGTGACCGAGGGCGTGTACACAAAGTTTCCACGGAATGCAGTTTCGGACCAATTGCTTCATTCCTCTGGGTACACGCCCTAGGTACACGCCCTGGTAGGGCGTGACCTTGGGGCGTGTCACAGCAAACTTCGGCTGAAAGCCGTGAAAACCTGCAAAAAGCAGAAAAAATGCATTAGCGACAAAAATATATACAAAGGGGAATCAAAACAAGTACTTTACAAGACATGATTGGCTTTAAAACCCCGAAAATATCCTAATAAAATTGACTGCAAACGTATTATCAAACTCCCGAAGTTCAGAAATCTTCCGGGTTTGTGGTGGGACCTCCCTGTCGAGCCCTTGGGTCTGTCTCTCCTTGCCTTCGTCGTTGTTTTTCTTGCAGGAGCAAAGTAGGCGCGAGACCACCCCTTCCCCAAGGGTCGAACTCCACAAGAGGCCGGATTCTGGTTTCAACAGAGACGTTCATCCAAGTATAGTGAGACATTCATCCGAGTACAGTGAAACGTTCATCCAAGTACAGAGAAACGTTCATCCGAGTACAGTGAAACATTCATCCGAGTACAGTGAAACGTTCATCCGATTACAGTGAAACGTTCACCCCAGTATAGTGACATGTTTACCTGAGTATAGTGAGACGTTCATCCGAGTATAGTAAGACGTTCATCCGAGTATAGTGAGACGTTCATCCAAGTACAGTGAAACGTTCATCCAAGTACAGAGAAACGTTCATCCGAGTACAGTGAAACATTCATCCGAGTACAGTGAAACGTTCATCCGAGTACAGTGAAACATTCACCCCAGTACAGTGACACGTTCACCTGAGTACAGTGAGACGTTCATCCGAGTACAGTAAGACGTTCATCCGAGTACAGTGAGATGTTCATCCGAGTATAGTGAAACGTTCCCCCTAGTACAGTGAAGCGTTCATCCGAGTACAGTGAAACATTCATCCGAGTACAGTGAAACGTTCATCTGAGTACAGTGAAACGTTCACCCTAGTACAGTGAAACGTTCATCCGAGTACAGTGAAACGTTCACCCGAGTATAGTGAAACTTTCACCCGAGTACAGTGAAACGATCACTCCTCAAAGGGGTCGGGGGAGACAAATATTTCCTCCCCCTACTAGTATATTATGCAGGTCCGCCCAAAATTGACCTATAGGAGTGCAAAACTCACAGAAAGCTTTAAAACGTGCACCGGGGGAGAGACACATATTTCCTCCCCTTACTAGTATATTACGCAGGTCCGCCCAAAATTGGCCTACAGGAGTGCAAAACTCACAGAAAGCTTAAAAACATGCACCGGGGGAGAGACACATATTTCCTCCCCCTACTAGTATATTACGCAGGTTCAGCCAAAATTGGCCTCCAGGAGTACAAAACTCCCAAAAAGCTTAAAACGTGCACTAAGTCTTGTGCCTTGCTTGGGGCCCACTCTTCGCGAATACGGGGTTGTACACAATCTCCGCTCTTTTTAAGGTTGGCACAAGCTCAGAAAGAAATGTCCAACCCAATGTATTTGCTGAGTGGCCTTCTTAGGGCCGAAAATACTTGACCCCTCCCAGGGGGGGTCAACCTGTCATGCCAGCTAATGGGAGCCTGGGTGACGAGACGACATCGGGATAAAAAACACTTGGCAACCACGAGAGGTACCACCGGCCCTGCCCAGCTAGTGAGAGCCTGGACAGCGGGACCGTCATCGGAGCAAAGGTACTTGGGCTTCTACGAGAGGTATGCCTGCCCTGCCAGCTAGAGAGAGTGTGGCAATGGAATCCATCTCGAGGTGAGACATACCCCCACCCTCTGAGAGATCAACCTGCCCTGCCAGCTATTGAGAGCCTGGCAGCGGAATCCATCTCGAGGTGAGACCTATCCCGCCCTTCGAGAGATCAACCTGCCCTGTCAGCTAGTGAGAGCCTGGCAGCGAAATACATCACGAGATGAGACCTACCCCACCCTCTGAAAGATCAACCTGCCCTACCAGCTAGTGGATCCTGTTCAGCGGGTCTGCTCGGGGTCTCCTCTTTAAATCATCTACAACCTCCGAGTGAGCCTACAGCCCTGCCAGCTAGATGGGAGCCTAGTCAGTGGGTCTGCTTGGGGTCTCCTCTCCAAACCATCTCCAACCATCGAGTGATCCTACAACCCTATCAGCTAGATGGGAGCCTGTTCAGCGGGTCTGCTTGGGCTCTCCTCTCCAAACCATCTCCAACCACCGAGTGAGCCTACAGCCCTGCCAGCTAGATGGGAGCCTAGTCAGTGGGTCTGCTCGGGGTCTCCTCTCCAAACCATCTCAAACAACCGTGTGAGCCTATAGCCCTGCTAGCTAGATGGGAGTCGAGTCAGCGGGTTTGCTCGGGGTCTCCTCTTCAAATCATCTCTAACCTCCGAGTGAGCCTACAACCCTGCCAGCTAGATGGGAGTCTGGTTAGCGGATCTTCTCGGGGTCTCCTCTCCAAACCATCTTCAACCACCGAGTGAGCCTACAGCCTTGCCAGCCTGGTCAGCAGGTCTACTTGGGGTCTCCTCTCCAAACCATCTCCAACCACCGAGTGAGCCTACAGCCCTGCCAGCTAGATGGGAGCCTGGTCAGCGGGTCTGCTCGGGCTCTCCTCTCCAAACCATCTCCAACCACCGAGTGAGCCTACAGCCTGCCAGCTAGATGGGAGCCTGGTCAGCGGGTCTGCTCTGGGTCTCTTCTCCAAACCATCTCCAACCACAGAGAGAGCCTATAGCCCTGCTAGCTAGATGGGAGCCTGGTCAGTGGGTCTGCTCGGGATCTCCTCTTCAAATCATCTCCAACCTCCGAGTGAGCCTACAGCCCTGCTAGCTAGATAGGAGCCTGGTCAGTGGGTCTGCTCGGGGTCTCCTCTCCAAACCATCTCCAACCACTGAGTGAGCCTACAGCCCTGCCAGTTAGATGGGAGCCTGGTCAGCGGGTCTGCTCGGGGTCTCCTCTCCAAACCAAACCATCTCCAACCATCGAGTGAGCCTACAGCCCTGTCAGCTAGATGGGAGCCTGGTCAACGGGTCTGCTCGGGGTCTCCTCTCCTCTCCAAACCATCTCCGACCATCGAGTGAGCGTACAGCCCTGCTAGCTAGATGGGAGCCTGGTCTGCGGGTCTGCTCGGGGTCTCCTCTACAAACCAAACCATCTCCAACCACCGAGTGAGCCTACAGCCCTACCAGCTAGATGAGAGCCAGGTCAGCGGGTCTGCTCGGGGTCTTCTCTCTAAACCAGACCATCTACAACAATCTCTAACCACCGAGTGAGCCTAAAGCCCTGCCAGCTAGATGGGAGCCTGGTCAGCGGGTCTGCTCGGGGTCTCCTCTCCAAACCAAATCATCTCCAACCACCGAGTGAGCCTACAGCACTGCCAGCTAGATAGGAACCTGGTCAGCGGGTCTTCTCAGGGTCTCCTCTCCAAACCAAACCATCTCCAACCATTGCATGAGCCTATAGCCCTGCCAGCTAGATGGGAGCCTGGTCAGCGGGTCTGCTCGGGGTCTCCTCTCCAAACCATCTCCAATCATCTCCAACCACCGAGTGAGCCTACAGCCCTGCCAGCTAGATGGGATCCTGGTCAGCGGGTCTGCTCGGGGTCTCCTCTCCAAACCAAACCATCTCTAACCACCGAGTGAGCCTATAGCCCTGCCAGCTAGATGGGAGCCTGGTCAGCCAGTCTGCTCGGGGTATCCTCTCCAAACCAAACCATCTCCAACCACCGAGTGAGCCTACAGCCCTACCAGCTAGATGAGAGCCTGGACAGCAGGTCTGCTCGGGGTCTCCTCTCCAAACCATCTCCAACCACTGAGTGAGTCCACAGCCCTGCCAGCTAGATGGGAGCCTGGTCAGCGGGTCTGCTCGGGGTCTCCTCTCCAAACCAAACCATCTCAATCCACCGAGTGAGCCTACAGTCATGCCAGCTAGATGAGTGTGTGGTCAGCGGCTCCAAACCAAACCATCTCCAACCACCGAGTGAGCCTATAACCTTGTCAGCTAGATGGGAGCTTAGTCAGCGGGTCTGCTCGGGGTCTCCTCTCCAAACCAAACCATCTCCAACCACCGAGTGAGCCTACAGCCCTGCCAGCTAGATGGGAGCCTGGTCAGCAGGTCTGCTTGGGGTCTCCTCTCCAACCCATCTCCAACCACCGAGTGAGCCTACAGCCCTGCCAGCTAGAAGGGAGCCTGGTCAGCGGGTCTGCTCGGGGTCTCCTCTCCAAACCAAACCATATCTAACCACCGAGTGAGCCTACAGCCATGGCAACTAGATGGGAGCCTGGTCAGCGGGTCTTCTCGGGGTCTCCTCTCCAAACCAAACCATCTTCAACCACCGAGTGAGCCTACAGCCCTGCCAGCTAGATGGAAGCCTGGTCAGCGGGTCTACCTGGTGTCGAGCCGCACTCGGGGTAGTGCAGAACCAAGGACCAAGAACCGAACCTCTCCTCTACAGGCGAACCTTCGGACCTGCCAGCTAATGAGAGCATGCACAGCGGAATCATCCTGAGGTGAGGTCTCGCTCGGTTCCATCTCACATCCTCTTCTTCTCGGGCCTTCTTCCTGGTGCACTTCCTTCTCCCCCTTCTGGGTTCACCTTGTCGAGAGGGGGTAGCTAGCTCATGGGGGTTGGGGTGGAGCTGCCACCCTGAGGAGCAATGCTTCGCAGCATCTCCATGATGCCTTGGATGGAGGCCATGAACTCTTACCTCCCCACAAAGGGTCCTGGGCTGGGGAGCTCGCCGAGGTCAACACTACCTCTGTTGAAACCGGAAACCGGCCTCTTGTGGAGTTCGACCCTTGGGGAAGGGGTGGTCTCGCGCCTACTTCGCACCTGCAAGAAAAACAACGAGAGAGACAAGGAAAGACAGACCCAAGGGCTCGGCAGGGAGGTCCCACCACAAACCCGGAAGATCTCTGAGCGCTTCCCCTCCTTAGCCAAGAGCCGAGCTAAGGTACTCTCAGAGAACACTTGAAAATGAGAGCAAGGAGGCACTGAAAGCGTGTCCTCTGAGGTACCCCTTGGGTCTTATTTATAGATTTTCAGAATCTGAACTGCCAATAACCAAAAGAACTGACCTGAAGATACCAAAAAGCCCCTGGTTGGGTCTGCTAACAGCCAAACTCCGTTGTTCTGAATAGCTATGCGCAGTCCAACCTGGTCTGCCAACAGCGAGGCTCCGCTGTCCTGAGTAGCTATTCGCACCCCCGGGCGGTCAGCTCGCCTTCAGTTCTCCCGCAGGAGGCGAGCGCGACCCGGCTCTGGGGCTCGCCTACCCTCACTGGGCGAGTGCGAGCCGATATGGGCGAGCCGCCTGCCTTTTGCCGGGCGGATCGGCGGTCAGGTCACGCTCGGGGTCTGGCTCGCTTGCGGCGGGTCGCCAATCGCGGGTCCGGCTCGCTTGCGGCGGGTCGCCAGTCGCGGGTCCGGCTCGCTTGCGGCGGGTCGCCAATCGCGGGTCCGGCTCGCTTGCTGCGGGTTGCCAGCTCGCTCGCCTGGGATGGGCAGGCGCGGGCCAGCCCTTTAGTCGTTCAGCCCGTCCTGCCGCTTGGGTGCGAGTCGCGGGGGCAGGCCTGTTCAACCTCCCTGGTGGGACCCGCTCGCCGGACACAGGGTTGTACACAATCCCCGCTCTTTTTGAGCTTGAACCAAGCTCGGAAAGAACCATCCAACCCGCGTGTTCGGCGAGCCCCTGTGCTGAGCTGGCAGGGAATCTTCTGGTGGGGGCCCACTGTTCTGCTATAAATACATACCGCTGACCCCTGTAGGAGGCTCCCCACATCCCTTTGTTTTCTCTGAGCAGACTCTTGTTCCTCGATGCCGGTTAGCGAAGAAGTGCGAGCTCGCCTGGCGGCAGCGGTCCTGCAGACTTAGGAGGAGGCCCTCGAGGCCGCCCCATGGCTAGCTCGCGGATCCTCCGACCCCCTCTTCAGGCCGGCGAAGGGGAAGATCGTTAAGCGTTCTCTGGCGGGTGACTGCCCGGCCTCCAGCTCGGCGGCGGGTGCTGAGGTCGTCCCCGGGTGCGTGGCCTTCCGCTGATTATCGCTATTCGTCTGACTCCCTGTTTTGCAGGTAATTCCCTGTGAGGAGGTGGAGAACCGGGGAGAGGATCGTCCCCCGCCTCCATCTCCTGAGAAGATCGCGAGTTCCCCAGGTCCGGATCGCCCACCTCCGGAAACTCCCCGTCCGGCGGTCTCCCATGGGCTGGGGAAATCTCTTGAGACCCTCGAGGGAGGGAACTTTCAGGATCGGCCGGGCTCTTCCCGCCCATCTGTCGGTGCGGGCGATGTGCCCACCCCTGGTGAGCTGGTTTTTATCGTTGACTTTGCCTCTTGCTCGCTCATTCTGACCCCTCCCTGCTCGCAGGCTTCCGCAGGGCCTCGCCTGAGACCGAGATGAGCGAAGGGTACTCGCCTCCGCCTGACGTGGACAGTGTATCTGACTATCTGGGCGACCCGAACGATGCGGCGGGGATGAAGAGGCAGGTGACGCGGCTATTCCAGAAACACACAATGCTGCTGCAGGAGGCCATAAGGAGGATCGAAGACGACAAGGCCGAGACCGATGCCCGGCTCGCGGCCTTGGAGGGCCCTCGGCGTGAAGCGGAAGACGACGACGTCACCTCGCCGGGCGTGCATATAACGCGAGCCGAGGGGCATCTTAAGAGCGCCGTGGAGCAGGTCGGCCTGGCTCAGCGGGAGCTGGTGGCGGTTCGCGATTACCACGATCCCCGCGTGCCGCCTCGGGCGGGAACGAAGAGGCGGCACAGGTGGAAGTGGGTCGAGTACTGACCCAGTTGCTTCCCCCTCGCTCGCGTGATACCGCGGGGTTACCGTCATCTCGAATTTATCTTGTATTTGTGTTTGTAACTGCTTGCGACTCTTTTAGCCCGCCTATGGGCCTAACTATTTTGGTGCTGAGATGTATTGAAATTATTGCGCTGCTTCTCTTTGGTCTTCTGTGTGCGGGTTAGGGGGAAAGGTCCATTCTTCTCTTCGCGCTGATCGGGGCGGGGGCGAGCCGAGGAGCTCGCTAGACGGGGAATCTCCCGTCTCGCGCGGCATGCCGTGCGGGTGCGGGTTGGGGTTGGTTCGCCCGCACCGGTCTCCCGCGACTGCAGCCGGGCGAGAACCGTGCCGGCTCGACCTTTGAGGTGTGCTCGCGCGCGGGAAGTCGAACCGTCGGATTGATTTTTGCTATCCGCACCCCATCTTTTGGCGGGAAGTTTCCCGCCCCTTCTCTTTTCCTATAAATAGGTCCTGCCGGCCCTTATTTCTCCACCGAATCCAAAACGTCTTCTCGCTTCCCCTTTTCTCGCGAAGTGCGATTCTAGCTCGCCTCCCGGCTTTTTCTCTCGCGTTCGGCGGCAATTCAACGGGGATGGGCGGAGGCGGCGGCGACGCGGACGGCCGAAGCAAATGCGCTTGGACCTTCTCCGAGCACGATTTCCCTCGCGCCGTCATCACAGAGCGCGAATACTTGGAAGCTCTAGGCGACCACATCCCGGCCGGGTTTTCTGCGAGGCGACCTGATGAGAGGGAGAAGATCAACGACCTATTTGGGGATGAGCTCGCCATCCCTCTCGCTCACTTCGAGGTGGGCCTGCGACTTCCCCTGTGGCCCGAGGTGCGCCAGGTGCTCAAATACTTCGGGGTCGTCCTGGGCCAGATGACCCCGAACTCCATCGCCGTCATGATGGGGTTCGCCTGCTTCTTGCGAGAGGAGCGGGTGGAGTTCAGCCTCGCAGTATTCCGGAAGCTGTTCTCCTTCAGGGCGAACCGAGACGGGACGGCCTACTTCTCCAGCGCCCACCTCAAGGTGCGGGAGACCGTCAACAAGAGCCACAACTGGCTGAAGAAGTTCCTGTTCGTCAAGGGGGACTTCGGCAACGTGCCCTTCTCGCCGGTGCAGCTCAGCGAGGCGAGCTACCGGCCACCCAACCTAGGCGGCCATGAAGCCGACCTGTTCGCGTTCTTCGTCGGGAAGAACTTCGAGGTCGCGTTCCTGCGCCGCCACCTTGACGATCTCGCGGCTGTCCCGCCGGGGGGAGGTTTGCTACTCGTCTCCATTAGTCCTTACTTTCCCACTCTTCTTTCATCTCACCTTCCCTTCTTCGCAGGCGAACGCGACATTCCCCTTCATCCTCCTTACGAAAGCGCCCGGATTCCCCCCGGGGTTCTCGCCCGCGCCCAGGCCGCGGATGCCGCTCAGCGCGACATCTCATCGGTCCCGGCCAAGAAGCGACCGGGCGGCGGGCAGTCAGCGCCTCCGCCGAAGTCGGCGAAGACCGCGGATCAGCAACCATCCGCAGGCCAAAGAAAGGGCAAGGCCCCCGCGGTCTTGCCGACTGAGGCCCCCTCGCCCCCGCTGGTTGTTTCGACCAGCGATTCCCCGGTCGGGGCGGCGGGCACCTCCGCGCCGCCGGGCGGGTCTGGAGCCGCTGCGGAGCCGGTGCCGAGAGGGCATCGGAACTTCGGCTACGGCGAGAGGTACCTGGACGAGCTCGGCGTCCCGCTCCTGGCTTGGGACAAGGAGTCGAATCGCGCAACGATCTCGACCCTGCTGCCGAGCTGGATGGAACAGGACACAATCGGCGGGGAGGCGTACAGCTTCTCCTTTGGGTTGTACTCGCGCGAAGACGCCGCCATATTCGACAAGGAGGAGACACGGGTGCTGATCCATGAGAGCGCGCGGGCCCAGCTGCGCGGCCTGGAGCTGGCGCACATGGTGGGGCGACGTTGTACCCAGGTGGAGCGGAACGCCGCGTCCATCCAAAAGATGGCGGAGGAGAAGGAAGAGGCCCGGAAGCTCGCTCGGGAGGACGCGGATCTTCAGAGAGGGCGAGCCGCCGCCGCCGAGGAGACCCTCGCGCAATATCTGGGCGGGGTGGTACGCTCTCAACCGGAGCTAATCTCTTCTTCTTGCGAACGCAGCTTATGATGATTCCTATTCCGTTTTTCAGGACGCGGCGACGGCGAGCCGGATGGGCGCCGAGATTGCCACCCTTCGCCAGGAGAAGGCGGCGCTGGAGGCCCGGGTACGCGAGCTGGAGGCCGCTGCCGCTGTCCCTCCTCCGGCCAGCGGGGTCTGCCTGCGCGAGCACCTCTCCGACTACGACCTGGAAGTGCTAATGCAGAAGAACGCGGCCAGCGCAGCGAGATACACGATGCAGACGCTGAGGCGCGCGGATCTGCTTACGAGCGAGGCAGTAGATATCTGAATTGGCAGAATGAAAATCAACTAAGTATATATTTCCTTGTCTACTCCCAATTAAAATATTTTGTTTTTCTTTATTAGAAATAATACAAGATGTTGAGTTAAAATGTATCTGATAACCTTCATCACATAATTGGCTTATAAAGATGAGGTTATGTTTGAGTCCTTTTACATAAGTCACTTTCTTGAAGGTGACTGCTCCAATTTTCACTTCTCCATAGCCTTCTGAATGACCTTTGGTACCAGCTTGGACTTGTAGTTGATTAAATTGTCCTTGCTGTCAGTCATGTGTTTGGAGCATCCACTGTCCAGGTACTAGGTTTGATTAATCACTAGACATCCCCTTTTCTGCAATGAAAACAGTTAGTTGTTCTTGACCCAGGTTACCTTGGGTCCTTTATATTGCTGATATGAAAAACTGGATATCACAGAAAATTCTTGTTGAGATTTGTATCCTAATGGATGATATCTTCTATGTGGAATTATCCAATCAGCTAATGGATTAAATGGTTTTCTGGATTTAATAGAATTGATGTTATAGTTATAATTTTTGTTAAGTCATTCTGGGTTCGACGGAATGTTGTGAGTTCGTTGACCAGAATTTGACGAATTGGGATGAGATTGTCGATCTCTGCCTAGAGAATGAACATAGTCATTCTCTGTGCCCCATGTTCGTCGATCTCTGCTCGAAGAACCATACAGAGTTCGTCAATCGCAGTAAGACGAATAATTATAGTTAAACTCTGCGTTCAGAGTTCGTTGACTAGAGTTCGACGAACTGGCCACATTTCGTCGATCTGAGTTCGACGAAATCTGCTGAACTTTGTTTTTACTTGTTTTCTGGTTTCTGTTATGTTGATTTTTAAGGTTGGGCATTTCTTTTGTGATTTGTTTATTAGTTATTATCTCTTTGCCTTTAGCAGAAACAAACTTGATCGGGGTTGACAAAATATTCTTCTTAAGAATGGGGGGGCAAACTTGATGAAGCACCCAAGCCTAGCTTGCCATTTAGTTTGGCATTAACAGTGCTTGTAATGTCCATCATCTTGAGGCTTCTCCCATTGAGAGATTCCTCAAGTTGTTTGGCCTCACATAGCTCAGTTTTTAAAGTAATAATTTGTTCATTAGCTAATGTGAGTTCATCTTTTAGCCTACTGTTTTCAGAAATAACATTTTCTTGATTTCCTAGTCTTTCCATAAGTGTCTTAATTTCTTTTTCTGAATTTATTAGATCAATGCACATGGTTTTAAATTCAGATTTGAATGAATCAGAACTATAATCAAAAGAAGAAAGTACATTGTCAGCTTCAGATTCTGAAGCTTCTTCACTATCAGATGCATCTTCATCTGACTGGCTTCTGGAAGCATCAATGGCCATGAGGCACACTTCCTTGGCCCTTGCCTCTTCTTCTTCTTCACTAGAGCTGGAAGATGAGGATTCATCTTCTGTTTCACTCCAGCTTTCAGATATAAAGCCTTTCTCCTTCTTTTTATATTTGCTGGAGGAAGGCCTGTTGTTATGCTGTCTTCTAGAATCCTTCTCTCTTCTCTTCTCCTTCTTCTGATTTTCTGGACATTCTGAGAGGAAGTGTCCAGGTTTCTGATAATACATTTTGTAGCCTAATCTATTATCATATTTTCTAGTTAATAATGTGCAAATTATGTCTTGTATGCTTATTTTTGATCTTTATTATGTAAATATTATTGCCACTAACCTTTCCTTGTGTTTTTGCAGGTTACCAGAAAATTGGCCAAAATTGGCATGTCACGCCCCCCTGTCACGCCCTCCCTATGCGTGACACAGGGCATATCAGCTCATACCGAGGATGCTTGATGATCAGACAAAAATCCAGAAAAAATCCCCTGTCACGCCCCTGACAAGCCCCCCCCCAGGGCGTGTCGTCGGGCGTGATATGGGGCCAGAATAAGTTTTACTTTCCATGCACTTGTAATTTTCTTTTCAAGTTGTAGCTCTCCTTAATTTTAATAAAAGTGTTGTTTTCTCTTCCTATAGCACTTTGTGTCTTTATGTTTTACTACTCATCCTCCCTCCTTCACCTCACCATGATTAACTAATCCCCCTTGTACTCGATCTTGATGATCCGAGGTTCGAGTGATTAGGTTATGATGCTTTGAATCTTACCTTTTCTTTTTTAGGGTTTGGCCTTGAATTACTCTTGAATTATCATGGGTTGGAGGTATATCATCGATATATACTCTCCACCTTTGCTTTTATTCTTGGCTAGTCGAGAGGCCATGGTTTGACGTGAGCACTCAAGAGTAAAGGGAGTTGGACGCACCCCTCGAGAGAGGCAGACATCCAAATCTCCCGGATTGGAGTAAAATCCAATAGTGGGGTTCACCGTGTAAAGCGAGTTTTAGGCCTCCGATTTGGACGAGAGTCGGTCGGACCTTCCTAAACTCAGTTGGGCACGGCCTTCGAGAGAAGCGTGTTCATGTTTATGGAACCTTCACAGTCAAGGACTTTTACCTTATTAAGCTTAGGTTTATTTATCGTGTTTTTAATCAACTCTTGCCAAGGTAATTCTCGATCTAGTGTATTTTTTTATCTCATCATTCCAACCCTTTTAGTGTAATCATTTCTTTTATGCTCTTTCTTATTACAAGTAGCTCTCTTTCTTTGCAAGTAGTTTTCTTTTAAACCCTAAGATTTCGGTCGATAAAATAATAGCGTTCGTGTGAGTAAGCTTACACAAACAGTTCCCGGATTTAAATACGACACTTGTGTCCCCTTACTACAGTTCGATAAGTATACTTGCCTAGTTGGATTGCTAGTTTGGCTGCTCGCTTTTCGTAAGCGTCGGTGGGCCCACCAAGTTTTTGGCGCCGTTGCCGGGGAGCAACGCTCATTGATAAATTGAAAACACGAATCTATTAGTTTTATCATTTCTCTTTCTCATCCTCCTTTAAAAAAAAAAATTTTATCAAAAAAATAAATTTTAAATTACCGCTCTTAATAGAAACCCACTTCACAATTTTTCTACGCCACCTAAATCTCTTGAAAAAGGCAAAGCCGTTTTAAGTGCCGCTATCTTGTCTAGTACCTTGCGAACCCTTCGCCGGGTAGTCCTTGGGAAGTTCAGGAGTTAAACTTTTAAAAAAATCTATTTCAAAAAATTAGTACCTCTCTTTTTCTAGTTTTTTTTATTTATCTTTCTCCTCTTCTCTTCTTTTAGTGCATGACCCGCGGGAGTCTGTCAGTTATTTTGGACCTGGACCACGAAATTGAGCGTACTCTTTGGAGAATATCGCGATTTCAAGGTCCTCCTATCCAAGTGCCGGTTGAGGATTCCGAGTCATTTTTCACTTTAAGAATGGAAGAACTCAATGTGGAGGAAGCCGCGCAAAGGCCTATGTCTTATTATGCACAGCCGAATCTCGAGAGTACTGAATCTAGCATAGTTCGCCCTGCGATAGCAAATAATAACTTTGAACTGAAGCCTGGCATAATTCAAATGGTGCAGCAATATGTGCAATTTGACAGACTTCAAGATGAAGATCCGAACGCACATATTGCAGGCTTTCTTGAGATTTGTGACACGTTTAAGATTAATGGTGTCACAAATGATGTTATTAAGCTAAGATTATTTCCTTTCTCTCTCTTAGAACTAAGGCTAAGCAGTGGCTGAACACTCTACCTAAAAATAGCATCACAACCTAGACGCAATTAACTGAAAAAATTTTGGCGAAGTATTTTCCGCCTGCTAAAACTGCAAAACTTAGGAACGATATTTCTGCTTTTGGACAAATCGACTCTGAAACCTTATATGAAACCTAGGAAAGATTTAAAGAATTATTAAGACGATGTCCACATCACGCTCTGCCTGTATGGTTGCAGGTGCAGACGATTTATAACGGGCTAAATCAAAGCACGAAGCAAATGATAGACGCAGCTTCTGGCGGTACTTTAAACCATAAGACCCCGGAAGCGGCCCTTGAGCTTTTTGAGGACATGGCCATGAACACTTACTAGTGGAATATGCCTAGGTCCCGCCCGAACAAGCCTGCAGGTATCTTTGAAGTGGACAACGTCTCCCAGCTCGCGCTGCAAGTTGAAATATTAAGCAAAAAAATTACGGAGATGACTGCTGCCTCCGCCCCTCAGGTATGGGAATATGCAACTCATCCCCCCGAACATTTGGATTATGATAATAATATGCCTAGAACTGCTTTTAATAATTTTTCTGCTGCGAATTTTCATCCTCCAGGTTTTAATTTTCCGAATAGTTACAATCCTGCTTTAAGAAATCACCATAATTTTTCGTGGAGTAATCCATCGAATGTTGTGCTCCCGCCACCACAAATTGATTTTTCTGCACCACCACCACCTCCTCAAAGTTTTCCAAAACCTCCAAGTTTGGAGGAAATGTTTTCAAAATACATGAATGTTAATGACGCTACGATAAGAACCTTAACTGGAAGCGTTAAAAATTTAGAGAATCAAGTAGGACAGCTCGCTAAAATAATCTCCGAGCGACCCGCTGGGTCTCTTCCTTCCAATACCGAGCCCAACCTGAGAGAGCAAGCGAAAGTTATAGCTCTTCGGAGTGGGAAGCAAGTTCCTGGTATGGTAAGTGAAGATCCTGAGGCAAGCTCCGCTCCTGCATTAAAAAATCAAAGCTCTGCTCCCGTTTTAAAAATTTCACCCTCTGCTGAAGAAGTTATCACCCCTGTTTTAGAAAAAGAATTCACTCCACCACCCATATTTAAAAATAATTCATACCCGACATACCCTTCCGAACTTAATAAACAATGTCAGGATGATCAATACACCCGTTCCTTAGAGATGTTTAAACAAATCCACATAAATCTGCCCTTCCACGAAGCCATATCCCAGATGCCGAAGTACGCTAAGTATCTTAAGGACCTCCTGATCAACAAGAAGAAGCTAGAGAACCTTTCACATGTCATGTTAAATGTCGAGTGCTCGGCGGTCTTGACAAACAGATTACCAAAGAAAATCAGTGACCCGGGTAGTTTCTCTATCCCGTGTGTCTTTGGTGATCTCTTTGTCAAGCACACATTAGCTGACCTAGGTGCGAGTATTAATCTTATGCCCCTCTCGTTGTTTAAAAAGTTAGGAATTGGTAGTCTCAACCCCACACGCATGAGTATCTAGCTCGCCGCCAGATTAGTCAAACACATGTTAGGTATAGTGGAGGACGTCCTAGTCAAAGTCGACAAGTTCATCTTCCCGGTGGACTTTGTCATATTGGACATCGAAGAAGACGTCGAGGTTCCCCTGATCCTTGACCGACCCTTCCTTGCCACCTCTCGAGCTATCATTGACATAAGCAATGGTAAGCTCTTCCTTCGAGTAGGCGACGACGAAGTAACTTTCTCTATCACCCCCTCGATGAAGAAAACCCTAGCCAATGATGACTCCTGCTTTTTCATAGATGTCGTAAGTGAAGAATCCTCCTCTCACCTCTCTGATTTTGAAAAAGAATTTTCTGATTTTTGTACCTCTTCTACTACTCCAACTAAATCGCTACACGTAAGTGAAGAATCCTCCTGTCGCCTTTCTGATTTTGAATAAGAATTTTTTTGATTTATGTTCCTCTTCTACTATTCCAACTGAATCGTTGCAAGAAGCCTCCATGGCTGCTAGCCCCACCCCTTTTAATTTTACATATAAAAAAGTCTACGAGGACATAGTTTTTGAAAAAGAACGGATTTCTAAAAACTCGTATGATGACCCCCCTACCCTGGAACTGAAAGAACTACCAGAGCATCTTAAACACGCTTTCTTAGAAAAGGACTCCAAGCTGCTCGTCATAGTTTCGGCCTACCTCATGGATGCACAAAATGATAAACTTCTTTGGATTTTACGTAAACATCGTAGAGCTATTGCTTGGCAGATATCTGATATCAAGGGCATAAGCCCATCTTTCTGCACTCATAAAATCTTAATGGAAGATAATTCACGTAACGTTATACAACCTCAGCACCGTATAAACCCGAACATGAAAGAAGTAGTTAATTCCGACGAGAAGCTGTTTTCGATTAACACATCTACTTCTCCTTGGTCTGCACGCATCGCCAACTATCTAGTGGCTCGGGTGCTCCCAAAAGAGTTCTCATCTCAGCAAAAGAAGAAATTCTTTTCTGAGTTGAAGAACTATTTTTTGGAGGGCCCACATCTTTTCAGAGTCTGTACAGACTAAGTGATAAGGAGGTGTGTTTCTTATGAAGAAGGTTTAGATGTTTTAAAGCATTTACATGAAGGACCGACAGGTGGGCACTATCAAGCTGCTTGCACCGCTCACAAAGTGCTAAGCGCGGGTTTTTACTGGCCTAGCCTGTTTAAGGATGCGCAGGCCTTTGTGAGTAGGTGTGATAGTTGCCAACGGTCGGGTAATATTTCTAATAAAAATGAAATGGCACAAAATTATTTCCTAGAGTGCGAAGTTTTCGACCTCTGGGGAATTGATTTTATTGGCCCTCTTCCTTCTAGCTTCTGGAATAAGTTTATTTTAGTTGTCATCGATTATATTTCACGATGGGCCGAAGCTCAAGCTCTTCCTATGAACGACGCCCGAGTCGTAGTTACTTTCTTAAAAAAATTATTTTCTCGATTCGGTACGCCGCTCGCCATCGTTAGTGATAGGGGTTCCCATTTCTATAACGCACAGTTTCTAAAATCCTTTCTAAATATGGTGTTACTCATAAGCTTTCCACTGCCTACCACCCCCAAACTAACTAACAAGTCGAAGTAGTGAATAGAGAAATAAAAAGAATTTTAGAAAAGACTGTTTCCACATCTAAAAAAGACTGGTTAGCCAAATTAGACGATGCTCTATGGGCCTACCGAACAGCGTACAAAACCGCCCTCGGATGTACGCTATATCGGTTGGTTTATGGAAAATCGTGTCATTTACCCGTAGAACTAGAACACCGCGCTTTTTGGGCCTTAAGATTTTTAAACTTCGATCCCCACTTTGTCGGCGATTTTAGAAAATTTCAATTAAATGAACTAGACGAGTGGCGCTCTTATGCGTATGAGAATAACAAACTTTATAAAGAGTGGACGAGGCATTTGCACGATAAAAACCTTAGGCACCCAAAAACCTTTTAAGCTGGGCGACCAAGTTCTTCTTTATAACTCTCGTTTATGTTTATTTCCGGGCAAATTAAAATCACGTTGGTCTGGGTCTTTTACTGTTTTAGAAGTTTTTCCTTATGGTACTGTTTTGATTTCTCACCCTGATAAGGGTAATTTCAAAGTGAATGGTCAGCGTCTGAAACTGTATTTCTGTGATGATGTCAGTCCTAACTCTGTTAACTCTATCCTTCATGATCTAACTTTCGATTAGCTCTGAACTTTATTTTTCTTAAAACTTTAAACTATTACTTGAACTTTGTTTTAAAACACTATTTTTGAACAATATATTATTTTGTTGCGTCGAGCTCAAACAACGTTTTAAACAGAGGGCGTTCTTGGGAGGCAACCTAAGTTATTTTTTTCTGTTTTCTTTATTTTACAATTTTTGCCCCGGACGGCTCCGACAAGCTGAAACTTCTGCGATCGCCTGCTCCAACGGTGTTGTTTCCATGACGAAGTCCAAAGAAGACGTTTCATGAAGATCCAAAGCGCAAGCATGGGGGAGCGGGATCACTCAGCTTTCGCAGCAAATAAATCCGGGGAAGTACCTGTTTTTCAATTCTATTTTTAAATTTTGTACTTTAAGTTTCTCTCTCTCTAACCTCCTTCTCCATTGAGGACAATGTCCATTTTAAGCTTGGGGGAGGACTTCCTCCTTTTTGCTTTTTGTGAATATCTTTTTTTCTACTTTTTGTGAATATTTTTGAAAAATCCAAAAAAAGATGAATATCTTAAAATTCCAAAAAACAATATCTCCAAAATCCAAAAAAAGAGAATATTTCAAAATATAAAAATATTTATATGCATTTTGGTATTTCAATAGTACCCCATGTTTGTGTTTTTTTTCTCTCAAAATTCCTTATAAACAACTTAGTTAATCATAATTTTTCTAATCATTTTTTTAATTATGTTTCACAAGTAAAATGTTGGTCATGCTGTGTTTCTAATTCACGGTAGCATGTTAGGGTGAAATATTTTTTCTAAAACTCGCATTTCTATTATGGTTTTTCGTTCTTTATTTTCTTTACTTTCTCTAAAATTCATCATCCACTATTTTCCTCTTCGTTTTTAGATAATTTTTGTAAGGTCAACTTTTGAATAGTGTAGTAGATATGAACGATCCAAGTCACCTATTATTTCTATTTTCAAGATAATTTCATCAATCTTCTTTTATTATCTAGGACTTGCTTTTTGAAATTTTTCAAATCTATGTTTTAAATAAATTTAAAAAGCGTGAAAATGATTTAGGCATTTTTTGTTTACGTTTGAACCTTCCTACCAACCTAAAACTTTTCACCACTAGTTAGCCGCTTTTGAGCTTTTTTCCAATTTCATTTGATAGCTCCACATATCATATCATCTTCACCAAAGCCAAATTTCCAACCTATCTAATCACGCTAACCTTTTTGAGTTTCATAAATATATTTTCTTGATTATGATAAGTTATTTTGTTTTATTTTTGGAGAAATTTTTGAAAAAAGTATGCTCAAAAGAAATGTTTATTTTTATTTGGCCAATTCAAAATGAAAAATAAAAATACTTATGGCCTTTGTTTTGTAAAAAGAAAAAAAATGAAAAAAAAAAGAAAAAGAAAGAAAAAAATATTTTGTTTAAAAAGAAATTTTTTTAAAAACTTTTTGTTTTGGTTTAGTGTGATTTTAAACCTCCCGGTTTATCTTTGAGTTCCACTCCCATTAATAATCCGAAACCAAACGTTTCGGTCCTATTAAGTCCTTTTGATTCATGCATTTTAAATTTTATTTAATAACTAAGAAAAGAAAAAAAAAGTAAATCGGTATTAGTTTTGAATTTAAACTTAAATTTTTGTTATTTAATTGATATAATTATAATACGTTGCTTGAATCTAGTAATAACTCAATGTGTTTTTTTCATTTTCGTTGCTTTACTTAAATATATTTGAAGAATTTCATTAAAATTTTGGATGATTTATTTTCATTAAGTAAAGTTTATAAAAGTTAAACCATACCTAAATAATTATTTTAGATTTACGTTTCACATTTTCCCTACTTAGAATTTCGCATAGTACTTGTGTAGGCATAATTAGAATTTTTTGATTAGACTTATTTTATGTTATCTAATTTTTATATTTTTGCTTGGGGACAAGCAAAGCCTAAGCTTGGGGGAATTGATAATACATTTTGTAGCCTAATATATTATCATATTTTCTAGTTAATAATGTGCAAATTATATTTGTATGCTTATTTTTGATCTTTATTATGTAAATATTATTGCCACTAACCTTTTCTTGTGTTTTTGCAGGTTTCCAGAAAATTGGCCAAAATTGGCCTGTCACGCCCCCCTGTCATGCCCTCCCTGGGTGTGACACAGGGTATGTCAGCTCATCCCGAGGATGCTTGATGATCAGACAAAAATCTAGAAAAAATCCCATGTCACGCCCCCTGACACGCCCCCCCCCCCCCCCCCCAGGGCGTGTCACTGGGAGTGACATGGGCCTTGTCGCCCTCTGCCCGAAATCTGCCGCAGTATTAAATGCAACTCCCGTCGCCACACATCAACAGTACTGCCACGCCCCCCCCCCCCCCCCCCCCCCCCCCCACCCCCTACACGGGCGTGACCCCGGGCATGACCCGCGATTTCTGGCATTTGATGGCTTTCCGACCAGCGATTGAAGATTGATGCGCCTGTCACGCCCCCAGTCACGGGCGTGACCATGGGCGTGACCACCGACGTACAGATCAAATCAGCAATTCCGTCAAATCTCTGTGACCGAACTTTTTGACGTACCCGTCATGCCCCCAGTCACGGGTGTGACATGGGGCGTGACCAACCCGTGGAAATTTCTATAAATTCAGACCCCCCCCCCCTCTCCATTTCAAAAAAGTTTGGGCTGAGAGGGGGAGGTGCTGTCCCTTTGTTTATTATTCTTTTTTATGCTTTTTTCCCCTCTTTCTCTCTCTCTCTTACTTTGTATTTTTCTAATCCTAGTTTAGTGCTCCTTTTGTAATAGCTTTTGTATTAGATTTTTCAATGCTTAGTTGCTAATGATAGGCCCAGAATAGGTTTTACTTTCCATGCACTTGTAATTTTCTTTTCAAGTTGTAGCACTCCTTCATTTTAATAGAAGTGTTGTTTTCTCTTCCTATAGCACTTTGTGTCTTTATGCTTTACTACTCATCCCTCCTCCTTCACCTTACCATGATTAACTAATCCTCTTTGTACTCGATCTTGATGATCCGAGGTTCGAGTGATTA
Source organism: Platanthera guangdongensis (assembly GCA_039583875.1). Taxonomy (NCBI): domain Eukaryota; kingdom Viridiplantae; phylum Streptophyta; class Magnoliopsida; order Asparagales; family Orchidaceae; genus Platanthera; species Platanthera guangdongensis. The sequence continues at coordinate 82,991,431 of CM077152.1, read as the reverse complement.
GGTTATGATGCTTTGAATCTTAACTTTTCTTTTTAGGGTTTGGCCTTGAATTACTCTTGAATTATCATGGGTTGGAGGTATATCATCGATATATACTCTCCACCTTTGCTTTTATTCTTGGCTAGCCGAGAGGCCGATGGTTTGACGTGAGTACTCAAGAGTAAAGGGAGTTGGACGCACCCCTTGAGAGAGGCAGGCGTCCAAATCTCCCGGATTGGAGTAAAATCCAATAGTGGGTTCACCGTGTAAAGCGAGTTTTAGGCCTCCTATTTAGACGAGACTCGGTCGGACCTTACTAAACTCAGTTGGGCACGGCCTTCGAGAGAAGCGTGTTCATGTTTATGGAACCTCCACAGTCAAGGACTTTTACCCTATTAAGCTTAGGTTTATTTATCGTGTTTTTGATCAACTCTTGCCGAGGTGATTCTCGATCGAGTGCATTTTTTTCTCATCGTTCCAACCCTTTTAGTGTAATCATTTCTTTTATGCTCTTTCTTATTACAAGTAGCACTCTTTCTTTGCAAGTAGTTTTCTTTTAAACCCTAAGATTTTTGTCGATAAAATAATAGCATTCGTGTGAGTAAGCTTACTCAAATAGTTCCCGGATTTAAATACGACACTTGTGTCCCCTTACTACAGTTCGATAGGTTTACTTTCCTAGTTGGATTGCTGGTTTGACTGCTCGCTTTTCGTAAGCATCGGCGTGCCCACCAGTTTGCTACAGCCAAAGCAAACCACTTCTTTAGTGGGGGTTTTGTCATACCTTGGCTTGTCATCCTGTCTGTATGACTTTCTTCTAAAGTCTTTCTTTGTCATTTTGTAGAATCTTCTGGCAAATAGACTCATCAACTCTTTATTGATTGTTGGAGTCTTTGTCTCCTCAGCAGCTTTAAATGCAATATTATGCTCCTTCCTTGCTGGTGGAGGTGTTCTCTGCTCAGCTGCTTCTCTGGATTTGATGAGCTGCTCATAGGACTTTAGTTTTCCTAACAGAGATTCAGTGGAAATCTCATTTAGGCTTCTGGCCTCCTTGATGGGCCAGATCCTTGAATCACATGAGCATGGGAAGCACATAAGGATTTTTTCATTCATCTCTGTGAGGGTGATATCCTTATCCAATGTCTTTAACTCATTGATGACTGAGCTCAGTCTATTGTACATTTATGCAACTAATTCTGCTTCCTCCTTCTTGAAATTCTCATATTGGGATATGAGATTGGATTTTCTGTCCTTTCTTTCATCTGCAGATCCAGCCACCATTTGGTTAAGGGATTCCCAAATGGCCTTGGCTGATGTGCATTCAGCCACCTTCTGGAATATGTCATTAAACATAGTTTGGGCCAGAATATTCATGGCTTTTAGCATCAACAACTCTAGCTTTCTTCTGGGCTTCAGTCCACTCAGGTGGTGGTACTGCATTAGTGTTGGATGTTGCTGTAGAGGTAGATGCCTGAGGGGGACCTGTCAAGATAGAGTTGTAGATATCTTCATCAATAGAGTTCATATACAATTTAATTCTTACCTTCTAGATGGCAAACTTATTTAGATTGCATACTGCAGGTCTGGTGCTTGCATAGTCTTTGTTCGGTGTCATGCTGTATGTATAATCTTAATAAAAATATAAAGCAGATCTAACTCAGGATCTTTGGTTCAAGGGTTAGCATGTACAACCAAAGGAATCCAAGCTCTAATACCAATTGAAAGTGAGGGGTTAGATCAGGAATACTCTAGAGGGGGGAGGGGGTGAATAGAGTATCTTTAACTTTTCAAAACTTTTTGGTGTAAATAGAACTTCTGCAAAGTTGATTAGACCTGAGATAAAATATACTATCACAAGTGCTGCAGAATATAAACTAATTAAACACAAACACAATAATCCTAACTAGCACAACCATAGCAAGAACAAAAGAAAAAGAGCAACCAGACAACACAAGAATTTTATAGTGGTTCCCCAACCTGGGTACATCCACTCTTCTACCACCCTGGTAGAAATCCACTCAGGTTTTTGATCAGGTGACTGCAACCAATGAGCTTTTGATCAGGTGCTCAAAAACCAAACCTTAAGTCTTTTGATCAGGTGACTTGCAACTAGGAATAACTTCTGAAGGGAGTTAAGAACCCTTTTTACAGTGGGGGATGAGAAATTGATTTTGTCTTCTCTTTCTCAAATACACTCTAAGAAGACTTAAGTGGATCTTGATGTTAGCAAAGGCTCCTCCTGAGATGTAGAATGGTTCAGGAAGTTGGAGCTTTGCTGTAGGGTGATAGGCCTTCAAACTGTTGCTTTGACCAGATGAGCTCCAGGAACTTCTTGAGAGATATTGTAGTTGTTGTCCTTTGAAGAATCCTGTAAGAAGACAGAAGAAGACTCTTGATTTTGATTAGCTGATCTTCTTCTTCTTCAGATTGCTTTGATGTTTCTAGTCTAGGGCTGTTTCTCTGTATCACTGTATGTTGTATTACTGTGTAATTCTTGTTGTGTTCCAGAGAACTGTGTATTTCTTCTATCTTCTGTATTCTCTGATCACTGATTATCTAGGAAGAGATAGGAAATCCCTTTTATATTTTCCATGTAAATTTTCCATTTGAAATTTGAATTTCTTCTACATTCATTGCTGACGGCCTTGGGAATATTTGTATTGATTGGTTTCCCCAACAGTCCCATTGAAAAATGACAAACAATAATCCTGAAGAAGAACATAATCAATGCTCGGTCTAACGGTAATATTCTGAGAATATTTTAGCATTAATTACTCAGGAATTATTACAATAGAATAAGGACAGAAGGATGAAAATAACCAAGTCTAGAATCGTCAAATAGAGAACAGAATTCGTCGAGTTGAGTCCATAGTTCGTCGAGCTGAGAAGTTATGTTCGTTGATCTGATAATAGCTATTCGTCGAGCTGAGATCCAAGATCTTCGACCTAAGAACAGACTACTACTTTCTCCAGAACCTTGTCAATTCTGTGCATGAAGTTCGTCGAGCTGAGAATAAAACTTCGTCGACTGGAGCTCATAATACCAGGTTTCTTGGACTCAAAAATGTTTTAAGTAAAATGTCCAGAAATCGTCGACCTGAGAACTAGTTTTGTCAAGCTGAGAACTTCTAACTACTAGATAAGTCTTGTCAGGAATGTGGTCTAAGTTCGTCAAGCTAAGAAGGTGAATTCGTCGACTGGAGTATGATCCTGGACTTAGAATATTTAGTTGTTTCTGGAATAAGATGTTGAAGTAGAATACCCATAGATCGTTGACCTGAGAACTAAGTTCGTCGACTGGAGTTCAGAGAAATTTTGGACTTGAAATATTGAAGTAGAGTGTCCATAAGTCGTCGACCTGAGTACCAAGTTCGTAGAGCTCAGCTCAGAGAATTGTCTCTGAGTTCGTCGAGCTGAGCATGAATTTCGTCGACATGAGGTCGACGAACGTCGAACTCATTTTCCCGAGTCTTTGAAATCTCTAAGTCTTGAGTCTTTATGCAGTCTGTTGATGGCTGGTCCATGCATTGATGACTCTAAGGACTTGGCCTATACTCTAAGACTCATACATGACCCTAGCTATACATGTTGGGTCAAACATCGTAACTTAGTGAACCTAGCCCAAATCCAACTAAGGATCAAACATAACCCCACATCCTCATTCCTTGGTCCATCATCCCACATCCGTTAAATAAGGGGAGGTTGGGTTTTGAGCGTGATGGGTCTAGATCAGGGAACATTTCATTTGTATCTCTCTGGCCAGGGAGATACCATTTTTGTTATATTGTTCTTCTACTTCTGCAAAGAAGACAAACAAAATGATGTGTAAATTTTGAATGCTCACTCCTTTTTCCATGTATCCAATTGATACACGAATGACTCATTTTCTTAACAGCGAGTTCTGTGATTAGAATGTGAATTGGGATTACGTATGTAGGTAAATTTACCATAAAAAATATATTTCTTTGTTTACTTATTCCTTTCTCGCCTATATAGAACCGTAAGGCACTTTCTACTATTTCAATTAAGATACTTGTTATTTTGTTGCTCACAGAAAAAGATATCGGTTTAAGGGATAACACGATGAGACACACTGTATTTTTTTTTCATTTCCCTATTTTAAGAGAATAATCTGTGTGATAGGTTGGTTGAGAAAAGATTTGAATAAAAATAGGAAGTTGTACCGCTTCTCCTCATTTTTGCCAATCAAAATGTGAAATCATACAATGCACCACCATACTTCATTTTTTCTTGGACGTGCAAGGTTAATCCTATCTAGGTTCTTATGATCTCTGGTTGATGGTTTCCTATGTTGCAGTTGTTTTTTATGGATATTTGTTTTGGAGTTGATTTTCCAATTTTGTACTACTAGAAAACTGACTTTTGGCCATGACAAATTTCCTTGGTAAAAAGTCCAAACCCGTGGCTAAATAGTTTTAGCCACGGTCTAGCCACGGGAAAATTCTGCGGCTAAAGTTGGTGTGGCTAAAACTTTTAAGCCACGAATTGGCCGTAGCAAATAGTATTAGCCATGGTAAAAAAGGTCGTGGCAAATAAGCCAACTATTAGCCACGGTATGAAACCCTGGCTAAAAGTAAACTCATCATTTTTAAAAAAAAACTATTTGCCACAGTTATAAGCCGTGACAAATACTAATTTATGTTTTTTTTAAAAAACACATTCAAAATACTGTAATACAGTTGCAAATTGTTACAACTGTAAATTAACGAGATACAAGCTCAATCGTGACGCACCCAAGCCTGACTCCTTCATTCATGAAATAACAAGGACCGAGCACATGGGATTGGATTATCATTCAATTCTAGGGAATCAACATATAGAAGTTAGCGACATATGAATAGAAGCCATGGGAAAACCATAATATAAATTCAGTTTCATAAAGTTGAAATGCGAAGCATGAATTGGCATTGTGGTATGTCGATGCTGGTGTGATAGAGCGTATATTTCGACTTGAAAGGTTCAAAATATATATCTGGGTTAACTACTGGGATTGCCCCTGAGATTTTGCATGATTACAGAGACCTCTCTATTTTAAAAAAAAATTACAAAACACTCCTCTTCCAGTGTACAGTGTTGCAGGACACCCACTTCCAATTAACATATTATGGGAAGTGGATTTTTGGCACTAAGCACCCTCTAATTAGGTGGATTTTGCACATTGCACCCTAAATATTATTGTTTTGGCACTTTGCACCCAACAAAGGCTATAATATTGGCATTTTTCGCCCCCCCCCCCCACCCAATTGAATATTTAGGGTGTTAAATGTCAAAATTAAACCATTTCGGGGTGCAAAGTGTCAAAATTAAATATTTACGTTGCAATGTGCAAAAATCTCTTAATAAATGGGTTCTTAATGTCGAAGTCCCTAGGAAGTAACAATATTTGGTACTAAACAAAACAATGCGAACTCCCAGGAGATAATTTATTAGCATGCCCATGATTGAATACAAGAACAAACCAAATCAAACAAATGTAAGATCACCACATTCCATCAAAACACATTTCCTTTAGTTGGAAAATTAAGCAATAACCTCAAATTACCTCCTAACTTTTTGCGAGAATAGATGAAATAAAATATACAAAAGTTAGTATGAATAGAAGCGCATTTGCAGTAAATTCAGCAATATATTCAACTGATTCATCTTAAACAAAAGCTAAATAGTGGATAATTTAAAATGATTGACCAAATTATATAATGAAGAAGAAAAAAACATAAGTTAAACAAGACTAAAATCTAGTACCGGAAAGGGCAATCGTGATTCCACGGCAAGAACTGCTATTACCTGCAGAGGCCAGATTATTAATGGATATAAAATGAATGAATCTATAGAAAGATTTATTTTGATTTCAAGAAAAAGGAAAGGGAAGAAATGTAAATATATATATATATATATATATATATATATATATATATATATATATATATATATATATATATATATATATATATATATATATATATATATATATATATATATACACATTATGAGAATCATGAGTCTCATAGTATGAGAGCTAGGGAATGAAAGAATCACACTATGAAATATTAACTGTAGTAAAGGGGAAAAAAGGAGGGTCCTTTTGAGTTTCTCTCACTGTTAATTTTTTCATCTTCAGCTGCTCCTTAGATGTTGGATTGGAAGTCAGCTGCTGGAAAGTGTGCAGCGTAGTAAAATCACAGGCTAATTAATCAAAAGCAAAGAGCTCTTCCATGGTCATGGCGAATCTCTCGGAAAATTCACCAGTTTCAAAATTCAGAACTCCAACACTCTGGTCAACATTTGTAGTTGCACCAGCCTGTGAAAAACATTGTTTTTCAATACAATTTAAGATAAAAATGTATACTCTACGATATCATTTTTTTGTGAGACTCCAAAAGGAACTTTGTATTAAAAAAAATAGGGATTCATAAGGCATTATGCAAACTGGACATCTGTATCTATTATTTCTTGAGGTCTCGCTATAACAACTTCATATACAGACAAAGTCAAATAAGTAAAGCAATGAGGAAAACTAAATGAAAATGATAATGACAGAGAGCCCTAACCTGCACAAATAAGGCATACCTAAGCATGCTTACTTGATCTCCCCTCCCATTTGGGTTGTGTTATAATGTAGAAAGCACATTTAAATAACCTAAAACTTGGTGTAGAGCATGTAGGTTATTTTTTCGATCTTGAATCTCATTAGTATTTTGTTCAGGTTAGCAATAAAGAATCGGTCGGATTTAAGATTAATGTATAAGAAAACATTTACAATATGTCGAGATTAAAAACTTCATTTAATTGTCGACAACCAAGCCTTATTTGCCTTTTTTGTCGATAATCATCTCCAGTAGATCAATGGTGATATGAAATTAGAAGATCCCATAATACCCCTTTAAGATAATGAATCTCGGTTGAAAAATCCCAAAAGCAATCGAATGCGGCATGCTTCCTCCCTCACAATCAAATCCTTCTCAGAGACAAGTTGATGGGTGTATACAACACAAGTCAACAGTAGAACGATGAAAGTTAGAAAAATCTACACTTCTAGTTGATTTCAAACTTCAATCGATCCATCAATGGCTCTGAATTCTCCAAACTAGCCTAGTAATGAGCACATCAGACATTTATACTACATAATAAGTCAAGGCCATTCCGTTAACCTCAAGTAAGAATGTAAGATAGTTAAATTCAGGTATAAAACAAAATCTAATTAATAAAACAAAAAATCAAGTGTTTTCGTTTTCGGGTAAAACGAATACTTCTGTTCGTTTGCAACATGATTTTCAAATCCGTTTTGAGGCAAAACGAAAACTTATGTTCGTTTGCACATGATTTTCAAATTTGAGCTGGGGATTTCCAACTCCCCTAGCAGCAAGCAAATCTCCAAAATGATTTATGATGGTGCAGAGTTTTGGGATTTCTCAGAACAATCGTAGTCAGAAATTTCAGAATATTCAGAGCAATGTTTAGATTTCAAACTAGAGGAAGAAGGCTCGATTGAGTTTTCATCAACATGCTCGGAAGAAATCACCTCATTTTTTGAAGAAGCATTTTTTGTAACAAGGGACATCCCCTGTTACCTCGTGCACATATTACGTTCTGGTTCACTCCTTACATTCACTGCTTTTGAAATTACAAAAGAAAACTAAATGGCGGAAATCATGACTGGTTAACACCATCTACTGCAGAAATATCATAGGAAAACTACAACCAGTTCTACCTCTGTTCAAAACAGAGTACATAGCTCAGTAATCTTACTTAGAAATACCAAGCCGATGGCCGGAACTGCCTCTTGTTGCTCCCCGGAACGCAGTAGAGCTGAGGCACTGTGAACGCACTGTCAGTGCCCCATTCCTTCCTTCCACTCCATTGCTCCTCCGCCGCCGGAGCAACGTGGTGGCGGTGGTCGGGGCCTTTGCCGGGAGGAGATCAGCGCACGGTGTTGGTCGGAGAAATTTCACGGCGCGGGAGGGTTTCCGCAGCTTTTTCGTGGAAGAAGGAGGCGGACCTTTTCCAAAACGCGTGAAAACGGAGGGGATTAGGTATGTTTTGAGAGAGGGGAGTTTAATGAAGGAGTGAAAATGTGAGGTTTTGAGTCAAAACGAAAACTGATCAAAACAGAGGCAAACGAACAACAACATTGAGACTTCGAAAACTCAAAACAAAAACCGGCTATGAAAACGGTGCAAACGAACTCTAACCCCATAGGAAAGCAAGAAGGACTGGCAGAGGTTACCGATGGCGTGAGCCACACAGGACTCGTCGGCATGATCGCACGCGCGATGTTCACCTACAGATCGGACACCTCTGCCACCGCCGCGTCGAGCGTAATGAAGCTGAAACTCCTCGATCGCATCCTTCAGCTTCTCCTCAGCCTCGCGGAGGTGGAGGTCCGTCGCGGCTCCACTTCCGCAGGAGGGAGTAGAGGGATCGACTATCCGATATGAAGGGGATGCCATATAAATCGGATACCGACGACGTCCGTAGTAGAGGTGCCGACATCAGCGAGGCAGGAACTTCCGCGCCGTCATGCGATGGAGACGGGAGACGAAAGGATGAGTCGATGCTCCCTCAAGATCCAGATTTCGGAATGAATGGATGCCCTAATTATCATTCCTATAATATTTATATATAATATAAATATATATATATATATATTTATTTATTTATAAATTATATAATAATATTTGTTTAGCCACGATTTCGTCAAGGCCGTGGCTAATGGTTTAGTTTTTTGTCACACATTTATTATTCATGGCTAATACTTAATTATTAGCCACGAAATATGAAACATGGATAATACTTAACTATTAGCCACGAATTTTGACCCTGACAAAAAATGAGGAGCTAATACTCATTTTCTAGTAGTGTTGGGCTATAAATCTCTAGCCTACACGCACTTGAAGTACACATATAAAATTTGAGAGGTCGCTCTTGAGTATTGTAGTTGAAGTTTTTAATGTGCTCTAATAGCTTGATTTTGCTCTGCTGAAAATGATGGTGCCACAATATTGGAGCAGATGGACGGGGACAATCAGATAGCAATGTTGATGGTGGAATTATCAAGGAGTCGGGACTATGAAATTGGCGATGACACCACTGGGGTTGTAGTGTTTAGGGTTTAGGGTTTAACGTTTAGGGTTTAAAATTTAGGGTTTAGGGTTTAGGGTTGATTGAGGCAACAAACATCAACTCCAATAAAAGACATGCCGCCATTTTTGATCCCTTGAGATTGGGCTTTAAAGCTAACAATTTTTTTTGAACTTTGGATTGCAATTTGAATCAGTGATATCTAAAGTTTCGCACTTTAATTTCACATAACTACCACCATTTTTTTCATTCAGTGCATTAATATACCTAGATAAATTAGCATAGCTCTTCTCATGATCTCTTTCCGCTACTCTCATTGCAATTGCCCTAGCTTTGTATAATTTTTTGAAAGCGCATTAACTCCGTATTTAGCCCTCAAAGCAAAATCAACCTCCTTGATCTATTGATTTTTCTTGATTGATTTTATAATCTTCTTTGAATTCATTCGCAATCCACTTGATGATAATCCCACCACCCTTCAAGTTTTAGCACATGTATGCACACTATTTATTGTTTTTTTTACTTTAAATGTAACTTCATCACCATAAGTGGATGCGGGAAGTCTCCAAGAACATTTGTCATCACTGTGGCGCTTAACTGTTAGCCTTGTTGGATAATTTTTAATTTTTTTATTTGATTCATTATTGAATTGAATTCGTACAAGAATTCCTTTGAAATAATTAACATTGTCGAATAGCATACCAACTCCAAGTTTTACAATTCGTTTTCCATTATCGTCATACTTAATTGCATAATATGACCCTTGCATCTTCTCACCTAAAATACCAATTGAATTCCGATCTTGAAAATTGTTGTCACTATGATATAGTGCACGTTCTATATCAGAATTATAATCACTCAAGATGTCCTCCTCTTGATCACTGTTTGAATTAGAGAGTATGTATTTGATCATCATGTACCTCAACTTTAAAATCACTCAATTGACATATTTCATCATCTATCTCAACCTCATTTTCTTCTACATTTGTTGAATGAAGTGGTGGTATGTTGGACATAGACGTCAAAATATTCAAATTCACACATATATTTTTCAAGTTGATAGACATATATAGTGCAACTAACTTGTTTACATCTTCATCCTCTATAATTATAATGATTTCTTCTATATTTGGAAGAACAGTTTCTACAACAACCAATGAACCAAAGGAGTAATTAAAAAAGTGAACAAGCAAGAGAAGGAACCAAAGGGGGCCGAGTACCCGAGTTCGAGATTTCTAAGCAAGTTGCAAACAAAAATGAAAGGTATATGGGGTGGCGATCTGCACTCCTTGAATGAAAGGGGTGGGGGTGGCTATCTGCGACTCTTGAATGATAGGGCGAGGGAGGGAGGAGGAGGGTGTGTGGTGATATGTGGCCCTTGAATGAAAAGGGCGGGAGGGGGGGGGGGGATTTGCGGCCCTTGAATGAAAGAGGCAGGGTGACGATTTGCGGCCCTTCAATGAAAGAGCCGGGGGGGGGGGTGGCGACCCGCGGCTGATGTTCCAGGCGAGGATGAAGGAGACGAGAGACATCTAGGGCTTGATAAGAAGGGAGGCGTAAATATTACGATCTTTATTTTAGAGATTTGTTAAAAGTCTATTTCACCTTTAAAAAACCAGAAAAAATGAGTCTAAATATAATATTTAGAGACTAAATGACACAAACAAATTCAGAGATTATTTTTTAATCTCGGATATTACAAAAAATAGCTAATAGATTACAATTTTAACTCAAAGACATTCATTTCAGTCAATGAAAAAATTAAACTCAGATATTTACTGAAAGATTCACCAAAATATATGAGATTAATATGAAATCATTGTTCTATTACAGACATTTCATGTTTTAATTAGTTAAATACACTATAATGTAACTAAAATTTCTAAGTTAATACTATAATTGCTTAGATACGCTATAATATAATTTTGAGATACAACTTTTTTAGTCTCAGATACAATTAAAATCTCTAAGGCTCTATTTGTTTGGGCGTTTCAGTGCTCCGTTTTGGGCAAACGTCGCCGGAAGGCGGGTAAACAAATGAACCTTCGGCGGCGTTTGCTCCGTTTCCACCCACCCGCCTTGAGAAACGCCCCAAAAAGCTCCGTTTGGAGCAGTCACCTCCCCCCTCCATTTCGAACACTCCGTTTCCACCCGCCGGATCGATCCGCCACCGCCGAAACAAATGAAGCCTAAGCAAGTACTATAATGGTTCAGATACAACTAGTACAATCTCTAAGCTAAAATAAAGTTCTCTAAAGCATGACTAAAATCTCTAAGATACAACTTTAAGATATAAATGTATTCAACCCAAAAGTAACTAAAATCTGTAAGCCATGACTAAAATCGCTCAGATACAACTAGTACAATATCGGAGAGAAAAAAACTATATAGGATACAACAAAGTTCTCTTGGTCAGAACTAGAACTACAATGACGTTTTCTCATAAACAAAGTTAAAAGTAGCTGAAAATTTATATTTTCTCTCATATATTACATAAAATCATTAGTATAGAGAGATTTCTCAAAGAAAACAAATAAAAAAATACAATCTCGTATTGTTTGAGTTAAAAATATATTATCTCAGTTTTTTCCTATAATATCTGAGATAACAGTGTAATTTCTCGACATTTGTTTTTAATATCTGAGATAAAAGTACAATTTTTTAGTTATTTATATGAATAATATATATTTACACATATTTTAATAAATGACACGAATAGATTTCTCAAGGAAAAAAGTAAGAACAAAGAAACTGTCACGCATGATCTTCGTCCGGGCCGGACCAAACAATTTCTCTGACATCGGATGCCGAACGTGTCGCCTGCTGGAGCTCGTCGGATCAAAATGATTAGGGCCTCCCCACTGTCGCCACCCTCTCCCATCATAAAGCGCTCTTGCTACACATAAAACCTAGAACCCTCTGTACTATCTCCCTCTCCCGCGTCCTCCTTGCTTACTTGGGGAACCCGCCAAGGAGTACGATGGCACTGGCTTTCGACGAGTATGGTAGACCCTTCATCATCATCAGGGAGCAGGATAAGAAGAGCCGGTTGCGGGGACTTGATGCGCAGAAGGCAAACATCACCGCTGGCAAAGCCGTATCACGTATCCTCCGCACCTCGCTTGGTCCGAAAGGCATGGACAAGATGCTTCAGAGCCCGGACGGCGATGTCACAATCAGTGAGTAACCCCACATCCTCGTTCCTTGGTACATCCTCCCACATCCGTTAAACAAGGGGAGGTGGGGTTTGGATCGCGATGGGTCTAGATCAGGGAACATTTCATTTGTATTTCTCTGGCCAAGGAGATACCATTTTTGTTATCTTGTTCTTCTACTTTTGCAAAGAAAACAACGATGAGTAAATTTTGAATGCTCACTCCCTTTTCCGTGTATCAATTCCTTGTATCCAATTGATACACGGATGCCTCATTTTCTTAACAGCGAGTTCTGTGATTAGAATGTGAATTGGGAATACATATGTAGGTAAATTCACCATATATCCATTGTTTTGTTTACTTGTTCCTTTCTCGCCTATGTAGAACGGTAAGGCACTTTCTACTGTTTCAATTAAGACACTTGTTGTTTCGCTGCTCACAGCAAAAATGTCAGTTTAAGGAATGCCACGATGAGACACTTTTTTTTTTCATTTCCCTATTTTAAGAGAATAATCTGTGTGATAGGCTGGTTGAAAAAGGATTTGAATAAAAATTGGAAGCTGTACGGCTTCTCCTCAATTTTGCCAATCAGAATGTGAAATCATCTAATGCACCACCATACTTCGTTTTTTCTTGGATGTGCAAGGTTAATCCTATCTAGGTTCTTATGATCTCCGGTTGATGGTTTCCTATGTTGTAGTTGTTTTTTGTGGATATTTGTTTTGGAGTTGATTTTTCAATTTTTGGGTTATAAATCACTAGCCTACACGCACTTGAAGTACACATACAATTTGAGAGGTCGCTCTTGAGTATTGTAGTCAGAGTTTTTAATTTGTTCTGATAGCTTGATTTTTCTCTGCAGCAAATGATGGTGCCACAATATTGGAGCAGATGGACGTGGACAATCAGATAGCAAAGTTGATGGTGGAATTATCTAGGAGTCAGGACTATGAAATTGGCGATGGCACCACTGGGGTTGTAGTGTTGGCCGGTGCACTTTTAGAGCAGGCTGAGAAGCTACTTGAACGTGGCATTCATCCCGTCCGAATTGCTGAGGGCTATGAAATGGCATCACGGATAGCTGTTGAACATCTTGATCATATTGCCCAGAAATTTGAGTATAGCGTGAGCAATATTGAACCTCTTGTACAAACTTGCATGACGACATTATCATCAAAGATGTGAGTCTGAATTATTGTAATCTATCCATGCAACACTTTGTCCTTATGAATGTTTCTCTTTCTAATATACTTACTAAAGATGCTATGGTAAATTTAAAATTTCTCTTATGACGTCAATTTGCACTCCATCCATGCTGCCAATTACTCAGTTCTTGTACAAATTTCTTTTTCCTGGATGTTATTATTACTATATATTTTTTACCTTTCTTAAGTAGATGTATGCTGAGGTATATCTGCCTCTTCTTTGCATTCATTTTACTTTACAGCTAGTTTATAAGTGGAATTCGATAAATTTATTCCATTGCATTTTTAGCCTGTTTATTCTTCAGCATATGAGTTGAAACTAATTATTCATGGAATGCTATCTTTCCACATGATATCTATGAAGTTGAATCAATGAGTTACCAATTGTAGTGCTAATTTTCCATTGATTTCTGCTTTTGTTTGCTGATTCAGTTAGGAATTTTACAATTGTCCAGTTAAATGTGGTTATAATAGGAATAGTAATGGGTTAAAACAAAAGTTCTTCATGTATGATTGTTTATGGTTTTCCCATTATGCATGATATATTTGAAGAAGCCTTATTTTGCTTCATCATCCCAATGTAAACTTACTTATTTGGTTTCTTATTTTGGTAGATGGGATTTTATTGATTTATTCATAACACTTATCTCAATACTACCAAGTTTATTTTTTTTGGACAAAAATGTCTTTTTTTGAGAGAGAATTGAACCATAGTACCATAAAGTCATCCTGACATTGTCTTTAGGTTTGATATTGGCTGTTTTTGATATCATTTAATTGACATTTTTATTCATTCATTGGTAGATTTGCTTCCACCAATAACCACTTACATTTTAGGTATAGGTCATTATGTGATCATCTTTGTGGTCTCCCATTTTGTGTCAATCATGAATTTAGGCAATTTTTTCTTGACTTCTCTAATGCATACTTTTAGTTAAAAATCCACGAAGACTCTAATAATGTGCTTTCTGTTGCTACAACTTACTTCTTCGTACCTCTTTTTTTCTTACTTGATATTAAGTTAATTTATTTTCTTATTTTTAAGTTCTTAGCTTCTGGTAGACACTAGAATTTTATTGAAAGGTTATTCATGACATCTACGACACATCTTTTTTTTTTCATTTCTTATACTATTGCAATCTTATTGAAGTGAATACTATTCTTATGCAGAGTCAGTCGTTGTAAACATACAATAGCAGAAATAGCTGTTAAAGCTGTGCTTGCAGTTGCAGATTTAGAGAGGAAAGACGTCAATTTGGATTTGATTAAGGTGGAAGGAAAGGTTGGAGGAAAATTGGAAGATACTGAACTCATCTATGGAATCCTTGTTGATAAGGATATGAGCCATCCTCAGATGCCCAAAAGAATCGAAGATGCAAAAATTGCTATTTTGACATGCCCATTTGAGCCACCAAAGGCAAAGACAAAGCATAAGGTGGACATTGATACTGTGGAGAAGTTCCAAACTCTAAGACATCAAGAACAGAAGTATTTCAATGATATGGTTCAGAAATGTAAGGTAAGTGAACATTATTGTCCATTCTCTCTTGTCGAATTGACTTTATAAATTTATTGTTCCCCTGCACTTTGTTTCCGAGTTATTTACTCTGCTAATAATTCAGTTGAAGAATATATTCTTCCTTCGCTTAGACACAAAGTTAGTCAAAAGAAACACACTAGAATTAACATGTCGTGCTTGTATGGGATTTCACAAATTTGAAGGGATTTTGAGGAGCATGTTGTGCGTTTATGCACGTGTGGGTGTTTATGTGCATATGCACATTTTTGCTATTCCAAAACATGTTTGCTTTCACTATGATTTATTTGTTTTTTTAATATATGCATTGATGTGCATTTACAATGGTGCCCCTTCCCCGATGTTGGTCAAGTTCCTTCGCTCTTTTCTACCAAACAATCTTCCTAATACCCTTTCAATCTTCCCAATTTTTTCCTAATTGGAAACCTTACCCCGTGGTTGCTGAGTGGTTTGACGTCATATCTAGATGTGATTTTAATCTCTTGCTCATCGTATCGACTTCCAAATGCTAGTCATTGGAGGATGCGACCTTTTTTTTAGTACTGACTGGACTGGTTGGTTTTAGATTATTTTTGTGTAGTGAGTCGAGACCCTCTTGTTATTATGATATTTGTTGTATAAGAGAATTTACAGTCCACCTTTCCAACAATGAAGAATTTGAGAAGCCTGTCAACCTCTCTCCTTGCCGAGCTTATACAACAATTCCTAGCTCTTATTACTTGAGAATCTCGAGTGTGGCACGTTTTCCATTTTTGTCGTTCGATCATTCGAATGTGGAATGAATGTATGGTTCTGAGTGTTGGGCAGTGAATTGTGTACATGAGCAAAATTTGGAGTTGCGGAGATGAGAATGCTTAGGTGGATGTGTGGACACACAAGACTGGATAATATTAGGAATGAATGTATCAGGGATAAGACAAGAGTAGCACCAATTGCAGAGAAGATGTGAGAAGCTCGACTAAGATGGTTTGGACACGTACAAAGGAGACCATTAGAGGCACCTGTGGCTGTTAGGCGTTGTGAGAGTCTAGTCACTAGGCATGTTAAACGAGGGAGGGGTAGACCAATAAAGATTTGGAATGAAACTATAAGGAAAGACATGATGTACTTAGGCATTAGTGAGATTATGTCAAAAGATAGGGCACAATGGCAACAAAGGATCCATATAGCCGACCCCACTATAGTGGGATAAAAGCTTGAGTGTTGTTGTTGATCATTCGAATGTGGCTTGACAAAATGCAGGAATTATGTGCTTAGATTGTCATTGTAAGTTTTTCAGAAACTGTACCCATGATCTGGTAACTAAGTTATAGTGTTTAAGTTCCTTTTCTTAATTGACCAGAGTGAGGTTAGAGTTCATAGATATTGTGGGTAAGAAAGTAGATATTTCAACTCAAGTTGTATCAACAAAGAGACAATTAAGACGAGGACTCCCAAGCTTAAAGGTTGTTTTTGACCATATGAATTTATGGAGTGGCCTCAACGCCTTGAACATCTTCAACACATCTTTAAATACATGGATTATTTGGATGAAGAGTACCAGAAGGTGGTCGATGATTTGACAAGGAATGCTAACCTATGGTGAGAAAAGTGTTAAAAAGGTATGAGGGCAAGAATAATGTTGTGGATACTGACCGACAATGTCGTGCAACATAAAGATTTCATGGACAAAGTACCCAATTTGTTTTTTTTGCAAAATGCCATTTTTGAATATATCGATCGATATATTGGCTACTGGCTGATTGGCATGATGCTTTTAGCCTCTCCCGTTTCTATCGAGCTACCTCTAGGAATCAATAGCTCTTGAGAAATTCAATTGTAGCAAGTTCCCCTTCTCTTACTGTTCATTCCTTAGAACCCGGCGAGATAAATGACTCTTAAACGAGGAGTATAGACCATAACCTTATCTCCACTGGTAGTGAGTCTAGTATTTTTCTCCTTCACTTTTGTAAGTTTTGCAGAAACTTTACCCGTGGTTCGGTAATTTTAAAATTTCTTGCGTTCAATGTATTTATTTTCATGTGCAGAAGAACTTTATTGATTCTATATCTTATTCCGTGTTTATTTATGTTTGATGTTGATGTTTTAATCACAGATCAAATGCAATTGTTTGTTTTGTCTGCCTGCAAAGATTCGTTCGACCTAACTTTATCATCATTATTGTGTGGATCCTCTTTATGAAGTTTTGAATGTTGGTGGACTTTGTTTTGTGAATGTTATTTCTCTTGATCAACTCAAATCTTTGTTACATTGCATGTTGCTAGATTTTGCAAAAATAATTTAATCATTTGTTGCATCCAAACCTGCGACTTCTTGAGTTGTTAAGTATATTGCTGGTATATAATTGTATCTTATGTTTCCTTGCGTTGTCATTTGTAAAATTTATTATGTCTATGATAAGATTGGATGTAGGTGCTTTCTCCAATTCTGGACCATTATATTTTAGTAGTTTGGGAAGATTGAATTTTCAAGCCACGCTGATTCTTTCAGGATGTTGGTGCTACTTTAGTAATTTGTCAGTGGGGTTTTGATGATGAAGCAAATCATTTATTGATGCATCACAACTTGCCCGCTGTTAGATGGGTTGGTGGTGTGGAATTGGAACTGATTGCAATTGCTACAGGTTTGTCGGACTACTCAAGTATTTGTTTTTGTTTCTGGGACGACCATGCTATGCTATTTGTAATGCTAAATCATGATTTAGCTGTTTTTTGTTTGCAGGTGGAAGAATTGTTCCTAGATTCCAGGAGCTGACACCAGAAAAGTTGGGAAAGGTATGCTTGCATTTTGTCCAGTTGAAGTTCATATTGCAAATCATCTTTTGATTGCTTAGGGAGACTTCTTAAATTTTGTGCTACGAGAATAATTCATTTTTTAGTTCAAAATCAAATTTTATTCTTTAATATATAGATATTTAAAGACCAGACTTCTCAATCTCATTATTTTGCATGTTGTGCTTAATATTCAATATTCATATAAAACTTATCAGGTGTAAATATCGTAGTTAAACCTCCCTCACGATTTGTCTTTAACACGCTAATGAAAGGACTAAACTAAGTGCTTCATGTCCATAGATGTATCTGTTGGATCCCTAGTTTGATTTAGGCTAGGTTCACTAAGTTAGGATCATTTGACCCAACATGTATAGCCAGAGTCATAGTTGTGTCATAGAGTGTAGGTCAAGTCCTTAGTATCAACACTGCATGGACCAGCCATCATCAGACTGCCAGAGACTCAAGACTTAGAGATTTTCCAAAGACTCAGTAAAATGAGTTCGACGTTCGTCGAACTCAGGTCGACGATTGTCGTGCTCAGCTCGACGATCTAAGAGAAAATTCTCTGAGCTGAGCTCGACGAACTTGATTCTCAGGTCGACGATCTTTGGACTCTATCTTCAGCATTCCAAGTCCAGACTTTATTCTCTAGACTCAGGTCGACGAACTTTGTTCTCTGGTCGACGATTTCTGGATTCTCTACTTCAACTTGTTATTCCAGATGTTTCTCAATTTTTCTAAGTGCAGAATCATCTCCAGTCGACGAATTCAAGATTCTCAGCTCGACGAACTTTGACCACTTTGGCTAGAGTTATCCAGCAGTAGTTAGTGGTTCTCAGGTCGACGAAACAAATTCTCAGGTCGACGATCTCTGGACACTTCAACACTTCACACCAGAATCAATTATGTCGACACACATCATTTGTGTCGACATCAACTGTGTCGACACACAGAACATCTGTCGACACAACTCCAGATTTCTGTCAAAACAACAGCTATGTCGAGACAAGAAGTAATTGTCTCGACACACAGGACTTGTGTCAACACATTCCCCAGAAGTTCTGTCAACAAGTTCTCAGCTCGACGAAATCAGTTCTCAGCTCGACGAAATCAGTTCTCAGCTCGACGAAATCAGTTACCAGTTATCAGCTCGACGAACTCCAAACACAAAAAGACAAAGTTTCTAGAGAATATAGTTCTGCTTTCTGCTCGACGATCTTGGAACTCAGCTCGACGAACAGAAGTCATCTGGTCGTCGAACTCAGCAACTCAGCTCGATGAACTGTGAACTCAGCTCGACGATTTCTGTTATCAGTTCGACGAATCCAGACTTAGTTATTTTCCATCCTTCTATCCCCTTCTTACTGCAATAATTCCTGACTAATTAATGCTCAAATATTCTCTGGAATATAACCGTTAGACAGAGCATTGATTATGTTCTTCTCCAGGATTATTGTCTGCCGTTTTTCCATGGGACAGTTGGGGAAATAATTCAATGCAGTTTATTCTCAAGGCCGTCAGCATTGATTGCAGAGGATTTCAAATTTCGAAAGACCATTTTTTGACAGGAGATAGAAAAAGATATTTTCTCTCTTCTTACGGTAGACGGACTGAACAAGATAGATAGACATACAGAGAAAAGGACAATCAGTCTGAATCAAGAAACTCTCTGCACTTTCTTCCATAAATTTCTGATACAAAAAAGAAGTCATATATCTGAAGATCATCAGCTATCTGAAGAAGAAGAACACCAAATCAAAATCAAGATTCTTCTGTCTTCAACACTTCAGGACACTTCAAAGGACAACTATAACTTTATCTGTCAAAGAAGTTCCTGAACAGCTACTGATCAAGGCTGAACTATTGAAGGCCTATCACCCTGAAGCAAAGCTCCAGTTTTTCCCTGAACCATTTTACATCACAGAGGGAGCTATTTGCTAAAATCATATCCACAAGTTTTCTCAGTTGTATATTGAGAAAGAGAAGACACAATCATCTCTCACCCCCACTGTATAAAGGGTTATAACTCCCTTCAAAAGTTATTCCTAGTTGCAAGTCACCTGATCAAAAGACTTGGGGTTTGGTTTTTGAGCACCTGATCAAAAGCTTATTGGTGTCAGACACCTGATCAAAAATCTGAATGGATTCCTACTAGGGTGGTAGAAGAGTGGATGTACCCAGGTTGGGGAACCACTATAAATTTCTTGTGTTGTCTGGTTGCCCCTTCTTTTGTTCTTGCCGTGTTTGTGCTTTCTATGATTGCTGTGTTTATATTTTATTAAGTTGTTTATGCATTTTCACAATTACAGCAAAAACTGTAAAAGATTTTAAGGATTTAAGAATATTCTATTCACCCCCCTCTAGAGTATATCAGATGTAACACATCACTTTCAATTGGTATCAGAGAAGGATTTCCTTGGTTGTACAAGCTAACACTTGAACCAAAGATCCTGAGTTAGATCTGTCTTTTCATTTCCATTAGATTTATAGTCACACAGCATGACACAGAACAAGGACTATGCAGGTACCAGACCTCCAGTATGCAACCTGAATAAGTTTGCCATCTGGAAGACAAGAATTATGTTGTACATGAACTATATTGATGAAGATATCTACAACTCCATTTTGACAGGTCCCCCTCAAGCATCTACTCCTGCAATATCTTCAAGCACAACTGCAGTTCCACCACCTGAGTGGACTGAAGCCCAGAAGAAGACAAAGATTGCTGATGCCAAGACATTGAATATACTGGCACAAACAGTGTCAGATGATATCTTTCAAAAGGTGGCTGAATGCACCTCATCCAAAGCCATCTGGGATTCCCTTAACCAAATGGTGGCTGGATCAGCAGATGAAAGAAAGGACAGAAGATCCAATCTCATATCCCCGTATGAGAATTTCAAGAAAGAAGAAGCTGAGACAGTAGCCGATGAGTGCGATTATGATAGGCTTTTTACTATCATAATTGTAATCATGTCTACTATTTCTACCTCCTTTTGTAGTAATTTCGCGAGAAAAGTCAAAAAATTGTCTTATCATGATTAGGAGAGCACAGTTAGGATTTTTGTTATTCCTTACATTGAGCTATCTAATTTATTCCTTCACTTTTATATGTAGGTAGCGCTAACCAGTGGAACTAAAGGTCTTGGAGAAAACAGAGGAGTTCACGGAGTCAACATGACTGATGACATGACAAAAATTTGGCGCACATGGGTGGACACACGGCCATGTTAATACCCGTATCCTATGTACCCTGGAGCTGAAGAAATTGGACGCAGGAGACAGAGACTCACACGGGTAGGAACACGCCCGTGTGCCTATCCGTGTCATATTTGAACACGACTGCCGACCAACCTGTGTCTGAAGAACGTGAAGAGCAACACGGCCGTGTCAGTACCCGTGTCATCTGACACGACCCACTACCAGACACGCCTGTTCGTGGGGAACCGCCTAGGAACCGTCAACACGGCCTGACACACGGCCGTGTTGGAACCCGTGTCCGACCTGTTTGCAAAGGGACTGTATAATTCCTGTAGAAAAATTAGAGAAGAACTTTTGGATCATTTCTGCATTAGGAGTATTCTGGAGAACGAAGTGGAGCATCCAAGAGTAGGAGGATTTGAAGGGTATTTTTGTATGCTTTTATTCTTTCATTAATCCCTTTTAATCTCCCATTCTCTTGGTGATTCATCTTGATTTATCTTTTATTTTGCATGAACTTTAATTTGGAACAATTTGTTAATCATGTCTCGCATTGTTTACATCAAATTTGTAGTATTTTATTCGTATGTAGGCTTACAAATAAAGAACTTTATCCTAATTATGAATTGCTTATTTGTCTTGCATGAATTGCAAATCTCTAGATTGAGAAATTGGATGTTTGTGATGAAATTTACATGTTCATATTTTGGTGTGAGATCTCTTTATAATTCGAATTTCATGATCGAGAGATATGTTATTTGGATAATTGGAATACGAATAAATGAATTCATGATATTTTAGAGATAGGATTTCATGGATTTATGTAATAGATAGAGTGTTTTATTTAATGCAAATTTGAGTATTGTAAATTATTCGAGAGAAAATTTACTAACTTAGATTTAGATTTTGAATTGCTCGAGAGAGAATTTGATAAATATTTACCCTTTACAGTACAACAAATTTGATAGTCTTATGCTTTCATGATTAAATAGAATTGAGTGAATGAATGAATATTTTCATGTAATTGCTCATAAGCTTCCGGGTTGTTATCATGTTCAATCTTCCAATGTTGATTTATCCAAATAGTCATAGTTAGGTTAATTTAGGTTAGAAATCACTTTTAATTATAGGTATGATAATAAAGTGAGGGTGAGTACGAATACTTGAAAAGGCCCCGTGGAATACGACACGAGATGTAGATTTCTCCTATACTATGATTGATAGGTGCAATTGCCTGAAAGATAATTCAATCTAGCTTATGGTCATCTACATAGTTCAGACGATATGTTATTTGGATAATTGGAATACGAATAAATGAATTCATGATATTTTAGAGATAGGATTTCATGGATTTATGTAATAGATAGAGTGTTTTATTTAATGCAAATTTGAGTATTGTAAATTATTCGAGAGAAAATTTACTAACTTAGATTTAGATTTTGAATTGCTCGAGAGAGAATTTGATAAATATTTACCCTTTACAGTACAACAAATTTGATAGTCTTATGCTTTCATGATTAAATAGAATTGAGTGAATGAATGAATATTTTCATGTAATTGCTCATAAGCTTCCGGGTTGTTATCATGTTCAATCTTCCAATGTTGATTTATCCAAATAGTCATAGTTAGGTTAATTTAGGTTAGAAATCACTTTTAATTATAGGTATGATAATAAAGTGAGGGTGAGTACGAATACTTGAAAAGGCCCCGTGGAATACGACACGAGATGTAGATTTCTCCTATACTATGATTGATAGGTGCAATTGCCTGAAAGATAATTCAATCTAGCTTATGGTCATCTACATAGTTCAGACTAGAGTGTAGAATGAATCCGCATCAAGTTTATCACTTGTTAAGCAAAACAATCATCAAGTTTTTGGCGCCGTTGCCGGGGACGTTTTCAATATTTTGAAAGTCTAAATTTTATTAATCTACTAATTTTTGTTTAGTAATAAATAGTTGTAAATTAGTATTTGAATAATTATATCGCTTAATCTCTGTTTTGTAGTCTGTTAGTCTATGATCAGGGGCAGAAATTCTGGGCTAGCACCATTTCATCCTGACCCAGAACGACTTATCCATAACACTAACCTAAGGGACGTGAGAATTAATACCACAAACATTTCAAACGGACTATCAGAAGAGGAGACAGTGAACCAAGGAGAGAATCATCCGGAAAACTTAGACACCATGGCCAACCAAAATGAGCAAACCATGTCTGACTTTGCTAGACCTAATCTCCAAGGAACCGGGTCAAGCATCGTTAGACCACCGATAGCTACCAATAACTTCGAGTTGAAGCCTAGTGTGATACAAATTGTTCAACAATATGTCCAGTATGATGGCTTGCAAGATGAGGATCCTAACACCCACTTGGCCTGATTCCTGGAGATATGTGACACATTCAAGATCAATGGTGTTTCCAACGATGTCATTCGATTGAGATTGTTTCCATTTTCTTTAAGGCATAAGGCGAAGCAGTGGTTGAACTCACTACCTAGAGGGTCGATTACTACTTGGGATATGATGGTTGAGAAGTTTCTGATGAAGTATTTCCCACCGGCAAAGACTGCGAAGTTAAGGAATGACATCTCTACGTTTATTCAAATGGAATCTGAATCGTTGTACGACACATGAGAACGATTCAAAGACCTTTTGAGGAGATGTCCCCACCATGCTCTACCTTCATGGCTTCAGATTCAGACCTTTTACAATAGTCTCAATCCGGCCACTAAACAGATGATTGATGCGGCTAGTGGAGGCACTTTAAACAATAAGACACCTGAAGCGGCTCAGCAGTTGATAGAAGATATGGTTATGAATAATTACCAATGGACTACCGTAAGACAAAAGCCTAGCAAGCCCGCAGGAATTTATGAAGTGGATGCCGTCACCGCCTTAGCTATTCAAGTGGAGAAGCTTCACCAAAAGATGGACAACCTTGCCTTAGCATCACCCTCCATGACACCTCAACAATGAGACCCTTCATGCAGTGGAATGCCTGGTTGTGAACCTCAAGTTCAAGAGCATGTTGACTATATGAGCAACAATATTAGACCTCCTTTCAATCAATCCAACAACCCATATAGTTCTACATATAATCCTGGATGGAGGAACCACCCCAATTTCTCTTGGGGAGGACAAGGAAATCAAGGGAAGCAACCCATGTTTGAACAACAACCACAGCCGGAACCAAGGAAGCCTACATTGGAAGATGTGCTTACCAAGTTCATGCAAACTACCGATGTAGCCTTCCGAAATCAAGAGGGTTCAATTCGGAATTTGGAGAATTAGATTGGTCAGCTTGCAAGGATGGTTTCTGAAAGACAGCAAAGAACACTTCCGGGGAACACTGAGATAAATCCAAGGGAGCATGCAAAAGCCGTTCAATTGAGGAGCGAAAAAGATTTACAAGACCCAAGGCCTGCGAAGGAAGCACCCCAAATGGAGTCTAGCGCGAAGGATCAAGCGAGATGAACGTGCAACCGATGTAGTACCAACCAACAATATCATACCCAGCAAAGCTTAACAAAAAGCGCATGGATGCTCAGTATGATAAATTTTTATCTATGTTTAAGCAATTACATGTCAATTTACCTTTTTTTGAAATTATTCAAATGCCTAAGTATGCTAAATTTCTTAAGAATTTAATTTCTATTAAAAGGAAAATAGAAGAATTATCTTTAGTCACACTTAGTGAAAAATGTT
The DNA here is from genome assembly GCA_039583875.1 of Platanthera guangdongensis. Taxonomy (NCBI): domain Eukaryota; kingdom Viridiplantae; phylum Streptophyta; class Magnoliopsida; order Asparagales; family Orchidaceae; genus Platanthera; species Platanthera guangdongensis. Next base: position 82,966,773 of record CM077152.1, on the reverse strand, counting down.
CCGCTATTTTGCAAAATAAATTACCACAAAAACTTAAGGATCACGGTTCATTTTCAATTTCATGTTTAATCGGAGATTTACAAGTCAATAAAGATTTAGCAGATTTAGGAGCACATATAAATTTAATGACTTATAAACTATATCTGAAACTAGGCCTAAGAGAACTTAGCCCGACTAGAATGAGTATTCAATTAGCGGATCGATCAGTTAAGTATCCGAGATGAATAGTAGAGGATGTATTGGTTAATGTAGATAAGTTTATATTTCCTGCTGATTTTGTTATTCTAGATATGGATGAAAATATCGAAGTATCACTCATACTAGGTCGTCCATTTCTAGCTACATCTAGAGCGCTTATTGATGTTTTTGATAGTAAATTAGTCTTGCGAGTATGGGATGATGAAGTCACTTTTCAAATTGGCAATGCTATGAAACAATCTTTAGATAATGATGATTATTGCTATTTTTCTCATGGTGTTGATGATTTTATGACTTCTATAAATTCTAATTTTTATTATAGAGATCCTTTAGAAATTTGTATTACTAACTGTTTTCAAGAAGAAAAAAAATAAAAACATTACTGAACATTTATTTTTTCTAGATAATTGTGTTGCAATGAATAGAATGACTGAATTTAGTTGGATTACTCAAGGAGATTATGAAGCTCTTAAGAATAATACTAAGAATCCACCAATAGTAGAACTAAAAAAACTACCGGATCATCTTGAGTATGCTTTCTTGGGAACTAATTCTTCTTATCCAGTTATTATTTCCTCTAATCTGTCTAATACTGAAAAAGATAAATTAATAACTGTGTTGAAGAAATGTAAATGTGCAATAGCATGACAAATATCTGATATAAAAGGTATTATTTCTAGTTTTTGCACTCACAAAATCCTTTTGGAAGAAAACTATAAGTCTTCTATTCAACCGCAACGTATGCTAAATCCTAATATGAAAGATGTAGTTAAGGCTGAGATTGTTAAGTTATTAGATGCTGGTATTATATACCATATTTCAGATAGTTCATGGCTTAGTCCTGTCCAAGTCGTTCCTAAGAAGGGTGATCTAACAGTGGTAGCTAATGATAGGAATGAATTAATTCCAACGCGAACGGTAACAGGTTGACGTGTCTGTATTGACTATAGGAAATTAAACGATGCCACTACGAAAGATCATTTCCCTCTGCCTTTCATTGACCAAATATTTGAACATTTGTCAGGACATTGCTATTATTGTTTTCTAGATGGACTTTCTGGATACTTCCAAATTCCTATAGCACCAGAAGACCAAGAGAAAACAACATTTACTTGCCCATTCGGTACTTTTGCCTATAGACGTATGCCTTTCGGGTTATGTAATGCACCCGCCACGTTTCAAAGGTGCATGCTACCCATCTTTAACGAGTATGTTGAAGATATCATGGAAATGTTAATGGATGATTTTTCTGTTTTTGGCGACTCATTTGATCTATGTTTGAATAATTTAGAGAAAGTTCTTAGGAGGTGTCAGGAGACGAACCTAACGCTTAGTTGGGAGAAGTGCCATTTCATGGTACAAGAAGGGTTAGTACTTGGTCATAAAATCTCAAGCCAAGGAATCCAAGTTGATAGAGCGAAAATAGAGAGCATAGAGAAATTACCACCGCCAACCTCCGTTAAGGCAGTGAGAAGTTTCTTAGAACACGCGGGATTTTACCATCGGTTTATTAAAGACTTCTCTAAAATAGCTAAACCACTTACAAGGCTTTTAGAAAAAGACACATCTTTTATGTTTGAACAAAAGTGTCTACATGACTTTGAGTTCTTAAAAGAGAAATTAATTAATTCTCCTATTATGATCGCTCCCGATTTTAGTCAACCATTTGAGATCATGTGTGACGCTAGCAGTTTTGCGGTAGGAGCTGTTTTAGGACAACGCCAAAACAAACATTTTCACCCTATATATTATGTTAGCAAAACACTTAATAATACACAGGAGAATTATACGACTACCAAAAAAGAACTCCTAGCAGTGGTATTCGCCTTCGATAAATTTAGATCATATTTAACATTGTCCAAAGTGATAGTATACACGGATCACTCTGCCCTTAGATATTTGCTAGCCAAGGCGGAAGCAAAGGCTCGTTTAATCCGTTGGGTTCTTCTGTTGCAAGAATTTGATTTAGAAATTAGGGATAAACGAGGAGCAGAAAATTTAGCGGCAGAGCATCTTTCACGTTTAGAAAATCCGCTACGATCAATGTTAGATGAATATGAAATTTCTGATACATTTCCTGAGGAATCGCTATTTGCTGTATCTACGAATATACATCTTGATTATCCATGGTTTGCAAACTATGCAAACTATCTTGTGCCTAAGGTCCTTCCAAAGGGATTTTCATATCAGCAGAAAAAGAAATTTTTTTCTGACTTGAAATATTACTTCTGGGAGGGCCCCTTTCTTTTTCGGATATGTGCAGATTCTGTTATATGAAGGTGTGTATCAGCAGAGGAGGGTTGGAAGATTTTGGAGCAGTGTCATTCAGGGCCTGCTGGTGGTCACTATGGAGCAAATCGCTCAGCAAAAAAGGTTCTTGATTTTGGTTTTTATTGGCCCCTTCTATTCAGGGATGCCTAAAGGTATGTGCTTTCATGTGATTCTTGTCTGAAAGCAGGTAATATTTCTAAATTACATGAAATGCCACAAAAATTTATTCTTGAATGTGAAGTATTCGATGTGTGGGGTATTGATTTTATGGGTCCATTTCCAGTTTCCTTTGGGAATAAATATATTTTAGTAGCTGTAGATTATGTATCGAAGTGGGTGGAAGCACAAGCTTTGCCTACTAATGATAGTAGGGTAATAATCCGATTTTTAAAATCCCTTTTTGCATGATTTGGCACGCCACGTGCACTTATTAGCGATAGGGGTTGACATTTCTGTAATTTATAGCTAAATAAAGTATTGGAAAAATATGGAGTTACACATATGATAACCACTCCTTATCATCCGCAAACTAGTGGTCAAGTTGAAGTTTCCAATAGAGAGTTTAAGAGGATCCTAGAAAAATCTATAGAAGGGAATATGAAACAATGGTCTAGGAAACTAGACGATTGCTTGTGGGCTTATAGGACCGCCTTCAAAACACCTATAAGGACCACCCCTTTTAGATTAGTCTATGGTAAATCTTGTCACCTACCTATAGAATTAGAGCACAAATCGTATTGGGCAATACGTTTTTTGAATTTTGACACTAGTTCTATAGGAGAGAAATAGAATTTTCAACTTAACGAATTAGATGAGTGGAGAACTATGACCTATGAGAACTCCCGGATTTATAAGGAGAAGACCAAACTATTTCATGACTGTCACCTTCGCAAACCCAAGACATTTCAGAAAGGTGACCAAGTTCTCCTTTTTAATTCCCGTCTTCATTTATTCCCAGGCAAGTTAAGGTCTAAGTGGTCCGGACCCTTCAAGGTTAAAGAAATCTTCCCCTACGGTACCGTCGAACTCACTCACCCTGAGAAGGGAGATTTTAAGGTTAATGGACACCGACTGAAGCCTTATTATGGTGAGCTCCCTAAAGACTTCACTCGTCAAGAAACCTGCCTCCGTCCAGATTAGTATTAAGAAAAATCTAGTAATTTTCATAAGTTTTAAAATTTCTAGAATAAGTATAGTTATAAGAAAAAAAAATTTAAAGTTATAAGAAAGAATTTTTTTTTTGTAATTAATTTCAACTTAGGAAAAACTTGAATTTTGGAGGAGCATACGGGTCACCACACGCCCGTGTGGGTGGCCGTGTACTCGACACAGCCTCAGGCCCAACCGTGTAAATTAATTCCGGAAAAGGACGATTTCATCCCAAGCACAACACGGGTTCACACCAACCCGTGTGTCTAGCCGTGTCTCGTCACTCGACGATCGTCGAGACCGCTGTGTCGACACATCCGACACGCCCGTGTCGGATCGCACACGACCGTGTCGCGTGTCACCTACCAACCCGTGTACTTTTAATGCGCCGTGCCAGATCAGACACGGGTCCACACACGGCCGTGTTGTGGTCCGTGTCCACCTGCCGCGCTGTCTCCTGTCAGTTTGACCGCACGGCCCCCCACAACCCGTGTTTCACGAGGTCGAGATTCCTCAACACGGGTACGCACACGCCCGTGTGCGTACCCGTGTTCGCCTACTATATATAGGGGCCATGTCTTTCATTCTTTTCATCCCCTGAGCACAGCCATCCTCCCGTTAATCTAATATCAGAGCTCGGTTGGAGTATTCCTTCCCTCCAAAAATTCGCGAATTCACCTCTACTCAATCTTCCCTCCTTGGTAACTATCTTTTATTTATGATTTCACTCTACCTATTCCCCTCCTCCGCTCTTTTCTCCACGTTTTCACTCCCCCATTTCCATTTTCAAACTAAATATAACAAAAATCTTTTATTTTTCTTGCTCAGAACATGTCGTCTGGACGAAGCCAAGGCGGTCGCCGTTGCCGACCGGAGTTGCAAGTGTCAACGGAGAGGCGTGATGCCGCTGCCCCGCTAGTATTCACCGACCCAACACACATTAACCGCTATAATCGCCTCCAGTATAAAAAATATCAAGATATCCGCACGATCGACTGGAGTGTTCTCGAGTAAATAAACTTAGCGGGGGATGTAAGGGAATTAATCTCTATAACGGGTTGGGAGCGGTTTTTCGCCATAGAGGAGTTAGGTTTTAAGAAACTCACGTTAGAGTTCCTGTCCTCGTTCTATTTCAATTTTCGGCCTAACTTCATTGATACACCGCACACGCACGAGGGGTAATTTCGTTTCGAGTAGGCGACACCTTTTATACACTCACCATGCTCCAGTTCACCCAGTATCTAGAGGTGTATGAGGATTCATTCCTCTTTAGTGCTGCCTACCCCAAGCTCCATTTCGACCTCCCCTCTCGCGATCTTGCCGGCGGTATCTGGCGCCGGCTTTCTTTTGACACTAGCACCTATGAGGCCAAGCGATCTAAGGCCTCTAAATTGGTTTCACCCGCCCTCCATTACATTCACCATCTCCTGAGCCATACTTTGAGCGGCTGGGGCGAAAGCTCCGGCGTTGTCAGTCGACAGGACCTACTGTACCTCTATAGCATGTCGTCACGTTATCCTCTGCACCTCGGCTTCCTACTGGCCCAGTTCATTCTCCACCAGGCCGACACCCCCCGCATATGGTCTATCTGTGTAGCACCCTACATCACTCGCTTGGTGAAGAACATGAGCATATTATCGGCCCTCCCCCCGATGACAGTGGTCGCAAAGACCGTGCCCATCACGATGGCCAGCCTTCGATCCCTCCGCCTCGTCACCGCCCTTCAGGGCCGGAGAGGCGTCACATATTCTATTGCTAGACGTGGGCCGCAAGCGCAGGACGACAGTGATGACGAGGTGGATCCTCACCTCGATGTGCCTTTGGTACCTCCGCCCCATTTCACGTATGATCATGGCGAGTCTTCTACTGCCCCCCTCCACCTCATTCACAGTATTCGCGGGAGTTCCGGCAGTTCTTCAACAGCATATTGAGGAGTCGCAGCAGCGGACCGAGGCCCTCCTCCTACAGATCAGGGACCACCTAGGGATCGCTCCTCGCCAGCCGGCAGCTCCTGCGCCGCCTTTCTTCCCTGACGATGAGACCAACCATCCCGCATACTTCTGACGTGTCTCTATGTCGTGTTGTCTTTATGTATGTGTCTTGTACTATTTCTTTATATCAGTGTATTTTAGTTCTTTCAGCTATTGTATATCAGTGTATTTCATTGCAGCTCCTAATTCATTACTGTGATCTTCTACTTTTCATGATAGCAGTTTTTTTTCTTATTTCTTCGTGAAATTACTCTATGTCCGCTCTTTATATTGCACTGAGGACATTGCAAATTTTAAGTCTAGGGATGGAATGGCTGTTCTTTAAATTTTTAATTGCTGTGTTCGACGTGGTTACAATTGATTCTAAGTTGCCTATCATAATACTCAAGTTTGTTATACCCCCCCTAAAATTTTTTTGATCATTTAAGCTCTCATTAATTCATTCATTTGAGATTATAACTATCTAATTTAACTTCGCACGCTGATTAAAATGAATTGATGTAGACTCATAGAGTATTCAACTTTATTGATTCGTAATTAAGTATAAAAATTCATTAGCTTAATTTTCTTATATAATTTATTTTTAAAATTAATCCTCTATATTATTAACTATCAATCACTCTATTTTAGAAAATATACTTATCTATAATAATGTGAGTCGATGAGTGTAACATTTTTTTATAATTTGGTATTAGGGAATTAAAATGAAAAATACTCTCTATTGATGCCTAGAACTTATCATCTAGCGATCCTCAAAACATTACATAGGTTAATTAGTAAGGACGGAAATGACTTAGGCCCCCTATTGGATAGCTTGAGCCTTGTAAACCCAAAACCTTTAACATGATACCCTTGCACACCCAATTTGAACCTAATCCTCATCCTTTTGATGCTCTACCACCAAAAGTCACCAAAGTCAAATCCTTACCTATTAACACACCTATCATTGAGACCTTCTTGGAATGAGTTTGTTCATAATGATATGTGGCCTGAGTGCGTGCATATTTGCACCCACTTGGAATGATCCCTACTATGAACCCAAAGCCAAAAAAAGAAGACATAGTGATATGTGGCCTGAGTGTGTGTATACTTGCACCCACTTGGAATGATCCCTACTATGAACTCAAAGCAAAAAAAAAGAAGACATAGTGATATGTGGCCTGAGTGTGTGTATACTTGCACCCACTCGGAATGATCCCTACTATGACCCCTTGGTTAAGAAAAATAAAAGTTTGGAGTATCTTTCAAAAAAATATGGGAAGTATGCTAATTGCAAAGTCTGGGGGTGCTTTTATAACACTGATGTATGTTAAGGTATATACCAACAAAAGTCTCAATCGTGATTTAGGTGTGGAAAACCCATCGCATTTATTTTTGATTATCTCGTCTATAATCTTCTATCCTAAGCCAAAAAGGCTACACCACCATACAAGTCCTAAGGATCCGACCTTACTGAGTCTAACTAGTGCCGTGGAGAGGATGTAAAAAGGATAAGCTCGTGGCCGTCAATATGAGTACTTATAAGTTTTGAAATCATAACACGTATCTTATTGAGATTGTTATTTTCTCCTCATATTTGTTATAGATGACTATACTCTTATTTCTAAAAACGAGTGAGAGATAGTTAATAGATATATTGGAAGAATTTTAAGATTACGTTATATTTAGAAAAGTCTGCTAAACTATTTCCTATGCGATTACATCATCAAAGTTCTCTTAAATTCATAACAACCAGTGTGCGGAGGCAAAACTATTTATAGGTAACCCAAGTGTTTGAATTAGTTTGCTTAGAGACAAGCAAACATCTAAGTCTAGGGGTATTTGATGAGTGCGATTATGATAGGCTTTTTACTATCATAATTGTATCATGTCTACTATTTCTACCTCCTTTTGTAGTAATTTCGCGAGAAAAGTCAAAAAATTGTCTTATCATGATTAGGAGAGCACAGTTAGGATTTTTGTTATTTCTTACATTGAGCTATCTAATTTATTCCTTCACTTTTATATGCAGGTAGCGCTAACCAGTGGAACTAAAGGTCCTGAAGCAAACAGAAGAGTTCACGGAGTCAACATGGCTGATGACAGGACAAAAATTTGGCGCACACGGGTGGACACACGACCATGTTAATACCCGTGTCCTATGTACCCTGGAGCTGAAGAAATTGGACGCAGGAGACAAAGACTCACACGGGTAGGAACACGCCCGTGTCCCTACCCGTGTCATATTTGAACACGACTGCCGACCAACCCGTGTCTGAAGAACGTGAAGAACAATACGGCCGTGTCAGTACCCGTGTCATCTGATACGGCCCACTACCAGACACGCCTGTTCGTGGGGAACCGCCTAGGAACCGTCAACACGGCCTGACACACGGCCGTGTTGGAACCCGTGTCCGACCTGTTTGCAAAGGGACTATATAATTCCTATAGAAAAATTAGAGAAGAACTTTTGGATCATTTCTGCATTAGGAGTATTCTGGAGAACGAAGTGGAGCATCCAAGAGGAGGAGGATTTGAAGGGTATTTTTGTATGTTTTTATTCTTTCATTAATCCCTTTTAATCTCCCTTCTCTTGGTGATTCATCTTGATTTATCTTTTATTTTGCATGAACTTTAATTTGGAACAATTTGTTAATCATGTCTCGCATTGTTTACATCAAATTTGTAGTATTTTATTCGTATGTAGGCTTACAAACAAAGAGCTTTATCCTAATTATGAATTGCTTATTTGTCTTGCATGAATTGCAAATCTATAGATTGAGAAATTAGATATTTGTGATGAAATTTACATGTTCATATTTTGGTGTGAGATCTCTATATAATTCAAATTTCATGATCGAGAGATATGTTATTTGGATAATTGGAATACAAATAAATGAATTCATGATATTTTAGAGATAGGATTTCATGGATTTATGTAATAGATAGGGTGTTTTATTTAATGCAAATTTGAGTATTGTAAATTGTTCGAGAGAAAATTTACTAACTTAGATTTAGATTTTGAATTGCTCGAGAGAGAATTTGATAAATATTTACCCTTTACAATACAACAAATTTGATAGTCTTATGCTTTCATGATTAAATAGAATTGAGTGAATGAATGAATATTTTCATGTAATTGCTCATAAGCTTCCGGGTTGTTATCATGTTCAATCTTTCAATGTTGATTTATCCAAATAGTCATAGTTAGGTTAATTTAGGTTAGAAATCACTTTTAATTATAAGTATGATAATAAAGTGAGGGTACTGCAATCTGCCTTGCCCTCTGATGCTCTGAGTCCCGCTGATTCAGTACCAAAATTTACAGCTCATCCCATGACAAATTATGTATCCTTACATCGCCTATCTCCACAACTTCAGACTTTTGCTACTTCATTATTCTCGTTTTCTGTACCTAACTCTGTGCAAGAGGCTCTCCAACATTCTGGCTGGCTGGCGGTCATGGAAGAAGAAATGACGGCTCTCTGGGTTAACCAACCTGGAACTTGGTACCATTACCTACCGGTCAGACTCCTGTTGGGTGTAAATGAGTATTTGTGATCAAACATGTCCCTGATGGGATGATTGACCGTCTGAAGGCCCGTCTGGTGGCTCGTGGCTTCACCCAACAGCAAGACCTCGATTATGAGGAAACATTCTCTCCCTGTGGCCAAGCTGAACACCGTTCATGTTCTCTCGGTGGCTGTGCATCGCCAATGACCATTACACCAACTGGACATCAAAAATGCCTTTCTTAACGACGATCTCCAGGAAACAGTTTTCATGCAGCAACCACCTTGGTTTGAGATCACGGGGGAGTCCCGAGTTTGTCATCTTAAGAAGTCCATCTATGGTCTCAAACAATCACCTCGGACATGGTTTGACAAGTTTAGTAAGGCCGTCCGGCAAGTCGGCTTTACTCAGAGTTTAGCTGACTTCTCACTGTTCACTTGTCATCAGGCAACGAGAACTGTTCTTCTGTTAGTTTATGTTGATGATATCTTAATCACTGGAGACGATTCAAAGGGCATCCAAGCAGTCAAACATCACCTCAGCTCCGTCTTTCAAACAAAGGATCTGAGACATCTTCGTTACTTCCTTGGTCTTGAGGTCGCAAGACGACCGGATGGACTCGTCATCTCCCAAAGGAAGTACTGCCTGGATCTCCTTCAAGATGCTGGTTACTCGGGATGCAAACCTACTACTACTCCAATGGTTGCAAATCATAAGTTGTGTGCACATTCTTCTGATACAAACCTCCCTCTTCAAAATCCGGAATATTATCGATGACTGGTTGAAAAATTAATCTATCTAATGGTCACAAGGCCGAATATTTCCTTCGCTGTTGGGGTGGTCAGCAGGTTTATGCATGCTTTGCGAACATCTCACCTTCAAGCTGTTGATCGCATCCTTATATACCTTAAAACAGCCCCGAGTCAGAGATTGGTATACAAAACCTCATCCTCTACTCCAGCATTGGTTGCGTACTCTGATGTTGATTATGTCAGTTCCTTGGATGATCGCCGGTCAACCAGTGGTTTTTGTACCTATTTTGGTGGTCATCTCGTTATCTGACGAAGTAAGAAACAAGCAGTGGTTGCTCGATCATCAGCTGAAGCAGAATACCGATCGATGACATCTGTTGTCTCCGAGCTTACCTGACTTGAGAGTCTCCTGGCTGATCTAGGGGTAAAACTTCCCTCACCTGCCATCCTGGTATGCGATAGCCAAGTGGCTATACATATTGCGAAGAATTCAGTCTTTCATGAAAGATCGAAACATATTGAAGTAGACTGTCACTTTATCCGGGAGAAAGTTCAAATGAAGAAGATAGAATTGAAGCATGTTCCTGGTACTAAACAAGTGGCGGATACCCTCACAAAGGCTCTACCTAGCACCCTATTCTACCAGTGTCTGTCCAAGCTTGGTGCATATGACTTGTATGCTCCAGCTTGTGAGGGAGTGTTGGAAAAGCTCATGTAAATAGGCCCATTTTTTATTTTCTTCTTTTCTCCCCTTTAGTCCCACATCTTGCATATGACTCTCTTCTCTCTTTCTCCCTCCTATAAATGTGTATTCATACATTGTATTTCATTATTGAGATATTATATACAAGGTTGAGTTTTTCTCTACAAATATTAATAAACAAGAAATATACGTGACCTATCACGTGAATACATAAATGTGATTAACATAAAACATAAAATAAAACACGTCTAATGTGTATATTCAACTCTTTCCCTCATGTTGAGAATATATTGATCATCACCGACTTGTCAGTATTGTTCATGAAGTTGTCACTGCCAAGGTTGTAGATGTCGGATGTCAGGTTCATGTCGGTTTGGGTTTGAAATGTCGCATGTCGGATTAAGGGGGATATATCGGGGATATTTTACAATATCGGATTTTAATATTTAAATAAAGATTACAGTATTTATAAACATATTTTTTGCAAATAAGTAAAAAAGTACAGACAAATAACATTAGCAATGTATAAACAAATAAGTATTTATAACATTTTCTTTAAAATAATTTTGAAAGATAAAGGAGAAGCCCATGTAATTATGTAAAGTTGGTGGGGAGTTTTTCTTAGCACAAGAGAAACAAAAATCACTGCAGATTTACACAAGAAAAAGTATAAACTTAGCTATTACAAGAAAGAAACCTAACTATAGCACAAGTAAGAAGCTTACAGTAACGCAAATTTAATAAAACTTTTAGATCTTATGGCTTGATCAATATAATAACTCCAAAAAAATTTTTCAATTATCGCAGAAATAAAAAGAAAGAAGAAGAAAGAAGAAGAATGAAGAAGGGAGCTTACAGTGAACTGAAGTAGCAGAAACCCTAAAGCCGGAATCGACTCCTCGCGTCCTCTTCTGCGATGCCAATTCGTAGAAAGCCCGGCGTCGTCGTCTACTCCTCGCCTGCGATGTCGATTCGTTGCCTCGTCACCGGAGAAGGAGCTGTCGAGTGTCGACCTCTCCGCCAGAGCGACTCTCCCGTTAAATTTAGGGTAGAGCGAGAAATGCCGAATGCGTGAAATGGACTCGTGGAATAGAAAAATATGGGTCCCGTGAACTTTGTTTTTTTTATATATTAAATATAATAACCGAAATATCGGGTTAGGGATATATCGATATATCAGGATATATCGCCGTTTTTTTACAAAACAATATTTTTGTCAAACAAATCAGTTTCGTTGCGGTTTGTACCCAAAACCTTTATTTCGGCCGACATGTCCGACATGTCGGCCGATATCTACAACACTGGTCACTGCTTAGCCCCTTGGTGAAGACTGCCAGCTGATCATATGAGTTCCCAAATGGAGTGCATATATTCAAGGTTGTCAGGATCGAGATCCTATGTGAGATCGTTTTGAGGCTGGATCGGATCGAGGATCGCAAGATTCTACAACATTCATAAATTAAGACAAAAAATAAAATTGAATTTTGTATCATTAAATTACATGCTCAATTAACCAAAAAACTTAATAAATTGAGTAGTATGTGAATAACTATATTAAATTTTTTTGAATAACTAAATCAAAACGATAATATCATACTAAGTTCAATTTCAGTTTCAAGTAAGACACCCACTGCTTACTACCAATAAAAACAAATCTGGAATGGAAGCGTCCGAAGTAGCCGCTCTTGACCTCTGTTTGCAGTCGACAATCGACACTTGAGATATGGTAAAACAACACGATATGATTCTGTGATGGGGGTATGAGTGCGGGATTGGGATAAAGTTAAACAATGGTTATGGGCGTTGGTCCAGTTGAATGAAGTTGGGATATGGTTGTACATGTTTCTAGTTACCTTTGGCCAGACCGGTAGAATCGGGTCAGGATCGCGATCCTAAAGATCATAAGATCCGGATCGCGATCCCAGTCGTAGATGTGTCAATTTAGATCCTAGGTAAGATCCGAATCAATTTACAAAATCTGGATCGTAGGATCTTACGATCCTACGATTCCGCATCGCGATCCTCATAACCATGCATATATTCCCCTTGTCAAGGTGATCTTTGATGAAATGACTGTCAACTTCAACATGTTTCGTTCTATCATGTTGAACCGGATTATGTGCAATACTAATGACCTTCTTGTTGTTGCAGTAGATAGTAACTGGTTTGTTCATCTGGAGACCGATATATTGAAGAATTGTCTTCAATCACAATCTCTCACATACTCCTTGCGCCATACCCCTATATTTTGCTTCAGCACTTGAGCGAGAAACAACATTCCGCTTCTTGTTTTTCCACGAGACAAGGTTGCCACCCACAAACAAGCAATACCCGGTAGTAGACTTTTTATCATCTTGACTACCGGCCCAATCGGCATTTGTAAACACTTCAATCTCCAAAGGTTGGTTTACAAAGAACAGAATCTCACGTCCTGGAGACTTCTTGAGGTATCGCAATACCTGATATCCTGCCTGCTAATGGCGAATTGAGGGGGAGTGCATGAATCTAATTAGAACTCACACATCATTAGTAATATCAGGGCGAGTATGAGATAAATATATGAGCCTCCCAACCAATCATTGGTATTTTGAAGCATCCACTTTCTCCCCACTAGTATCTGCGTCAATCTTGTGATTAGCCTCAATTGGAGTATACACGGGTGCACACCCAAACATCCCAGTTTCATCTAGAATATCAAGGGTATACTTACTCTGAGAGATGAAGATCCCTCAACGAGACTTCACTACTTAAATTCCCAAGCAGTATTTCAACATTCCCAGATCCTTGACTTCAAATTCCTTACCAGTTGTTCTTTCAAGTGAGCGATCTCCTCTAGGTTATCACCTGTAATGATGATGTCATCCAAATACACAATAAGAATAGATACATACGCTCCTCTCCTCTTGATAAAGAGAGTATAATCCGCTTGTCCTTGAGCATATCCTTGTTGAAACATGGTCTTGTTAAACCGTCCAAACCAAGCTCTCGGGGACTGTTTCAGGCCATATAGAGATTTCTGCAGACGTCAGACCTTTCCATTGAACCCTTCTTTGATAAAGCCCGGAGGGATAGTTATGTCGACTTCCTCTTCCAGATCACCATGTAAGAACGCATTTTTGATGTCGAGCTGTTGTAACTCCCATCCACAACTAGTAGCACAAGAGAGAATCACCCGAATTGAAATCATCTTTGCAACAGGGGCAAAGGTCTCTTGGTAGTCTATACCTTGGGTCTGGGTATATCCTTGATCGACCAAGCGAGCTTTGTACCGCTCCATCGCCCCATCTTAATTCTGTTTAAACATAGAAGATCCAACGTGACCCAACCGTGCGCTTCCCAGGGGAAAGACTAGCAAGCCGTCATATTCCATTTTTTCTAAGACACTCATTTCCTCTTCCATAGCCTATTTCCACTCAAGTATCTAAACAGCCTCTTGCCAGGTCTTAGGAATCATAATAGAGGAAAGAGATGAGATAAAAACTTTATGAGCCTGAGAGATGTGAGTATAACAAATGTAGTTGGCAATGGGTTGTTTGGTGCCACCCTTTTTACCTTTGAGATGAGCAAGAGGAACATGAAGGTCATTATTTGAATCTGGAGCGGAGACAGGTGTTGAAACCGAAAAATCGGTTTCTGTAGAGTTCGACCCTTGGGGAAGGCATGATCGCACACTTCTCTCTCACAAGCCAAACAACTAAAGACTTAGCACATGGAACAGACCCAAGGCTCCAGCACGAAGGTCCTACCACACACCCGGAAGATCTTAGAGCGCTTCCCCTCCTTAGCCAAGTGCTGAGCTAATGATACCTCAGAAAGCGCAAGAAGTGCAGGGCACAAGTAAGCATGAGAGTATAAAAAGCCTGCCCTCTGAGATACCCTATTGAGTCTATTTATAGTTTTCTGAAAATGGTCTGCAAACAACCAACCTCCACTGTCACAAACAGCTATATGCAGTCCAGATTGGCCTGACATCGGGTTAGAGAAATGGACTCGTGGAGTAAAAAAATATGGGTCCCGTGAATTTTGTTTTTTTATATATTAAATATAATAACCGAAATATCGGGTTAGAGATATATCGATATATCAGGATATATCGCCGTTTTTTTACAAAACGATATTTTTGTCAAACAAATCGGTTTCGTTGCGGTTTGCACCCAAAACCTTTATTTCGGCCGACATGTACATGTCGGCCGATATCTACAACGCTGGTCACTGCTTAGCCCCTTGGTGAAGACATCGGCCAGCTGATCATATGAGTTCCCAAATGGAGTGCATATATTCAAGGTTGTCAGGATCGAGATCCTATGTGAGATCGTTTTGAGGCTGGATCGAATCGAATTGTAGGATCGGATCGAGAATCGCAAGATTATACAACATTCATAAATTAAGACAAAAAATAAAATTGAATTTTGTATCATTAAATTACATGCTCAATTAACAAAAAAACTTAATAAATTGAGTAGTATGTGAATAACTATATTAAATTTTTTTGAATAACTAAATCAAAACGATAATATCATACTAAGTTCAATTTCAGTTTCAAGTAAGACACCCACTGTTTACTACCAATAAAAACAAATCTGGAATGGAAGCGTCCGAAGTAGCCGCTCTTGACCTCTGTTTGCAGTCGACAATCGACACTTGAGATATGGTAAAACAACATGATATGATTCTGTGATGGGGGTATGAGTGCGGGATTGGGATAAAGTTAAACAATGGTTATGGGCGTTGATCCAGTTGTATGAAGTTGGGATATGGTTGTACATGTTTCTAGTTACCTTTGGCCAGACCGGTAGAATCGGCTCAGGATCGCGATCCTAAAGATCATAAGATCCGGATCGCGATCCCAGTCGTAGATGTGTCAATTTAGATCCTAGGTAAGATCCGAATCAATTTACAAAATCTGAATCGTAGGATCTTACGATCCTACGATTCCGGATCGCGATCCTGATAACCATGCATATATTCCCCTTGTCAAGGTGATCTTTGATGAAATGGCTGTCAACTTCAACATGTTTCGCTCTATCATGTTGAACCGGATTATGTGCAATACTAATGACCTCCTTGTTGTTGCAGTAGATAGTAACTGGTTTGTTCATCTGGAGACCGATATCTTGGAGAATTGTCTTCAATCACAATCTCTCACATACTCCTTGCGCCATACCCCTATATTTTGCTTCAGCACTTGAGCGAGAAACAACATTCTGCTTCTTGTTTTCCACGAGACAAGGTTGCCACCCACAAACGAGCAATACCCGGTAGTAGACTTTTTATCTTCTTGACTACCGGCCCAATCGGCATTTGTAAACACTTCAATCTCCAAAGGTTGGTTTACAAAGAACAGAATCCCACGTCCTGGAGACTTCTTGAGGTATCGCAATACTCGAAATCCTGCCTGCTAATGGCGAATTGAGGGGGAGTGCATGAATCTAATTAGAACTCCCACATCATTAGTAATATCATGGCGAGTATGAGATAAATATATTAGCCTCCCAACCAATCATTGGTATTTTGAAGCATCCACTTTCTCCCCACTAGTATCCGCGTCAATCTTGTGATTAGCCTCAATTGGAGTATCCACGGGTGCACACCCAAACATCCCAGTTTCATCCAGAATATCAAGGGTATACTTCCTCTGAGAGATGAAGATCCCTCAACGAGACTTCACTACTTAAATTCCCAAGCAGTATTTCAACATTCCCAGATCCTTGACTTCAAATTCCTTACCAGTTGTTCTTTCAAGTGAGCGATCTCCTCTAGGTTATCACCTGTATGATGATGTCATCCACATACACAATAAGAATAGATACATACGCTCCTCTCCTCTTGATAAAGAGAGTATAATCCGCTTGTCCTTGAGCATATCCTTGTTGAAACATGGTCTTGTTAAACCGTCCAAACCAAGCTCTCGGGGACTGCTTCAGGCCATATAGAGATTTCTGCAGATGACAGACCTTTCCATTGAACCCTTCTTTGATAAAGCCCGGAGGGATAGTCATGTCGACTTCCTCTTCCAGATCACCATGCAAGAACGCATTTTTGATGTCGAGCTGTTGTAACTCCCATCCACGACTAGTAGCACAAGAGAGAATCACCCGATTTGAATTCATCTTTGCAACAGGGGCAAAGGTCTCTTGGTAGTCTATACCTTGGGTCTGGGTATATCCTTGATCGACCAAGCGAGCTTTGTACCGCTCCACCACCCCATCTTAATTCTGTTTAAACATAGAAGATCCAACGTGACCCAACCGTGCGCTTCCCAGGGGAAAGACTAGCAAGCCGTCATATTCCATTTTTTTCTAAGACACTCATTTCCTCTTCCATAGCCTATTTCCACTCAAGTATCTAAACAGCCTCCTGCCAGGTCTTAGGAATCATAATAGAGGAAAGAGATGAGATAAAAACTTTATGATCCTGAGAGATGTGAGTATAACAAATGTAGTTGGCAATGGGGTGTTTGGTGCCACTCTTTTTACCTTTGAGATGAGTAAGAGGAACATGAAGGTCATTATTTGAATCTGGAGCGGAGACAGGTGTTGAAACCAAAAAATCGGTTTCTGTAGAGTTCGACCCTTGGGGACGGCATGATCGCACACTTCTCTCTCACAAGCCAAACAACTAAAGACTTAGCACATGAAACAGACCCAAGGCTCCAGCACGGAGGTCCTACCACACACCCGGAAGATCTTATAGCGCTTTCCCTCCTTAGCCAAGTGCTGAGCTAAGGATACCTCAGAAAGCGCAAGAAGTTCAGGGCACAAGTAAGTATGAGAGTATAAAAAGCCTGCCCTCTGAGGTACCATCTTGGGTCTATTTATAGTTTTCTGAAAATGGTCTGCAAACAGCCATCCTCCACTGTCACAAACAGCTATATGCAGTCCAGATTGGCCTGACATCAACGTAACTCTGCTGTTCTGAAGGGCAAAGGGTAGGCCAGCGGAGGCAAAATGGTAAAAAATATATCATGCAACACTGGGAGAGTGGCTCTAGAAAACCTCCACTCGCACGGGGTGGCGAGTGCTTGATGGTGCTAGCACTCGCCGCCTCCCTTTGGCCCTAGGCGAGTGCGAGCCCGAAAATGCCCCACTCGCCAACTGCCTGCCGAGATCCCTGGGCGAGTGCAAGCCTGCTGCTCCACTCGCCAACTGTTCCACTCCACCCCACCTGGGCATGCCGACGGGGCTGCCGAGATCATACTCAACGCCAGAAAGGAAGCGTTGAGTGTCTAGGCTTCACTCAACGCCAAGGAAAAAGGAGCGTTAAGTGCCCAGGCTTCACTCAACGCCAAGGAAAAAGGAGCGTTAAGTGCCTGGGCTTCACTCAACGCCAAGGAAGAGGAAGCGTTGAGTGAGGTAGCCTCACTCGACGCCAGAGCGAATGACGTCGAGTGGACCCGATGCCGGGAGTTTGGCTGGTCTGGGTCTTGGCTGGTCTGGATCCTGTCAAACTCCACTCGCCGGATATGGGGTTGTACACAATCCCCGCTATTTGCGAGGTTGCCCCAAGCTCGAAAAGAAACATCCAACCCCAAGAGATCGGCGAGTGGCTCAGCGAGCCCAAGAGAATCTTTTGGTGGGCTCCACCAGCGGCTATATATATGCGCCTGCGTACCTGGGCGACGTTTGTCATTCCCCTTACTCTGACTCTGTCGAGGTGCCTCTTTCCAAAGAGCTCCAAGAGAGGCTGGACCGAGCTCGGCAGCTGAATGCTGCCCACGCGGCTGGGCTGACCTTGGTGACCCGCAGCTTGGCACCGCGCGAGCCACCACACGGCCAACCTGCCAAAAAGGCTAAATACATTCCCAAGGTTGCCGAGCCGATTCCTCAAGATCTAGCCTCCACCTCAAACCATGGGCTCGCTTCCTCTCCTGCACCAACCGACAAGTCAAAAGGGAAGGTCATTGAGCCACCTGCCGACTCAGACAGCCACCAGGCTGACGATGACGCTTCCACGCCGCGAGTCGGCTCCCCTCTCCATGACTCGCGACCTCCGACTCCTCCTGGGACTCACTTGCGAGATCCATCGCCTCAATTTGGAACCACAGGGCTGGACTCGCTGAAGCCAAAGTCGCCCACTCGCGCTTCTTACCGGCAGCCCACGTCCTCTCCTGCACTCGCGAGGGGAGGCGCTGAAGATATCCCGGTCCCCAACTTCAACCTCCTTTCTCCCAAGGCTCATCCTCTGGGTCGCGGCAAGAACCTGGCCTTGCCCCCTTCATACACCCTCCAAGGAATGCCGAGCTCATGCCGTAAGTTCCACTTTCACAAGGCCATCTCGCCTAGTTGTTTTGAGGTACTTGCCCCTTTTGTTCATTGGGAGAAATGTTTCTGCAGGTCTCCCCGCTCCCTCTGAAGTCGCGGAGACTTCTGAACAAGCTCGCCACTCGCCACCCCCTGACCCCGTGGTGGTGGAAAGCTTCCTGGATGATTCGCTGGATCCCGCCGAGCTGAGGAGGCAAGTGGTGGAAGTCCTGAAAAAACAGGATGACGCGTTGCGCCAGCTCCGGGCGGACAATGCATATAGCGGGCAGAGGCTGCAGACGCTGGAGCAGGACTACGTGCTACTCACAAATGAAGTGAAGAACTGCTCGGCAAGAGAGATGATGTACCCCACCCCGGTTATGGAGAAAATTGATGGAAACCTGCAGATCCTCCATTAGGACTTGGACATGGTCCGCGAGTTCCTCAACCCGCGCCGACCTCCGAGGATGGGGACGTGAGTCCGGGGTAGATGGAAATGGCTCCCTAGCTGAGCCTACCGGCCCTCGCCCCCCAGCCCCCCAGCTCGTGCATGTTTGAACTTCTTCCTCTGCTTGTTGTGCTTCCCTTTCTTTTCCTGTATTGCGAAATTCCCCTGTCTGTAATAACTTGGACAACTTTTTAGATTTTATTGTTTATTGGTTATGCATTATACGTTGCGCTTTAAGTTCAGCTCGCCATAGGATAGAGTAGGTCGCAGGGGTCGGCGAGTCGGGGTCCGCGAGTCGTGGTCGGCGAGCTGGACTGACCGGTCGGCTCGGCCATTAATGCTGTTTTCTATAAATAGGCCCCCTCACCAACCCCTAGAGTATCGCCTTTACTGCTTACTCTTACTCCCCTTCCTTGCCCTTCTCGCCACCTCGACTCGCGCTATAACCACTGTAAACATGGGCAAGACGCGTCCTGACGCCGACGGGAGGTCGAAATGTGCTCGGCAATTCTCCGAGTACAATTTTTATGAAAGAAACACCAGCGAGAAGGAGCTCGCTGAATTCATCGCCGCATACTTCCCCGTGGGGTTTTTCGCGTGCCGACCCGCGGCAGGCGAGGCCATCAATTCCTTCTATGAGGATGAGATCGCCTTCCCCATCTCGCACTTCGAGGTGGGGTTGCGCCTATCCCTGTGGCCGGAAATCCGCCAAATCCTGAAATACTTCGAGGCGGTTCCTGCCCAGCTGAATCCGAATGCCATCGCCATGATGGTGGCATTCACCTGCTACCTCCGCCGAGAGCGGATAGAGTTCAACCTGACTGTCTTTAGGAAACTCTTCATCTTCCGTGCGACCAACGATGAGGTCGCCTTCCTGGCAGGCTCGCAGTTCAAGGTCCATGAGACGACAAACAAGAACCACAACTGGTTCTCCAAGCTTGTCTTCATCAAGGGAGAGCTCGACAACATACCCTTCTCGCCTCAGCAGAGGGGCGAGGAGGTGTACCGACCACCCGACAGTGACAGGCGATGATGCCGAGCTCCACAAGTTCTTCCTCGACAAAGATTTTGAGGTCTCCTTCTTCCGAAGGGGCCTCAACTCGCTCCCCCCGATGCTGCCCGGCGAAGGTGTAGCTCTTCCCCTTCTTTTCTCAATGGGCTCGCTTACAAATTGACGATTAATGATTTCTATCTCTTTATATGCAGGGGAGCGGCTGATTCCCGAGCACCCGCCCTTTGCGGACTCGGGACTCCACCCGGACCCACTCGCGCGCGAGCGGGCAGCCGCATCAGCCTGCTGAAGCGAGCTGGGGTCGGGCAAACCTTCCTCCAGCAAGCAGCGACCCGACCCCGCGGGATCCAGCTCGCCTCGTCGTTCCACACCGCCAAAAAAGATGAAGGAGATGCCAATCTCCAAGGGAGAACAACAACAACATCAAATATACCCGAGTTCCCCAGAGACCATGCAGGAGAAATCGCTAGAGAAGGACCCGGGCGGAGGCGACCCGCCCGCCTTCAACACTGCTGAGGAGCTCGCGGCCGGCGAGCCGATCCTGCCGAAGGGCACCGCAACTTTGGGTTCGGCGGGAAGGCCAAGGATCGGTTCGGCGAGCCGATGGTTTGATGGGATGAGCAGGCCCACAGGGTCTCCATCTCCTCCTCCATCCCCTCCTGGTTAGAGCGCCACCCTCCCAGCGGGCACGCCTATGCCCTAGGGTTCGGGCTCTATGGCCGCGAGGACGCCGCAACCTTTGACGCCATGAGCCTCCAGCGGTTCGCCCATGAGAGCTCGCGGGCTCAATTTTGCGCGTTGGAGCTCGCGCATATGTCGACTCGCCGAAGCTACCAGCTCAGCCACAACTTGGCGAAGGCGGAGCAGGAGCGGGACATCGCAAAGGACAACGCCACCACCATGGTAAAGCGGCTGGAGGTCGGCGAGAGCCTCCTCGCCAAAGCGGCCAACGAGGTGGTAATTATCGGTTGACCCCTTCTCCCTTTGACTTAGGTTTCTCATAGTTGCTTATCTTTTCTTGCCTGACAGGATGCCGAGACCGCGGACCGCATGCGTGCTCGCGCCGCCGAGCTGGAGGAGAGGAACATGGCGCTGGAAGAGCAGAACAAAGGCCTCCAGAGCGAGGTCACTCGCCTAATGGACATCATCCTCCTCCCCTCTGGCGGCGAGCTGGGAGGCCCAATCCAGAGACCAAATATCTTCACCGAGGCCGAGGTTGCCAAGAAGCTGCGCGTCAACTCCATCAGCACCGCCGACTTCACCCTGCAAGTCATGCGAGATATGCAGGTGCTGACGGAAGGCTGCGAGGAGATGACCACGAGAGACTTGGTGCCAGGGCTATTCTCCCCTCCCCCTCCCCCTCCCCCTGGAGAGAAGGAAGAAAGCTTCGATTCGCTCTTCAAGGACGTCGCCAGCTACAGGGATGACAATTCTAGAGGGGAGGGGGAGAGCTAGCTCGCCTACCCCTTTTCTTTTTGCTTTATTTTGTAAATCTTCTTTCCCTTTCTTTTTTGTAACCTCGCCGAGGCGAGACCCCTTGTAAATAGCAAATTCATCAATGAAAAAGTTAATAAAAGATTTCTTCCCTCTGTACTCGTTTACTTTCTGCATTGCACTCGCACGCGCGTCGCCCCTGCACTGTACGACCTCGTTAGGATAACATTCGCCGTTAGAATATACTTGAGTTAGGATACATACCCGCGAGGAGACCTTGAGATCTCGCCGACCCTAGACTACTGCGAGTCAGACCACTCGTCGCGCTGGCCCCATGAATACTCTGCTCGCCTGCGAGATCTCTTCCCTCTAGGGATTAGCACCAAGCCCGAAATTTCTTCGAAATTTTCCAAGTACAATCTTCAATGGGATGGAGTATAGTTGCCGAGCATGGCCTCTACCCGACCTTCTGCCTAGATCTCATCTCGCCATCGTTATCCCTGCCTTACTCAGATAATGTCACCCTCATGGTGGTTGGTGAGATCCCGTCTCGGCATATCCAGCTCGCCCAAAGATCGTTAGGCCTCGTGTTCCCCCGACCTATCCCAAGTAAATTCAACTCCCTGTTATTGATTGACAAAAGCAGCCTGGGGCCTGGCTATAGAGCAAGAACGATGTCCCTCGAGGATCCCGACCCTATCAACTAAGTGGGAGCCTGACAGCGGGAGCATCTCGATGCTTGACTCCAGGATCATAACGACGTCTATCGAGGATCTCGGCCCTGCCAGCTAGATGAAAGCCTGACAGCGAGAGCATCTTGTGACCTAACCCAGAGTAAGAAAGATGTCCACCGAGGACCCCTGCCCTGTCAGCTAGATGAGAGTCTGACATCGGGAGAAAGCTCGGGACTCTTCCTTAGCCAACCACCGGGCGCTACCACCGACCCAATCAGATAGGTGCGAGCCTGACGGCGGGTGTGGAGCATCAACCAGACTTAGCTCCAGGGTCATAATGGCGTCTATCGAGGTTCTCAGCCCTGCCAGTTAGACGGAAGCCTGACAGCGGGAGCATCTCGTGCCTTAACCCCAGAGCAAGAAAGATGTCCGCCGAGGGCCCCTGCCAGCTAGATGAGAGCCTGAAAGCAGGAGAAAGCTTGAGACTCTTCCTTTACCAACCATCGGGTGCTACCACTAACCCAATCAGCTATGTGGGAGTCTGACAGCGAGTGTTGAGCATCAACCAAACTTAGCTCCAGGGTCATAACGACGTCTATCGAAGATCCCGCCCCTGCCAGCTGGATGGAAGCCTGACAACGGGAGCATCTCATGACCTAACCCCAGAACAAGAAAGATGTTTACCGAGGGCCCCTGCCCTGCCAGCTAGATGAGAGTCTGACAGCGGGAGAAAGCTTGAGACTCTTCCTTTACCAACAACCGGGCGCTACCACCGACCCAATTAGCTAGGTGGGAGCCTGACGGCGGGTGTTGAGCATCAACCGAACTTAGCTCCAGGGTCATAACGACGTCTATCGAGGATCCCGGCCCTGCCAGCTAGATGGAAGCCGGATAGCAGGAGCATCTTGTGACCTAACCCCAGATGTCTACCGAGGGCCCCTGCCCTGCCAGCTAGATGAGAGTCTGACAGCGGGAGAAAGCTCGAGACTCTTCCTTTACCAACAACCGGGCGCTACCACCGACCCAATCAGATAGGTGGGAGCCTGATCGCCGGTGTTGAGCATCAACCGGACTTAGCTCCAGGGTCATAACGACGTCTATCGAGGATCCCTGCCCTGCCATCTAGATGGAAGTCGGATAGCAGGAGCATCTCGCGACCTAACCCCAGAGCTAGAAAGATGTCCACCAAGGATCCCTGCCCTGCCAGCTTGATGAGAGCCTGACAGTGGGAGAAAGCTCGGGACTCTTCCTTTACCAACCACTGGGTGCTACCACAGGCCCAATCAGCTAGGTGGGAGACTGACGACGGGTGTTGAACATCAACCAGACTTAGCTCCAGAGTCATAATGACGTCTATCGAGGATCCCGACACTGCCAGCTAGATGGAAGCCTGACAGCGGGAGCATCTCGTGACCTAACCCCAAAGCAAGAAAGATGTCCACCGAGGACCCCTGTCATGTCAGCTAGATGAGAGCCTGATAGCGGGAGAAAGCTCGGGACTCTTCCTTTACCAACCACTGGGCGCTCCCACCGGCCCAATCAGCTAAGTGGGAGACTAACGACGGGTGTTGAGCATCAACTGGACTTAGCTCCAGGGTCATAACGACGTCTATCGAGGATCCCGACCCTGCCAGCTAGATGGATGCCTGACAGCGGGATCATCTCGTGACCTAAACCCAAAGCAAGAAAGACGTCCACCGATGACCCCTGCCCTGCTTGCTAGATGAGAGCCTGACAACGGGAGAAAGCTCGGGACTTTGGGAGACTTCGGCCTGTCATGCATATCATTGCTAAAAAGAGATGAACGACTAAAGGATTTCATATTCATTAAAGGAGAGTACGTACATGCTTTTACGGATAGAAACATTTCAAGTCATCACCATTCCAGGTGTGACTTAGGGTCTTGCCCTCCACATTCCGGAGGCGATACCCTCCTGACCACAATGCTTCCTGTACAATGTACGGGTCTTCCCAGTTGGGGTTGAGCTTCCCCACTGCGGCTGATCTTCTTGCCGCATCCACCTTCTTCAGGACCAAGTCCCCCTCCGTGAACTGCTTGATTCGAACGTGTTTGTCAAAGTACTTGATCATCCTCCATTTGATCTCTTTCTGCCGGATAACCGTCATGTCGCGCAGCCTCTCCACCATGTCAAGGGAGAGTCGAAGCTCGTTCTCGTTCTCAGCCCGCCATTCTTCTCCACCTTCCTCTACTGCTACTACCCGCGGTGTCCGAACCTCGAACTCTATAGGAAGTACTGCTTCGCAGCCGTGAGAGAGTTTGAAAGGGGTCTCCCCTGTCGCTGTGTTGGGGGTAATCCTCAAGGTCCAGAGGACTGAAGGGAGCTGTTCTACCCAGCTCCCCTTCAAGTTCTCAACTTTCTTCTTCAGGAGATTCACGATGATCTTGTTCGCCGCCTCCACCTGCCCATTGCTCCTTGGATGGTGGACTGAGACAAACCTGAGGTCAATCCCGAGCTATCCGCAAAAACAGATGAATTCGGGGCTGGCAAATTGAGGCTCATTGTCCGTGACGATGGCCTGTGACAACCCGTGTCGGCAGTTGATCTCCCCCCATACAAAGTTCCTGATTACCTGAGAGGTTACCTTGGTCAGCGCCTTCACCTCCAAGCACTTAGAAAAATAGTCGATCATCACCAACAGGAACCTTCTCTGCCCGCTGGCCTGAGGGAAAGGTCCTACAAGATCCATCCCTCAGATGGCGAAGGGCCAGGGGCTATGATGCTCCTGAGACGCTGATCTGGTAGAAGTTGGAGAGGGGAGAACAACTGACACTTGTGACATTTCTTCGTGAACTCCGCGACGTCATGTCCCAGGGTCGGTCAGAAGTGCCCTTGCCGGACTATCCTCCCCTCCAGGGTACAGCTCCCAGAGTGGCTCCCGCACTCCCCGGAGTGGACCTCTTCCAAAATCCTTGGGACCTCCCTCTCGGCCACTCAACGTGCCAACATCCCCGAGAGGGTCTTCCTGTACAGCTGCCCGTCGCACATAATATAGTATGCCAACTTATGCTTAAGTTGTTTCTTATCCATCCCCGTGGGTACTCCCCCGTAGATAAGAAAGTTGCAAAAGGATCCATCCACGAGGGGTGCTGGTCCACCTCCATCAGCTCCCCTCCTCGATGGATGGACGGAACAAGTCGGTGACGGTGCCACCCACCCGGGGTCCATGCTTGGCCAATTGATCCACCTGCTCATTTTCTTCCCTTGGAACATGACAGATGGAGAATGTCTGGAACGCGCCGATTACTCTCTTCACCTTCGCTAAGTACAACTGGAGAGTTGGCTCCCTTGCCTCGAAGTCCCTATTGATCTGGGAGGTTACCACCATGGAGTCAGTCAGGACCTCCACATCATGCACTCCCAGCTCCCTGGCCAGGCGCAATCCTGCTATCACCGCTTCGTACTCGGCTTGATTGTTCGTGATGAGAAAATGTACTACTACTGTTTGTTCGATCTTTTCTCCCTGAGGGCTCTCCAAGATCACCCCCACTCCCAAGGAATGTCTTCCTGAAGCGTCGTCCACCATCACCTTCCAAGGGACCGGACGAGGGAGCTCCGCCTCCGCCAGCTCGACCACATAATCAGCAAGGAAGTCAGTCATCGCCTGAGACTTGATCGAGAGGCGGGGAACAAAGGATATGTCATACTCGCTCAACTCCACCGACCACTTCGCCAGCCTCCCCGAGTGCTCCACCCCCTCAAAGATGTTACGGAGGGGGTGGTCAGTCACCACTCGGATGGAGCGTGCCTGGAAGTAGGGTCGGAGTCTCCGGTCCGAGATGACCAGTGCAAAAGCCAACTTCTCCAAGATCGGATACCGGAGCTCTGCCTTCCTCAAGACCTTTCTCACGTAGTAGATTAGTAGCTATTTCTTCCCTTCTTCCCGGAGCAGGACAGAGCTCAAGACCTCGACTCCCACCCCAAGATATAGGGACAAGTCCTCCCCTTCCTTGGGCCCTTGGAGCAGCGGAGCCTGGGTCAACTGCCTCTTCAAGGCCTGGAATGCCTCCTCGCACTCCTTGAACCACTCGAACTTTTGGCCCCCCTTAACGCTTTGAAGAAGGGGAAACACTTCTCTCCCGCCCAAGAGAGGAATCTGCTCAGCCCGACCAACTTTCCTGTCAGCCTTTGGACCTCCTTGTTCTTCCGAGGCGATCCCAACTCCATGATTGCCTTGACCTTGTCAGGGTTGAACTCTACACCTGCAGGAGTAAGGAGATGGCCTAGGAACTTACCCCTGCTCGCCCCGAAGACACATTTTAAGGGGTTCGACCTCATCTTGTACTTCCGCAGGGTGCTGAAGGTCTCTTCCAGATCCTGCAGGTAAGAGTCAACATCCCGACTCTTGATCATGAGATCATCTACGTACACCTCCAGGTTCCTCCCCTTTTGCTCTCAGAAGACCCGATCCATCATTTTTTGATATGTTGTCCCCCGCGTTCTTCAACCGAAAAGGCATCATTTTGTAGCAGTAGCACCCATCCCCAGTGATGAAGGAGACATCTTTTATGTCGGGCGGGTGCATCCTGATTTGATGATAACCTGAAAAAGCATCCAAAAAACTCATCGCAGAAAAACCGACGACTGAGACAACCTGCGCGTCGATCCGAGGTAAGAGATAACAATCCTTACAACATGATTTATTTAATAAAGAGAAATCTACACACATCCTCCACCGGCCGTCTCCTTTTTAAACCATTATAACATCGGAGACCCAGCCGAGGTATTGAATTTCGGATACGAAGCCGGCCTTGAGGAGCTTGGCCACCTCCTCCCTGATGGGCTCGGCCAACTTGTCCGCCGTGGACCTTTTCTTCTGCTGGATGGGGCGGGCTTCTGGATCCAGGTTGAGGCGGTGGAAGGCGACATCTGCATCGATCCCCGACATTCTGTCGCACTCCACGCGAAGATGTCCACGTTCCTCCGGATGCACTCCAGCATCCTCCCTTGGTCCTCCAGGATCAGCCCCCCACTGATCCGCACCTTCTCCACCTTGCCTCCCTGGGTGAGAACCTCCATCTCCACCACATCTTCGACAACCTCCAATCGGGACTGCTCTCCCCACTCTCCAACGGCCCCCTCACCTGGGACCGGGACCTCCTCCTCAGCTTCCTCTACGACCATTACCTCGGCCGGCTCCTCCAGAACTCCTTCCGCCAACTACACCTGGGTGCGAACTTCCTCCTCCACTTCCATCCCCACATATCCCTCGGCCTCCTGCCTGGACAGCTCCTCCATCCTCATATCCATCTCCTCGGCTCCCCCCTGCCAAGAAAGAGAGTTCATCGCGGTGACATAGCACTCCCTTGTAACCTTGGGGTCTCCCCGGACCCGGACCTGGATGCCCTCAACATTGAAC
The DNA here is from genome assembly GCA_039583875.1 of Platanthera guangdongensis. NCBI lineage: Eukaryota > Viridiplantae > Streptophyta > Magnoliopsida > Asparagales > Orchidaceae > Platanthera > Platanthera guangdongensis. Next base: position 82,939,030 of record CM077152.1, on the reverse strand, counting down.
TTCAAGCACTGATGAAAAGATAAGGGCACGTAGCGGAAGACACTGGTGAGGGGCCGTCCGAAGATAGCGTTATAACTGTTAGGCGCGTCCACGATGACGAACCTGCAGTTTCTGGAATACCCCCCCAAGGTAACGTGGAGTCTCACTCCTCTTTCCAGCTCCTTCCTCTCTCCCAAGAACCCGAAGAGAGGTCCATCAGAGGCCAGCACCCTCCGGGCCTCCACCTTCATCGCGGCAAACACCTTCTTGAAAATGACGTTGACCGAACTCCCGTTATCGATAAGGATCCGGGAGACAGTAAAATTCTCGACGACGGTCTGGATGACCAACACGTCGCAAAAAGGATCCTCATGATCCGACATATCCTTCCTGGAGAAGGTGATCTTCTCCTCCGGGGGTGGGGCTAGAGATGTGGAGGCAACGCTCCGGCGGTACATATTATGGAGACTTACCTTCCGGGCAGCCTCCACTCCCACCCCCCTGTGGATCACTTCGATCCCTCCTCGGGCTCCGACATCAGCCCGGTCCTCGCACCTGCCCTCCTCTCCCTGGACAGGACTTCCTCTATCCGCACCTCCTAGCGGGGTTGCGGTTGCTGCTCCCTGTTTCCCCTCATCTCGAGGAACTCCGGGTACGTGGCCGTAGCATGACCCTCCTCCTGGTGGAAGTTGCAATCGGGCAACTCCACCCTGACTTCCCGCCTTCTCCTCTGCTGACCTCTCCTCCTCTGGGCCTCCTCCTCCTCTTCTCCTCTGTTGATCGGGCAGAGGAGGCCTTTGGACCTGCCTCCAGCCTGAAGGGTTGAACTGACCTTGGCCCCCCTTGGCGGTTGTCTCCTCCATGGAAACCTCTCCGCTAGCCTTGGTCCTGCCACTCCTGCTGCCTCCAGCCGAGCCGATTGTTCGGCTCCTGGCGGCACAGCTCGGCTGCTGCTGCTGTTCCCTCTGTCGGGGTTCAGCTCTCCTCACCTTTTGACCCCTGCCACATCCTGGCACCTTCTCTTCCTCCGTGGCCCACCTGGACAACCTCCTTGCAAACTCGGGGTTTGACGCCTCCCTGTCGACCTCTCTTGCCGCTCTCTCCATTAGCTCCTCATAGGGACATCTTCAGGGTGAATGGGGCACCCTCTTCAGCTCCATTCTGAAGAAGCCCTGTTGCAACCCCAAGGTGAAGGCCATCTTCAGGGTGTGCCCTGACATCTCCTGGACCTGGGTGACCTCCTGAAACCGGTCCACGTAGCTCCTCATGGTCTCGTTCACTCCCTGCTTGATGTGGAACAGGGACTCAGGCTCCCTCTTCCTCTTCTTGGAGGTGGTGAACCTTAATATGAACCCCCGACGCAGATCCTCGAAACAGTAGATGGAACTGGCCGACAACTGGTGGAACCAATCTCTTGCGTTCTCCTTGAGGGTGATGACGAAGAGTCTGCACTTAAAGGCATCCGACATCTGGCTTATCAAAACCACATCCTCGAACCACTGGATGTGCTGAACCGGGTCATCCTTCCCGGTGTAGTAGGACATCTCCGGCTCCCAAAACCCCTCTGGAACGCGGGAAGATGAAACCAACTCGCTGAAGGGGCTGCCTCCCCCTGCTGGGCAAGCCAGGGGATCTCACACACCCATCTCGCTGAACTGGCCTCCACCTGCTTAGCCGGGGAACAACACTCGCTCTTGCAGATCTCTCTCCCTCCCCTCCTCTGCTACTTCCTTCCCAGCTCTCCGAACCGGGGCGTCCTCGCCCAGGGCTGGGGCAGCGGCGACTGGGACAGCTGGCGTCGAGTACTCGATGCACGTGCCGAGTGCGAACTTGAAGAGGCTGATCACCTCCTGCCGGAAATCCTCGAACATCCCGGGGGTGGCGAGCGGGGGAGGTGGTGGCGAGTCGGCCCTGTCGGATCCCTGTCCTTCAGCTCCTGTCATCGAGCTCGCAGAAGATTTTCGGTGCTGACCACAATTCACGCTCACCACACCAAAATGTTGAAACCGAAAAATCAGTCTCTGTGGAGTTTGACCCTTGGGGAAGGGGTGATCGCACACTTCTCTCTCACAAGCCGAACAACTAAAAACTTAGGACAAGGAACAGACCCAAGGCTCCAGCACGGAGGTCCCACCACACACCCGGAAGATCCTAGAGCTCTTTCCATTCCTATCCAAGTGATGATATAAGGATACCTCAGAAAGTGCAAGAAGACCAGAGCACAAGTATGAGAGTATGGAAAGTCTGCCCTTTGAGGTAGCCCCTTGGGTCTATTTATAGTTTTCTAAAAATGGTCTGCAAACAGCCAACCTCCGCTGTCCCAAACAGCTATATGCAGTCCAGATTGGCCTGCCAACAGTGTAACTCCGCTATTCTGATGGGCTAAGGGCAGTCCAGCGGGGCCAAAATGGTAAAAAATATATCATGCAACACTGGGCGAGTGGCTCTAGAAAACCTCCACTCGCACGAGGTGGCGAGTGCCTGATGGTGCTAGCACTCGCTGTCTCCCTTTGGCCCTAGGAGAGTGCGAGCCCAAAAATGCCCCGCTCGCCAACTGCCTGCCGAGATCCCTGGGCGAGTGCGAGCCTGCTGCTCCACTCACCAACTGTTCCACTCCACCCCACCTGGGCGAGCCGACGGGGCTGCCGAAATCATACTCAACGACAAAAAGGAAGCGTTGAGTGTCTAGGCTTTACTCAACGCCAAGGAAAAAAGGAGCGTTGAGTGCTTGAGCTTCACTCAACGCCAAGGAAGAGGAAGCTTTGTGTGAGGTAGACTCACTCGACGCCAGAGCGAATGCCGTCGAGTGGACCCGACGCCGGGAGCTTGGATGGTCTGGCACTTGGCTGGCCTGACTCGTGTCGAACTCCACTCGCCGGATATGGGGTTGTACAACATGCACCGGCCCTGGAGGAACATCCACTGTTTGTACTTGTTCAGTAGTCCGGGGTCTGCAGGAGTATGTGTATAATATAGGAGAAAGCGAGGAAGAAGCAGGAATAGTATCAGTACACGGAACATGAGAACGTGGAAGATGAGGTGTGGAAACAATCAGGAGAGGAGAGTCGAGGGTCTCGTCACCGTTAGTACCCGTCTCCCCCTGACGAGGACCAAAATACGATACCCGCTCACGGAAGGTAACATCAACAGTGCAATAGTAGTGACGAGTTGGAGGATGATAACACCGATATCCTTTGGTGGTAGGAGAGTATCCAACAAAAACACACCAGATAGAGCGCGCATCCAGTTTATCACGATGCGGGGTATGAACATGGACAAATCAGACAAAACCAAAGATACGGGGGACGATGCGAAAGGTGTGGACAATGTGGTTTTTTGTAAGACAGGAGAGGGGCCTATCATAGGAAATGGAACGAGATGAAAGACAGTTAATAAGGTGGGCGGCCGTGAGAATCGCATCACCCCAGTAGGACTTGGGAAGGTGCATCGCAAGCAACAAACACCGAGCAACCTCCATCACGTGCCTATTTTTCCGTTCAGCGAAACCATTTTGTGTGGAAGTGTGGACACATGTGGTTTGATGGATAATGTCATGTTCGGCAAGATAGGCACCAAACGCTCACCGGTATCATATTCCCCACCATTATCATTACGAAGCACACAAATTGTGCCGCCGAACTGTTGCACCACCATTTTATGGAATGACTGAAAGTTAACAAGTACGCCACGTTTCCTTTTTAGCAAATAGAGTCAAGTAGTGCGAGAATGATAATCAATAAAAGTAGTAAACCATTTATAACCAGATAAAGATAACACCGGGGAGGGACCCCAAACATCAGAATGGATTACATCAAACAGACATGAACTAGAAAAGGACATATGACTGATATTCTGACGAACATGTTTGGATTGTTCACATGTGTCACAAGAAAATGACTTAATTAAACGATTGAAAGCAGAAAACAATTTATTAAGATATAAACCAGAAAGGTGTCCAAGGCGCTGATGTCAGCGCCAGATGTGTAAAGTCGGAGATCTGGTGGAGGAAAGAGCACTAGGCGGTAATGATTGGTTCAACAAGTACAACCCGCCGACGTTCCTACCACTGCCAAGCGTCCACTTCGTATCCAGATCCTAAAACGCACAAGCACCAGGGAAAAATGTTACAGAGCAATTTAAAGAGGTAGTCAAGTGACTAATGGAGAGAAGATTGTGAGGAAATGAAGGGACATGCAAAACCGATGACAGTGAGAGGTCGGGAGAACACACAACGATTCCTTTACCAATGATGGAAGAGACAAAATCATTAGCAACAATGACCTTATCACGACCAGAAAGAGGAGTATAGGAGGTAAAACCTGAGGCAGAGCCAATCATGTGATCAGCCGCTCCCGAGTCGATGATCCACTCGGAAGGGAATGAATATACAGTATGAGAACTGGAGAGACCTGAAGTAGCAAACACAACAGTAGAGCTAGCCGGTGTAGAGTCAATCTGAGAGAGCAACATGCGGCGAAAGGCCTCTAACTCCACAACAGACAAACCCTCATAGGTGTCATCATGTACCCCAGTCGAGTGCGCATAATACTGAGTGAGATCACCAGTTTGACAGCCACCACCACGGTATCCACCTCTACCACGGGAACTAGAACCCCGACCAGAGGGAGCAAGGTGAGGGTGCAGACGAAAGCAGACGTCCTTAGTATGACCTTTCTTCCCACAGTGGCTGCATACAGGAAGAGGTCCTCGAGAAATCCCAGGTAGCGCAGAGTGATCAGTAGATGAACCAAGAGAGCGACGACGATACTCATCACTGAGGAGCATGCTGAAGGCCTCTCGAAGAGAGGGAAGAGGATCACGGTGGAGGACATGCAAGCGAACAACGTCAAACTCTATGTTGAGCCCCATAGGGAAGACATTAACCCGAAAACGGTCTTTATCCTTCTAAAGAGCCTGCACATCAGCAGTGCACGCAGCAGTAAAGGTGCTGAAGTAATCCAACTTCTGATACAGTCGCTTGAACTCAGAATAGTAGGCAAAAACGGTCATAGCACCCTGCTTCAGCTCCAGAACACGGCGTGTGAGCTCATAAATCTGCGTCGAGCTGCCTGCCTGAGAGTTGGTGTCACTGGCCCTTTTCCAAATTTCACATGCAGAATCAAACAACATATAACTGCGATACACCTGGGGGGACATCGAGTGAAGTAACCACGAGACAACCAATGAATTGTATGCATCCCATTTTCTCCATGAGGGATCGGTACGTGGGGGCTCAACAATGGTACCATCAATATGTCCGTAGAGCTGGTGACTGCGAATAACATGTTGTGCTGCCCTGGACCATTCCAGATAATTCGTGTCATCCAAAGCAACAATAGTGATCTTCAACGAACCAGACTGGCCATGACTCCGAGGAGGATCGACAGAGGAACCGAGAAGAGCACCAGATTGGGAAGCCGAGGAGATGTCGGATGGATCACCCATCGGAGAGAGTCTGAAGAGGACGAAGATCTCAAACCAGACAAAAACACATCCTACGAGTGCCCCTTAGATCATGCCGCCGGAGAGGACACCGAAGGATGTGAGCGTGATGGCTCTGGCAATCCCCATGGAGGACAAAACGGCCGGAGTCAAGGGGCCGCCCGGAAAGACCGGACAGAGAAGACTGCCGACGTGGAACGCCGCTGAGAAGGAACGGCGCTGAAGAGAGGCGGTCTAAAAAGAGAAGAAGCGGGCGGAATCCTTAGGGCTAGGGCACAACGAGGCTTCTTCCTGGCGGAAACAGCGAGCGGAGCGCCCGACGCCTTGCCGATTGACGCGGCGAAGCTTCTTCCTGGCGGAAGCGCGAGCGAGGGAGGAACGGATTGGCTCGCTCGCCTCTGATACCAAGTAGAGAAGAAGAATCAATTAGGTGGAATACCCTAAACCGGGCTAAGAATTCATATTAATAGGCAAGAAATACATGTGACCTATCACGTGAATTCATAAATGTGATAACATAAAACATAAAAAAACGCGTCTTACGCGTATATTCAACTATAGCAGCATTCTTCATTAGTCGGTCTATGCTTAATTGATTTAATGGAAGCCAGAGAATACGCCGAGGAAGCTCATCATTTGATGCCCCAAATTTACTTGTGCAACCTTTGGCCATGCTTTACTCAGATTGGTGAAATCGGCTTTTCCTTCTTATCCACCATCACATTATAAATCAAATCATAGTGTTGGTTTCTTCTATGAATCCTGCCACCATGAGTTTTGCATTCTCTAGGATGGGTCCCTTGACTTGAATCTGATATTTCTCTTTTTTGTTTTATTGACATGGCCTTTGAGTCAACATTCAATCAATGACATGCAAAGGTAACATCTACTCGAGGCATGCTAGTCATCCACCATGCAAACACTTAATGTTTGCCATTGACACTTTGACAAACCCTAATTTTCTTTCGGGGATAACTCAGTGTTGAAAATGAGAGTTCTGACAGGTTCATCTTCAGGGAATGGTTATCTCTTTGGTCTCTTAAGTGGGATTGAGATGGGATAGCTCCTTTTCTTTCTTGTTCAGTTTTAATGCCCCTTTTTCAACATCGTTCAGTTGTAATGCATCTTTTTGAACCTCGTTCAATTTTAATGTCTCCTTTTCAACCTCTTTCAATTTTAATGCCACTTCTTCAACCTGGTTCGCAGCTTATATATAGCAATATCTTGCAATGTAAAGATCTCCACATGTTGTTTTCTCCTCTCCATTAGTCTAGAAGACTAGAACTTAACCGCAAGACGAAATGTATATACTACTGTTTAGTGTGTTCAACACTAATTGACCAAAACGACATTGTTGTTGTTCAGTCCATTTACCACGAGAATACAAGACCCTTCATGTTTGTTGGGGCCGAATATAGATGGGCTTGTCTGCCTCCTTTTATGCTTAGCTTTTTGCTCTGGTACATCGTGAAGTAGAATTGATACGTAAGGCATAACGCGGGGAATTAGAAATAAGGATTTATTGGAAAAAATCAAATCTAACCAGAATTTATTGGAAAAAATCTTGCACAAACTAGGATTTAATATCATATGCAGTTCTGTATAGAAATGAACTAGAAATAAGGATTCAAAAAGTGACTCGGAATAGTTGTTATAAGGGCATAAGGCTAGTAATCTCTATGTTGTATGGATTTGTTGTGCTTTTTTGGATTTTTGCTGCTGCCTATTTCATTCATTTTTTTGTAAGCTCTAAATTTATGTTTTATGCTTTCAATCATTTTACTTTAATTATTTATAGTTTTATTGAGACAGCGTATCATTCTTCTTTTCAATTAGGCGGGTATAGTTAGGGAAAAATCATTTGGAACTACAAAAGATCGAATGCTGTATATTGAGCAATGTGCAAACTCGAGGGCCGTTACAATTTTCATCCGTGGAGGTATGCAATCATTTTTTTAAGTTGTGAATCAAGATACTCATTTTATATTTTCCTTTTTTAAAGATGTGATTCTGTCTGAATGATATTTAGCTTTGGTAGTGCTTGCGAATTTCACTGTTTAACCATGCATTTATTTGGCCAAATCATTTTAATGTAGTAGACCATGCAATTATTTGGCTTTGACCTTTAACCTGGCATCCCACCTGTGAGATCTTATCATAATATTGTAGCTAACAAGTCTATTGACATTTTCCTGGAAATTATCATTTTTTATGACGAGAACTATGATTGCTACAAAAGAAGCATTTCATTTTCGTATGTTTAATCCCTAAACTTGTCATGCTAACTGAAGCATAGTTATCTGTTTTCAACTGTTTTTTGTTGTTGTTGTTGTCTGTCTCAATGTATGGTAATTTTCTATTGCCATTGCACAATTTTATTCTCTTGACACAGTTTCGGTTTTCTGCTATTATACTTCCGCTGTATGTTCACAAGTTGAGAGATCATGATTTCTGTGTTAATTTGGTGCTATTACATGGACTTTTAATTTTACTCTTTTGCCCGTGCTCTTTTAATTCCCCACTCCTATATATATATATATATATATATATATATATATATGAGTGTTACTCTTGTTTAAATAAGTAACTAAAATCCTAATTTCAACATGGTATTAGAGCCCTAATTTTCTCCCTCGCATGCCGCGGTTTCGCTCCCACTTTCTGCATGGTTACTCTTCTGTGCACTGCTTTTCTCGCCCGCCTCCCGTCTTCTAATCCTCTGTCTGTCGAGCTCGTCGTCACATAGCCCTACAATTTCCAGCCCGTAAGCGCAAAGGGCCTATACATCCTGTTGCTTTGTGTTGATCGGTACATATAGGTGCCAAAACCAGCGATAGATCCAACCCCATTTCCGACGTCCAACTTTCTGCATTATGGAGGGGATGATTCTTCCTCATTTCTTTCACCTATTGTGATTTATCTCGGTTCCGTTGTCTCAACAGATCACAATTTTCTCTTTCTACGAGAAAATTTTTTATTTTCGCCTCTCTAATCCTTGTTCTTACGATTCATTGATTTCTATTCTTGGATCGCCACACTAGGGAGTGTGGACTGTCCAGATATCTCATCCTGAGGAGGTTCCTCGTCTTCTCCCGTGACTTCCATCTGTGTAAGCTCCAAATGATTGCATACCTCCACGGATACCTTCAATGACCTCGCTCCATAACCATACCTTAAAAATTCGACGCATGGTTGAATTTGTCAGTGACACCACCAGGGAACCCGCTCCGCCATCATCTGATTGGCCACAATGGGAGTCTGAAAGCCAATGAAAGATATTTGGAAAAGTTTGGGAGCTCCTCCCGAAACGCCCGTATCTCACAAGTGAATAAGAAGTTTGATTTCCATTGAATCTCACTTGAATTGACCCATCTATCCTCCTGAGGAGAAGTTTGGTTTCAAACTTCAATTCGAACAGGAGTACATCATGCTAATGTGGCTTAGATGATCCACATCTCCGAGTTTTGCGCCGATGAGCGCATTTAACTATCCATGCATCTAAGAGCCTACCCAACCCAAGCACAACACAATTATCATGAACTCGCTCTACTATTGAGCTAATAATCCATCGTGTGGGCCTCCCTAGGGAAGACTTGCTATGCCTAAAGAGTTTGTATGTCATCGTGTGACGACACGGGGCCGTACAAAAGTAATCCTATCAACTTGTTACGACCTACGATAATAAGCTCATGGGCCTGGTTTTACTCACTGTTGAAAAATGAAAGAAGACTTCCATTTGTTTTACACTTTGAGCAGTTAACAGTAATCTTTTTGACATCCAAAAATCTATTTCATGTAACTTGGCAAGGAAATTTTGAGTCGTAGATAGAAGACCATTTACATGTAAGACCTATTGTTCATGCGATTTGGGATCCTCATTTTGGTCAAGCTGTTGTATAAGCCTTTATTAGAGGAGCTACTGGTTCAGTGAATATTGCTTATTCCTCATTCAGTGGTATGATCACCGTTACTCCGACTCAATGATCGAGCGCCTTTGCGGAGTCTGTCGACCCGACTCCATTGACTTGTATGTGGATACATTCATCGAATTGGTCACCCATATTCCAGGCCTTCCTCCCGACCATTACTTGGGCTACTTCATGCATGACTTACAACCCCATATCCGAGCCCGCCTCCACACCCTTCAACCGACTACTGTCACCCAACCCATGAACCTCTCCCCACTAGTAGCGACCGAATTCCTGGGGACCGTGACTTCCCCATCGCCTCCCTCCAAACCTCCCTACCAACCATATTTTCCTTCTCCGCCTAAATATCCACCATTGCCACCTCCTCTACCCCCGCCCACCCATTATAAGCCCACGCAACAACTGTCCTGCTCCTACTCACCACATGTCCAACCAAGAGTACAATGACTTACAGAGCAAGGGTCTGTGCTTTTATGGCGGGGTGTATTGTTACGAACGTGCGCATGACTTATTATTATATCCATTCTTGTCATGGAGTCGCCTAGGCGTCCCGGCGCCCAATTGTAAGCAATGCGATGGACGCTTTTTTTTGAAAAATATGAGAATAGACTGCTGTTTATATACAAACCGCAGTCTATTCCCTGAGCCAGAATAGACTGCGGTTTATATATAAATCCCAGTCTATTGTAGGGCTCAGGGAATAGACTGCAGTTTGTATATAAACCGCAATTTATTCTAGGACTCAAGGAATAGACCGCGGTTTATATATAAACCGCACCGCGGTTTATATATAAACCGCAGTCTATTCTAGGGCTCAGGGAATAGACTGCGGTTTATATATAGACCGCAGTCTATTCCCTGAGCCCTAGAATAAACTGCGGTTTATATATAAAACGCAGTATATTCTACCCTAGAATAGACCTCGGTTGTAGAACAACCGCAATCTATTCTACCGTGAAACCATACAATAGACTGTGGTTGTTATAGAAACTGCAGTCTATACTATCTATTTTAAACCGTGAGCCATAAAAATCTCATTTTTACCTCGATTTTTTGGTTCTTACAGACGCTGCTTCTCGCATAAAACCCTAAAGGCGATTTTGTTCAAGTTTCTGCTCTCCTTTGCTTCGATTTGAAAATTTTTTTCGACAAATCTCATATTCTCAATTAGGTATATTTTTTCTTAATACTTTTCTCAGTTTTGATCTCTGTGCTAATGTCTTTATTATTAGTAGCAGTAGTATAAACATTGTGTAGCAGCCTAGCAGACACCCACTGAATCTTCCAATCTCATGCATTGACTATGCTAAATGTATATAAACAACACAATGTGCATTTTTGTATTAGATAGCCTAAAAATACACAAACTCTATATATTAACCTAAATATTGGATTTTAACCCTTATTGTACATGTCTAAACAAGCTGACTCTATAGTTCTATATTAGTATTTAACACTAACATAGTAACTTATATATTTATATGTGTGATTGTGTGCTAATAGCTCAATATTATTGCACTACTTTATGAATTTTGTTTAGAATTTTTGGATGGTTTATGTTTTTTTAGGGTTTTCTTATTACAGGAAAATGACTGATAAGGGATCTTCATTAAAGTCAACAAGAGGTTTTACGAAAATGAACGAATTGAATAAGCTTAGGCTAGAGGGGACAAAACTTATTATTTCTGTGAGTGATGATGACCGCATTATTCTCGGGCCTGAGACAAATAAATTGATGAGTTTTATGTGATCTTTTGTGAGGTCTTATGTGTCAATTACATATATTGCATGAAATGAAGTTGATAAACAAATTGAAGATCAAATATGAGCAAAATTAAATGTACGTAACTTTGTTATCATTGATTAATGAATAATGATTACATAATTGTGGTGTTTTAGTTAATTTTTATTTGATATTGTATATTATTTTCGGATTTATTTTTAATAATATTGATGGTCTTCGCAATGCATTAATGAAAAACATGGGTGAAAGTTGGAGAACTTGAAAATTCAAACTCTTTATCACTTATGTAAAAGATGTTGATTTAGAGCATCGATACAATGTTCCTGTCAAGTATAGCTTTATTACTGCCGAAGAATGAATAGTTTTTGTCAACCATCGCACCACTATAGAATATATGGTGTGTGTTCTTAACTTCTTATTAAATTCAATGTTTTATATCATTTTTTATCTTTATAACTTATAAGCAATATAAGTATTAACAAATATTTATTTGTGTATGAAAAAAGTAAGGTTAATATAGAAAGAGCAAAAACACAAAAGACTTTTCATACTACTTACAGAATGAGTTATTTTGTATTAGAAAAAAAAATTGTATTAGTTTTCTACTTCTCTCGTATTTTTTATTTTACATATTGGTTTTCTCAATAATTTAAGAGATAATTTATTTTTATTTTATTGTCAAGGTTGAACAAGGTGCAACTGCACCAATTTCACGTGCAGAGTTATGGAAAGCCGATCATAAAAGAAATACCAGTGAATATATTAGTACAGATGCAGCTGAGTTGACATCTAAAATTGTAAGTTTAAATGTTTCATTTATTCATTTGTAAATTGTTAATAGTAATATTGCTTGCGAAGTATAATTTCTTATCTGCAATTCTGCATTAATATTTATTACTTTTGTTTAGGTTAAGTTGTCAAGCCAAGAGTCTCAGAGTGCTGAAACAGTGTCACAAGGAAGATATGACATCCTTGCAGCTGTTTTAGTCCAATAATATCCGGGTAGAGTTAGATCTGGTGGCAAGTTTTGCATAATTACAAGTTTTTTCAAGAACGATAGGCGAAGCCAGAGGACATCAGTAGCTCGTATTGAAAATGTCGAAGCTATAGTCCCAAAAAAATTGAGTAAGCAATAACAATTATTGAGCCAACAACAACAAGAGCAACAACAATTATGGAGCCAACAACAAGCGCATGAAGCCGAGATAAGTAGTATAAATAATCAAATGGAACAACTTATGCGCATGTTTAGTGCTGGAGCTGAAACTGGAACTTCTCAATACATATCTTAGGCTTCTCAGGTATTATTAATTTATTATGTTTATATATTTATACTTTTATGAAATGTTATGCTCTCTTTTTGTTGCGCAGGTAATGAATAATTTTTTTGTTATTTTTTGTTTCTCAGTCGGAGCATGAAACAGAGCATGAAATCAGGTCATATGAACTTGAGACATCACATGAGCTTTTACCTTCTCCGGTATTATAATATTATTTTTGACTTTTATGTAATCAAAACATTCAATATTGATGTCCAAAATACTAATTCTTCTATTTTCACAGGTTATTGGGACTACAAATGAATTCATTGTTATGTTACCCAGTTTTATAACTAGGATGATGAATGAAAATGAAATAATAACTCTAGTATTATATTCAACGGCATTTGAGAGTGTTGAATCAACAAGTACATAGTTTGAAAATTCTGAGTTGTACAATTTTCTAAATTTGGAAAAAATGTGAGTTAACATCATATTAGCATGCATTGGGTGAGTACTGATCACTGAGTATTAAATATTATAAAATTAAAATTTTTTATGAATATATAAATTGATTTTGAATTTACATGTTTTATTGCAGGTACATAGATTCTCAATTAAAGAAATTTACATACAATACATTGCCGCCGCCCGCCAAACTTCGCCGCCCCATGCCCAATATCGTCGCCCCCTGCCCAATGTCACCGCCCCCGCCCAATGTCGCCGCCCCCTGTCCATTGTCGCCGCCGTCCGCCCATTGTCGCCGCCCCCGCCCAATGTTGCCACTCCCCTCCCAATGTCGCCGCCCTCTCTAATCCCAATGTCGCCACCCTATCCCAATGTCTCCGCCCTCTCCCAATATCGCTGCCCCCATCCAATGTGGCCGCCCCCACCCAATGTGGTCGTCCCCCTCCCAATGTGGCCTTCCCCCGCCCAATGTGGCCGTCTCCCGCCGAATGCCCCCTGGCCTAATGTCGCTGCTCATATCGAATTTCGTCACCCCCGCACGGGGTCTCCCGCGTGCATGACTACTATATATATATATACAGTGTTGTAGATGTCGACATGACTACTACATTGTTGTAGATGTCGGCCGATATAAAGGTTTTGGGCATAAAACGCCACAACATGACATTTTAAGCAAAAATATTGGTTTTGAAACTATCCCCAATATATAGGTCTTCATGCTCCAATATATTGGTTTTACCCGATATATCACGCAATATCTCGTGGACGATATACGACGAGTACTAAAAATATATATTTTTCATTTCTTTTAAACGTCCGAATGGTAATATTTTGTTGTGTTAAGATTTGACTTCTTTCTCGTCTCACCCTCATTTGGTGCTCTTTATGTCATTTACTGTCGTCATCGCTTCTTTTTGTGTGATTTATAAACGTATATTATGCGTATTTATGCTTATTGTATAATTTATAAACTTATTCCATGCGTATATATGTTTATTGTGAGCTTATAAAAGTACATTATATATGTAACTGCACGTATTCATCAAAAATATTTATATATATTAATAAATTTATTTTCTCAAAGTATTTTCCCCAATTAAAACAGCGAGCTTCCTTGAAGGCGAGCCTTGGCTCCCCGGTTAAGGTGTCGCCGTGCGACCTTGAGGTCACGGGTTCGAGTCCTGAAAGCAGCTTCTTGCAAAAATGCAGGGTATGGTTTGCCTACATTTCACCCTTGTGGTGGAGCCTTCCCCGGACCCCTGCTGCACAAGGATACTTTGTGCACCGGGCTGCACTAAAACAGTGAGCTTCCTTAAATGTCATTTGCAAACAATATAATAAATTTAGAGCATTTGATGATTCGAACCCCATGATGCAAAAATCTCAATTTCAATGCAATCTTAATCTTAGTCGTGTAATCTTTCTTAACATTTTTATTTCCAGCAAGCTGGTCAGAGAGCCGTATATTAGCCTTCAGATCCGCATAATATAGTTGACATAATTACAAAATTATAGAATTGATCAGTTTTGTATATTTTTGTAATGTGTATAATACTTTTGAAGCAAAGCTGGATTTTAACCCTGAAGCCTTGAACTAGAAAAAGTTGCACGTGACATGTAGTCTTGGCATTCTAGTGGTTACAGGGTGGTTTGTTTAATGAATATTGGCCTCTTAGGTAATAAAATGATGATCGAGGAAACAAAACGCAGCCTCCACGATGCCCTCTGTGTGGCGAGGAATCTCATCCGTAACAATTTCATTGTTTATGGCGGCGGATCTGCTGAAATTTCTTGTTCAATTGCTGTTGAGAGTGGTGCAGATGGATATCCAGGAGTGGAGCAGGTAGGTGACTAAAATATTGTTCTGTAGAGTTAGTTTCTGCATTCTTTCATGGATATAATCAAACTGACTGTTCATCTCTCATTTTTCCTCATTTTTTGTTTGCTCTTTGGGGGATGTATGGTTTATATTACAGTATGCAATCAGATCCTTCGCTGAAGCTCTAGATTCCATCCCAATGGCTCTTGCAGAGAACAGTGGTCTCCAACCTATCGAAACACTGTCTGCTGTTAAATCACAGCACATTAAGGTGGCTGCCGTTGTTAGTTTGCTTTCTGACTTTGCTTCAAGTACCTATTCATTAATTGGAGAGCATTAAATAATATACAGGAGAAGACCCCATTCTGCGGCATCGACTGCAATGATGTCGGCACAAACAACATGCAGGAGCAGTTTGTGTTTGAGACACTGATTGGGAAACGTCAGCAGATCTTACTTGCCACCCAAGTGGTTAAAATGATTCTCAAGATTGATGATGTCATTTCCCCATCTGATTACTAAATGATTATTTCTTTGATGATGTATTTGATTCAAATCTTGGGGTGTTCTTCAAACCACTCCCCCCTTTTCAGTGTTGTGTCTACTGTCATGCTGCTGTTTGCTTGCAAATCATGTTTTTGGAGAAAATATGTGCGCCATTTCATCTCATCTCATCTCATCTTTGTTTTTTGTTAATTTTACTACAGCCTGAATGAAGTGAGTTATTTTTTATCTCTACATCGACTTCTAGTTGTTTTTTATATTTCTAATCTCCCCATGTTCAATCATATCATAACTAAGCTGCTGAAGCATCTATGGTATTTTTTTTAAACAATATTTTGATGTGTATCGAGAACATCTCTTGTAACTTTTAGTTGGTTGGTTTTTTGAATGAGATCATGTAGCCTGTATCCAAACTTTTATCAGATCGTAAGCACACTTATTTGTTTACACATTTTGAAAGTGCATCTGTGTTAGCCTTTTAGCCTGATGATCCAATATCAAATTTCCCAATACTTTTTTTTGGAAGCAGCATATATATATATATATATATATATATATATATATATATATATATATATATATATATATATATATATATATATATATATATATATATATATATATATATATATATATATACTAGCATGTTCGAACGGGCTTCACCCGTTCTCGATGCGTCGCTGCGGGCTTCGCCCGCTTAGCAGCGATATTGGTCGTGAGCGGCAACAAGTGTCGTGCGCGGCAACATTGGTCGTGTGGCGACATTGGTCGTCGGCGGCAATATTATGCGTGGGCGGCGATATTGTTCGTGGGCGGCGGCATTGTTAGGGGGAGGCGATAATGTTCGATGGCGGTGACAATGTTTGGGGACGGTGACATTGTGCGGGGCGGCGGCATTGTGCAGGGCGGCGACATTGTGCGTGGGTAGCGACATTGTTCGTGGGCATCGACATTATTCGTGGGCAGCTGCAATGTTCGAGGGCGACGACAATGTTCGGGGGCGACGACAATGTTCGGGGGGGGGGGGGGGCGACATTTTTCGGCGGTGGCGACATTCGTCTGGCAAGAGCAGCGTCATTCGTCTGGCGAGAACGGCAACATCAAATATCACACTCGATATAGCGAGAACTTGGTTGTTAAAGTGTGTACGACTATCTGATAATTGTACGTATGTTATTAATGTGTTGCATTCACACGATATGTTTTATTGTGTTTAAGGATGTTTATAAAATTGAGCACATAGTACCTGGAGTCAGTAGATTTTGAAGTTATTCTTGACTTCCGATGTCTTCCATTGTTGAAATATGCGTTAATAGGTTCTGATTTTGAATAGTAATGTTTGAACGATCAATTACCTGACTTTATATAAGAATGAAAACATGATTGCACTTTTAAGTTCAACTCGTAAAAAACAATATGAAATGAAATTAAGCAACAATAATCTAGATTGGATTGTTTAATAGAAATAAAGCAACAATAATTTCAGATATCAAGAACATGGTAATTGTGTTTCTATAACAAAGAAATTTCCTTCATATTATAATATTATCATGATATTGACTACGTGCGGCGACACCAATTGGGGGTGGTGACAACGATGGGGGAATTCATTGAGGTTTTTTGATCGTGTGACTCCAAATGAAAAGTCTGGTGTGCTTCCCAAATTTGTACATGAGAAATAAAATTAGAAAAGAGTTGAATACCGTTTGAATAATAAGACAGCATCAACTCAAAAAGATTCTTAAAGAACGACTCCGGGGACCGCCGGGCTTGAAATTTGAAGGATGAGTACAAAAAATTGTAAAGAAAAACAGAAATAAATCATGTTTTATAAGGATATACAGACTAAATTTGAAGCAAAATAGAAAACTGTAAAGAATAAGAACTCTAGCGACCGTCAGACTTGAACAAAGGTTCTTACAGAACTACATTACGAAGAACTATGGATACAAACATGAAGGCCAAAAAAATAAAAACGGATTTCATATAACATGAAGGGCATCAATGTGGATACAGACATGAAGGCCAAAAAAAATAAAAACTGATTTCATATAACATGAAGAGCATCAATATGAATAGAGACATGAAGGTAAAAATATATATATAAACTGATTTCATACAACATGAAGTGCATCATTGGCTGCTTCCTCCTACAAGAATCAATCTAAGAGGTTGAGCTTTTCCTTATAGGCATAAAATCTGACAGCCTATATGTGCATCAATGCGGATACAGACATACAACATGAAGTGCATCAATGTGAATGTGGATACAGACATGTAGGACAAAAATAAAAATAAAAACAGATTTTACATAACATGAAGTGCTAAACCTTATAAAAAGATATAGCATTTCATGCACGCATCAATCTAAGAGATTGAGCTTTTTTGACGAAGCATGGGCGGATAGTTTATCGCATGGGCCACACAATTTTTGACGAAGCACACTATTATTTATCCTGCTGAAAATAGCTAAAATGTGAAAATAGCTAAAATGTTTAATTCAGAAAGAAATTGAAAGACCAACTCACGATCAAATTTGCATATAATAATGTTTAAGACGACATTCATAAATACCACAATAACTACATTTGCAAGTTCTAAACCTTATAAAATAGATGAAGCGTCATCAAGCATACCTGACAGTTTGATGAGGAAAAAAACAAACAGTTGGTCTGCATACTTTGAAGAGGCACAAGGTTCACCCAAATGAAGAACTGCAATACTAATCAATGCAACTTTTAAAAATGTATGCTTTCAAAGAAATCCATGCATAAAGCTCTGGTTTGATGCAGACCAACTGTTTGTTCGAACGTTCAAAAGCATGCTTCAAACCAAGCGTCACTCCATGAAATGCTTCAAACAGTGGTCCCATTGCCCAGAAATGCTTCAAATAAGCTCTGATTTGCACAAATTACTTTTGCAAATCATAAATACCACAATAACTGCATTTCCAAGTGCTAAACCTTATAAAATTGATGAAGCGTCATCAAGCATTCCTGATAGTTCGATGAGGGAAAAAAACAAACAGTTGGTCTGCATACTTTGAAGAGGCACAGGTTTACCCAAATGAAGAACAACAACACTAATCAATCCAACTTTTAAAAATGTATGCTTTCAAAGAAATCCATGCATAAAGCTCTGGTTTGAAAAATGTATACATGCCAACTGTTTGTTCGAACGTTCAAAAATATGCTTCAAACCATGCGCCGGTCTATGAAATGCTTGAAATAGTGGTCCCATTTCCCCAGAAATGCTTCAAATAAGCTCTGATTTGCACACATTACTCTTGCAGGTCAGTTTGTTCGAACGACATGAAGCTCTGATTTGAAAAATGTGCCTTCTTGCAATTGAGAGATGCGTCGAAGATAAATCCATGCGTAAAAAATCCATGCATCGAAGAAGCATTTCTGGAAGTTGCACATGGTTGGGGAAGATGTAGAGGGAATGGAGTGATGTGGTTCGAAGAAGCACACCCGGTGCAGAAAGGCAAGTATGAAAATGATGACTCGCAAGATGATTCACGCGCCACAGTACTCGGCGGGCTCCGCCCGCCCGCCTCCTGATGACAGTACCTCCAGCGTCGCCCCCCCCGGCGTGCTTCGCCCGCCTCCGCAACCTAGCTGGCTTCGCCCGCAAGTGGGCTTCGCCCGCAATTGGGCTTCGCCCGCAACCAAGCAGGCTTCCCACGCAACCAAGCTGGCTTCCCCCGCAACCAAGCGGGCTTCTCTCACCTCCACACGAACTTTGTTTGCCTCTGCACGGACTTTGTTCGCTTCTGCACGGGCTTCACCCGTACCCCCGGGCCCCGGCGGGCCGACCGTTATTTAAAATTATTGTGTTTTTTTAATTTTGTTTTCTTATTTTTTTATGATTTTATAATGATAATAATTAAATATTACTTTTGTTTTGTTTTGTTTTCCTATTTTTTTATGAGTTTATAATAATAATAATCAAATAAGATCTTAGTTTGCTGAACAGTAACATTAAATACAAATCCGATTACTTGGAGGAGGAGGGTTCACGGGAGGTGTTCTTTACCGTCCATGGTAGGGGGTGGGTGGACGGGAGGACTCCAGGGCCCGAAGGAGCAGCTGGGCAGGTCTGCGACAGTGCTTGAGGGAGAGGTCGTCAGCGAGCTCGGCGATGTTCACTATGCCGTTGTGATATCTGCCGAAAGAAGTTGATGCATTGTTAGATGAAGCAAAAATCAAGTATGAAGGAGATGGTTTGCAAGATCTGTAGAGAGAAATGAAAGCATGTCTGGTGAGGAAGAGCAGAGCGACCGTGAGCTTGAGATGGTGCCGTGAACGGGGTGACGGTGCAGGAGAATAGAAGCTCTGACACTGTTTTCTCTCTCGGCGGAGTAGATCTTGAATAACATCAACTGCTTAAAACATAAAATGTCTGTTGGATATCTCCGGTGATGATGCAGAAATCAAGCATGAAGAAGATGATTTGTAAGCAAGAAATGGAAGCTTACCTGGTGAGGAAGAGCATAGCTTTCGGCGGGAGGACATTCCCTGCGGCTTTCGGCGGGGACAGTGAAAGTAGACACGAGGGAGAGCTCTGCAGCATCGCTCTGCTGCCTTTAGCTTTCGGCGGAATAGACTGACCACGATTGATGGGGGCGCAGATAAAACAGCTGGCTCTAGAAAAATTATTAAAATATGGGACTATCGGACTAACATTGCAAACAGTATCCATTGAACAATGTTGGACGGTGGTGATTCTTTGCAGCAATTTGATCAAACGGTCCAAATCAAAACAACGGTGTGCTTGGAAGATATGTATATTGATTTATATAATAAAGATATATATATATATATATATATATATATATATATATATATATATATATATATATATATATATATATATATATATATATATCTTTACTATTAAAACAATAGACATATTTGGAGCACACCATGAAACTCATCTGGACCATCCGATCTCCAAAAAATCGTATCTGGTCATTGGATCTAAAAAATCAGGCCCGCTAATATCCAAATCTCAAAAAAAGCATTGTTCTCTTCTTCAGATTTCCAGATACCATATTTCCGCCTCCCGTGCCTTCACGGTCTTACCCTGCCGCCATCGGCGGCTTGCCTGGCGCCCCTCGGCGCGTTTGTTGGAGGTCGGCGAACCCCCCGGTGGGCGCCGGGCAGGCGACCGACGGCTCCACCGGCGGCGGTGGGGTGAGGCTGTGAAGGCACTGGAGGCGGAAACATAGGAACAGTGTTTTAGGTTTTGTTTATTTTCACTATTTTATAATTTAATAATTGATTAAATAATTTATACTCTTTATAGTTAATAAGATTATTAAAAATCCAAAAAAAAAAATTAAAATTTTGAATGCTTTTAAATACTTTTATAATTTAATGAATCCCGCCGGGGGGCGGGCGAAGTCCGTCGGGTGGTCAAGCGGGCGAAGCCCGCAACGACGAATCGAGAACGGACGAAGCCCATTTGAAGATGGTATATTTATATATATACAAGCAATCGTGCACGGGGGACCCCGTGCGTGCAACATTCGTCGTGAGTGCGACATTTGTTGAGGAGGCGACATTCGTCGAGGGGGCGACATTCGTCGTGGGTGCGACATTTGTCGAGGGGGATGACATTTGTCGTGGTGCGACAATTGTCGTGGGTGCGACAATTGTCGTGGGTGCGACATTTGTCGTGGGGGAGTCATTCATCGTGATGGCGACATTCATCATGGGGGAGACATTCGTCGTGGGCGCGACATTCGGCATGGGAGCTACATTCGGCGGGGGCGACATTCGTCGTGGGGGCAACATTCATCTGAAAAGCTAAATCCCAACCAAAAGTACCCAGTGCGGGGAACATTCTTCGTGGGTGCGACATTTGTCGAGGGGACGACATTTGTCATGGGGTGACACTTGTCATGGTGACGTCACTTTTCGTGGTGGCGACATTCGTCGTGGGCGCGACATTCGCCGTGTGGGCGACATTCGCCGTGGGGCGACATTCGCCGTGGGGGCGACATTCGCCGTGGGGGCGACATTCGCCGTGGGGGCGACATTCGCCGTGGGGGCGACATTCTCTGTGGGGGCGACATTCGTCGTGAGAGTGATATTCGGCGGGGACGACATTCATCATGGGGACGACAGTGGTCTGAAAATTTGCTATTATAGTGAATGCCCAATTCATTTTGTGGTCATTGTAAGGACAAATTTTGCTATTATACATTGGTATGAAAACACACACAGAATGATAACACTATATGAATGTCCAATACAATACAAAACCTGAGAAAAGAAAATTGTAAGAACAAATTTTGTATTTACAGAAGCATATAGTGTTTTCAGTACAATTCATGTAATGTTGACATTCTTTTGATGTTTCTCAGATTTTTCAGCAGCATATAGTATTTACAGCATCATACAGCTTATATCGAATTCATATAGTAATTTACAACAACATATAGTGAATGACTATAATGAACGTAGTATTTTGTATATACAACAACATATAGTGAATGTCAACTATAAGCTATATAAATTGGACATTCTATAGCATTCATATAGTATTTACAACAGCATATAGTGAATGCCCAATTCATATAGTGTTTGTCATTTGTATACAAAATCTCAGAAAAATCTATATGAATGTCCAATACAAAACATATATCAATAGAATGACAACACTATATGAATGTCCAATTGGACATTCACTATATAGAATGACAACACTACGAATTTATAGAATGACAACACTATATGAATGTCCAATTGGAAATAAACTATATAGACTGACAACACTATACAAATTTTGTATTTACAGAAGCATCAATAGAATGACAACACTACCTGAGAAAATGATATATATGCTTGAGTTGTTGAAAATGGTCAGGAAGAAATGCTATTTGAAAAATTATGAACTAAAACACAAATCAGACAAATTCTCAGGTGTTGTTATTGGAAATAATTTACAGCAGCACGGCCTTAACTACAAAATATGAGAAGAAATGCATCACGGCCTTAACTACATCCATAAAAACACAAAATAAATCTGAAATACAAAACCTGAGAAAAATGATAGATATGCTTGAGTTGTTGAAAATGGTAAGGAAGAAATGCTTGAGTTGTTATTGGTAAGAATGAAATTGTAAGAAAGAAAATGGTAAGGAAGAAAATTATGAACTGAAGACACAAATCTGACAAATGCTTGAGTTGTTATTGGAAATAATTTATAGCAGCAAGGAAATTCTCGGCCTGGAAATACAAAATCTGAGAAGAAAAATCGGCAATGTTCCTAAGAAAATTCTTGGCCTGGAAAAATAGCAGCATCTAAGAACATTTATAAAACATTTCTCGTATATGACGCAAAATTATGGTTTCTCATAATATGAAAATTCCAAGAAGAAAACACAAAACCTAGAAATACAAAATCTGAGAATGAAAATACATATGCTTGAGTTTTTGAAAATGCAAGAGAAGAAATGCATCACGGCCTTAACTATAGCAGCATAAGGAAAATTCTCTACGATCCTAGCAGCATAAGGATAAATTAGAAAATGTGCACTTTAAAGCCTTAAAGTGCACATCTTGGTGATGCACTGCTTTAAAATGCACATTTTCTCATAACAATAAAACATTTTCTTCATAAAACATTTTCTTCATAAAACAAAATGTGCACATTTTCTCAACAAAGAGCAAAATGAAAACGAAGTTGAGAACCAGAAGGAAAATCAGAAGAAAAATAAAAATGTGTAGAACAAAATGTTTCTCACGAAGGAGTTTGCTCGACAAAAATGTGTAGAACAAAAATGTGCAGAACAAAAACGTGCAAAACAAAAATATTCAGGAAAAAAAAACTGAAAACTAGAAGGAGTTTGCTGGAAAACCAAATCTAAGCTTCGGAAGACGAAGAACATGACCAAAGTTGAAAACGAAGGAGGAGCTAGATGATACCGCGAAGAGCTTGTCGGAAGGAGGATCTTGAAGCTGCTTGGAGGAAGGAGGAGCGAGATGCTTGCTTTGGAATCACGATGGAGGAGCGGTGAGGCACGGCGGAGGAGAGTTAAGGAACATTGGAGGAGGTCGAGGGAAGGGTAGGTTATACAGGCTGCTTTCGGCAGGGCGGGTGGCAGTCGAGGAAGAGCGGAGGGGATGGTTGCGTGCAGGGGAGGAGACAGAAGATGTCCTTACTAGGAAAGAAGATGTCCTTGCGTGCAGGGGTGGGTGGCTTGCTGGCGGGAAATGCCCCCTTTTTTCTAGTGGGAATAGGTTGCTTGCAGGGAGAAGAAAGAAGATGTCCTTTTGCTATAATAATAAACAAAAACCAAAGTCAAAAAGAAAGGTTGATCGGGAGTAAAAGACTAAAAAACCGGAAATGAGAGGTAGAAATGGTGATGTTTTGAGGGTAATTTTGCCATAAAATGTTTCATCATGGCCTTCTCTCCTCTTATATAACTATTATAAGTATTATGAAAAGAACAAAAGGTCATAAAAATAAGAAGAGAAAGTATAAAAAGCAAGGGCTTTTAGGGAATAAAATGTTACACATGGTGTAACATGTCTCCTTGCTTATAGTATAAAGATATATAGGTTTGGAATATATAATCTCAAGCTTTTTTAAGCATAAAAAAATTTGAGTTGGTTCTCCCGCAATACATGTCAGTATTAGACATATAATATATGTTTTTTTTATAGCCAGGAACGAGATCTACAACTTTTATGTTGAATATTTTTTCAAAATTTGCACGGTTTAGTCGAAATCTGGCCTGACTGCTTGCTGACTCGAATTTTGAAATTTATTATTATTATATTCATTTCGAGCCAGCAATTTTGGAGCGAGATTCCGGCCAAACCATGCAAATTTTGAAAGAATGTTTAACATGAAAGTTGTAGATCTCGTTCTTGGCTATTAAATGTATATATATAAACAACCATTCTTATGCGCGCTGTTAATGGTGCGAACTCGGGAAATTCATCGCTGGCCATGGGCTCGCTGGCCACTGGCTGCCCGGGGTTCGTCGGTGCGACCGCCGACGAACCCCGCGCGGCCGGTGGCAGGAGAGCCCACGGTCGGTGGCGCCGGCAGTGAATTTCCCGAGTTTGCACATACAGCGCCACCGCCGCCAGCCCAGGGCTCGCCGGCCGCAAGGCCTTCAACAACTTCTACGCCGACGAAAGTCAGGCGGCCGGTGGCCGGCGAGCCCCCAGCCGGCGACGACGAGCTGATTTTTGCGGTGTCGACAGATGCACATGCCGAGGAGTGAGATCGAGCGGCCTAGATTCACTGTGCGCACTGTGCGTATTTTAACAGTGTGCACAGGATCAGCCACCTATATTATATGTATATATGTATATGTATATATATATGTATATGTATATATGTATATGTATATGTATATATGTATCTATGTATATGTGTATGTATATATAGATATGTATAGATATAGATATACATATCTTTATTATATAAAACAATATAGATATCTTGGAAGCACACCAAAAATTCACTTTCAACCGTTGGATCTTCAAATTATTATTTTTCAACCATTAGATCTCATAATCTTCGATATATCGCGCTCCTCGCTCTTGCACTTCTCCTCAAAATCCTGATACTTCATTTTCACGCCCAAAACACCTCCCGCGATGGCAGCTCCTCCGGTTTGTTGTTTCTCCTTAGTCCTCCCCCGTGCAAAACCTCCACAGGTGCATCTTTGGCGACGACGGGCCTGATCTTGCAAGCAGACGCGCCTCTAAACATCGCTCTCTAATCCTACTCGCGCCCTCACGGAGTTTGCCCTTGCCTCGCCATCCCGCGCTAGATTCAGAGCAGAAAAAACCACACCAGTGTCCTTCCTCTTGCACATCTTCATCCAGACCTTCCGGTGATCGCAAACATGATGGCGCCTATGGTTCAAAATCAACATCGCGTTATATGCCTGTATGGTCATCTGGCGGTCTTAAAATCACGGATTAGCATTCTCTTCTTCATTTTCTCCTCCCGTGCCCAAGGGGCTTTCTCTTGATGTGCATCGCGAGACACGAAGATCACCTCTGATTTCGGTCGCCAACATATTTCTCCCTCCAAATCCATCGACCCTCTGCTTAATTTCCTAGGATCGCCTGTATGCTTGATTTAGGTTTACTTTCTTCCAAGGTTTTTATGTACATCTCAAAGGTGTCGAGCCTTATCAAAAGTAGGAAGATCTCTCTCCATTTAGCACATGTGTAGTTTCTTAATTAATCTTTTATTTCTTTCAACATATTATTTCTCCCACGATTCTCTCATTTTTGTGGATGAACTGTTAGAAACTATGTACATCTCAAAGTTGGTTGCGGTCGGAGGTAGCTTCTTTTCTCCTGGAAAACTGAACCAAAAACTGACCCAAATAGAATAATTTTGGCATGTTCCAGTTTCTTTTTTTGTTTGTTTTGGAGTCCAAATCATGATTTGTTTGTGGAAATGATCTGATACTGATGGAATTTGTGCAGAGAGGAGAATTGGAGTTCAGGCATCTTACCCATAAAGGAAGTTCAAATGAAAGATCAAGAATATTGGGAGAAACTATCCTTCAAACAAGAGAAAAGTTGACTCCTATATAATTTTATATTGACTTACTCTTATATGTGTGCATCTATATTTATGGAGCTGAATTCTGATGTCTGAATATGCATTTCTGTTTAAATGAATACATTAACAAGCTTATAAGTTGCTTATATGCACACATGCACTATATATGCATATGTATGTGCATATATATGTAGTATGACTCCAAAAATTTGGTTTCAAAATAAGTTTCAAATTCTGTATCCAAATTTATGTATACGAATATGTTGTTCTAATAAAGGTCTACTTTTTAATGTTTTTATGCCGCTTCAGTTGAAATATCAAGTGGAGAATGTTCCATCCAAATCATTGCCATGCCATGTGCAAGTATCTTTTGGGATTATTTGGCTAAAGAGCACAAAATATCTAAAGAGGATTATAAAAATTGTCAAACCAAATTCCTGTCTTTATCTGGAGGAGATGTTCCGGCAACTGGAGGAGCTCATGCATCATAAATATTGTGACATATGGATTCATGGTAAGCTTATCTATGGAGAAGGAGCTCATGTTTAGGGTAAGCTTATCCTATTTTGAGTTAATGTTCTCTTATAACTATTAATATTATTTTGTTAGGAATAATTACAAAAGACCATCCTGGAAGGTATTTACATTGCTATTCAATAAGGGTCATTTATTAGATCCTTCTTGCTAATTTGGAGGCACATTATCAGCAGTTAAATTCATGAATCAAATTTGGGATAACATTTGGGCAAAGAGAGAGTGGAGATGCTTCATATGTTAAATAGGTCATTTCATCAGCACTTACATAAATTATTTCATCAGCAATGTGTTGTGAAGCATCAACACTTTTATTAAATAGGTAATTTACATACTTCTACATAATTTTAGAAAGTATTCTAAAATTTAAAATTTTTAGATCCTGTTTTGTACATTGAGCATGAAAGATCTTAAATTTTGCAACACGTTTATTAAATAGGTAATTTACATAGTTCTACATAATTTTAGAAAGTAATATAAAATTTACAATTTTTAGATCTTATTTTTTTACATTGCACATGAAGGATCTAAAATTTTACATACAATGTAATTTACATAATTTTACTTGGAGATTATACATAATTTTAGATCCTTCATGCGCACTCACAAAGAGAAAATCATAATTACTCTTGCAGAGGTGTCTTGGATTGTGTACAAGTAGAGATTTTAGATGATGATTTGTGTATAAGTAGATGTTTTAGGCGATCATTGATGCGGGCGCAGTCCCCTAACAATGTATCCGCCCACGAATAATGTCGACCCCCACGAACAATGTTGACGCCCACAAACAATATCGTCGTCCACGACCAATGTCATCACCCATAACCAATGTCGCCGTCACGACAAATACCGCCACCCACGACACATGTTGCCGCACACGACCAATGTTGTTAGTTAGTTGGTAGAGGGTCAAGCGAAGTTAATATATTTTCTTTATATATTTTACAGGTACATGCATGATCATTGTTTATTTTTACATTTCTGTCATATGGATGTGCTTTGAGTTATTTGTCACTTAGTCCCTGCCGACTGTCACTGCCCCCACCAAATTTCGCAGTCCACGCTATAAATTTTGTGAGGGCACAGCCCGCTTGAACGCTGGAGAAGCCCATAGTGTCGCATCGAGTACGTGCGGAGCCTTTCGAATTTCAGCCCCTCCAAAAGAATGTTGCCGCCCCCGAAAAATGTTGACGGAGCTGAAATAAGTCGTTGACTACAAACAATGTCGACGCCCACTAACAATGTCCCTGCCCACGAATAATGTCGCCGCACACGAATAATGTCACCGCCTACAAACAATGTCACCGCCCACGAACAATGTCACGTCCACGACCAGTGTCGCCCCTCGCGACCAATGTCTCCGCTCACGACAAATATCGCCGCCACGTCCAATATCGCCGCTCATGACAAATGTTGTTGCCCAAAACCAATGTCGTTAGTTTGCGGGTGAAGCCCGCTTGGATGCGAGCCCTGCCCGCAAAGCCACATAGAGAATGGGCAATCCCGACGAATGTTGCCGCCTTGAACAATGTCGCCGCCTTGGACAATGTCACCGCCCCCAAACATTATCGCCTCCCCCGATCATTGTCGACCCCCATGAACAATGTCGACGCTCATGAACAATGTCGTCACCCATGAACAATAGCGCCACCCACGACCAACGTCACCACCCATGACAAATGTCGCACTCACGACCAATATCGCCGCCCACGACACATGTTGTCGCCCACGACCAATGTCATTGCCAAGCGGGCGAAGCCCCCTTGGTTGCGGGCGAAGCCCGCTTGGTTGCCAGCGAAGCCCGCAGCGCCGCATCGAGAACGGGCGAAGCCCGTTCGAAGATGCTAGTATATATATATGTATATATATATACATATCTATACATATCTTTATGTATATACATATATATACATATAGCTGTATGTAGCACTCACGCCGCCCCAGATTTCGGGGCCCCAATCGAGGTACAAGACGGCTCCAAATCAAAAGGGGTCACAATGAAAGTTGTTCTGCTCGCCGAGATCTACAACTTTCACGTTTATCACTTTTCGATTTGAGGCAATTTTGACCTCCAAAATACCCCGCCCGTACGCCCGCACGCAAGGTTACCCGCATATGATGTAACGCCCCGAAACTCAAAAGAGCGATGGGAGGCGTTTTGAGCCAAGTTTGGAATTTGGCAGGGGGCACATGGCCTGGGACACGGGCGTGTCCTAGGGCGTATCGTGTTTGGGTCGACAATTTGGCCGAGTGGTCGACGAATTCTGGAGTCGACGATCTTCGAGCAACGAACACGGCCTGAGACACGGGAGTGTCTCAGGGCGTGTCGAGATTATGTCGACGAGCTGCCCAGGAAGTCGACATTTTCGCTCGACAAAGTGTCGAGACAGGGAATACGACCTAGGACACGGGCGTGTCCAAGGCCGTGTCGGGTGGTCGACGAACTGTGCTCGACGAAGTGTCGAGACAGTGAACACGGCCTGGAGCCCAGGCATGTTTGGGTAAGACACGAGCGTGTCAAACTGGATACGGGCATGTACAAGACCCGTGTGAGTCTCGGGTTGGTGACTTGGTGTTGGTCCTGTGTTGATGGAGGAACACGCCCGGGAACACGGGCGTGTACTGGATGACACGGGCGTGTCGGGTGCCCGTGTGTTTTTCGAGACGCGTCAGTTTCGACGGCGGATGGGGAACACGGCCCTGGACACGGGCATGTCACAGGCCGTGTTCGGCCCAGATTTTCCATTTCAGCTCCGGATCGTGGCCGTTCGTTTCTTTATTTTGGGATCCGACGGCTGGGGGTTGTTCCTGCTGGGATATACCTAGGAATAGGGTTTCAAATTCCTCACTTCTTTCACTTAAGTCTCTTTCTAAAGTCTAGAGAGAGGGGAGAGCAAGGAAGAAGAAAGGAGGCTAAATCCGGTTGTCGGCGGAGTTTCGGAGCTCCAAATCGCGAGCCGACTTCGGTTCAATGGAGGAAAGGAGCTTGCAGTGCTTTTCATCCGCGTAGATTTCCATGGCGCCAAGGAAAAAAGTTAGGGTAACGATTCTCTACTTGAGCATGTGAAGCTCTCTTTTCCTTTACATAGGAAGCCCACTCTCGCGAGTTTGCGGTGAGTTGAGGCGTTCCTTCAGGTAGACATGAATAGTCCCCGTTGTGTACATGTAGAGTCCGTAATCGAGAACGAATATAGGCATGATGTGTGAAGCCTACCCAGACAAGTTGGTCTGGATTGGTGATGTTGCATTGCATAAATGGCCGGAGAAGACTCTGTGCAATTGGTTGTTTTTCGGGTTTTCTACGCGGTAGATTGCAGTAGGGAGCCTTGGGGATTAACTCCAAGGTGCACCCAAAAAACTGGGAAGATGGGTGATTCTGCCAACATGGTGGCCTGGGAGCCAACTTGAACATAACAGGGTTATGTGAAGTGTGTGACAGAAACGGGACTCGGGGAGGTTTGACCCGCACATATGGATTAAATTGACATTGCGACGTGAGCAACAGGTCAGGCGGAACCATGCCCATTCTATGTCGTTCGGTGGGAGCCGTTGGCATAGATGAGGGTCTTCGGCGGTCTATGGCTTAAATTGACGTGACCCATGCCAGGAAGACAAAATGCTCGCAAGATTGGCCGTCCAAGTGGCGGTGGTGAGACCGGGCTGTCTATGGCTTAAATTGACGTGACATTGACCGGTTCACCGAGAATGTGCCTTGAGTGCACGGGGTGTGTGGCCGTGAGTGCCTACTCCCGTGTTGTTGTGTGGTTACATTATATTGTTGGATTATGCTAACAAAGTGCAGGGAAGGAGCATCGCCGCCCCGAGTTGGGGGCGAGATCGTTATAATTTGGTCAGCATAGCTGACCGTTGCCTTTGTTTGCCACCGTGCGGTGGATTGTTGTTTGCAGGTGCTGCGAAGCAGAGTGCTAAATAGCGGGCCAAAGCCCAAGTTGCTGAGCCGTCCCTCGAAGGACTAAATTGAGTGTTTATTAGCTTTATTCATGTGTGACCGGCCTGCGTGCCGAGGTTTGGAAAACATGTTATTTGAGTAAACAAATGTAAGGCCTTAAAGCCATCGTACTTGTGTATTGTACTTCATTCCTATTGGGTTTTTGAGTAGTGGACATTCATGTTTGGTTGGGTTCTTTAACTTGTAGCTTTAATTTACTTCTACTAGAATGACTCTGTGTAGGACGTTGGGTATTGGTTGGATGGTTTCCATTGAGTAACCACCCGGTCTATCTATGGTATATGGCGTCGGGCCGCGGCCGGACCTACTGCTATATGCTATGTGACGGATAGGGGGTGTTACAATTTGGTATCAGACAATTGATTTTGGTCCGGCTTAATCTGAATTCGTGGACGAATTCTTTTTAAGGGGTGGTGAGCACACGTGTGTGCGTCATCGTTATAACATCAAAAGAACCCATGAGTGTCCACTTAGTAATGAAAATACACGTGTTTGAGGAACCTGCGTGTTCCTATAATTGCTTTTTGCAATTTTGTATGGTCGTTTAATGTTGTTTTGTACAACTATAGGTGACCAGAAGCAGTGTTGGGCCGTCAAAACATCCGATTTCTGAAGATTATAGTGCACCTAGTGACCTGCCTGCAACCCTTCCCTCCGCTGAAACCATAAGAATGGTGGTGGAAGCAGTGTTCGCTGCGATTGGTGCACAAAATGAAAGACGTGTGCAGTCCCCTATATTTGAGGTAACTCCAACGCCGGGTGGTGTGATGGAGCAAACGACATTTGTAGGACCTTTGGGTCAGCAGTTGAACATACTTTTAGTGCAGGGTACGCACTCAGTTGAGGAATATTTGCAAGCGTTTCTGATGATAAGACGCTACCCGGGCTCTGAAGTGGAGAGAGAGCAGTCGATGGTCGATAGGTTTTATAATGGCCTGCGCGGCGAATTGCGAGTTCTGTTGCTAGGACCAAAATTATTGGGATTCCGAGCCTTGGTGGAATTGGCTAGATTTTTGGAAGTAGATTTGGCAAAAGTCAATCGGACGTCGGAGGTCAGAGTACTAGACTCTTCAGATTCTGCAAAATCTGAATACCGAAGGAGGAGGAACAAGAAGTCCAAAATGTCTATTGGTCAGGCTCCATATGGTTGTTTTAAGTGTAGCAAGGAAGGGCACTTTGCCCGAGACTGTCGGAATGGTGATCAGAAGTTAAAGAAAGCTATGTCAGGAGCAGGTATAGGACAAAGTGCCAGAGATCTGAATCGAATCCAAGGAAGCAAAGACTTGGATATGCAGAAGACGGAGTTCAAAATGCTGAACTCCTCAAAGTCTGCGTACCGTAGATGGTATAAGAAGGCTAGGACTTCGGGTCCAACTCCTTATTCTGGTGCTTCTGGGACAACTACGGGTCCAACCCCGGGCGCATGCTTTAATTGTGGAAAGTCGGGGCACTTTGCCCGAGACTGCCAGTGCAGACGTCCCAAGTCCGAGAAGAAGCACGCTGTCGTGATGACAGGTACGGCTTAAAGTTATAACAGTTTAGCTTTAAATACTTGTTGCCCTTGTGCATGTTAGCTTATAACTGTTTGTGCTAAGCTTTGTTCTGATTTTCGATTAAGTCGGCGAGAGCACCGTTCACTTAGGGAGCTTCGCGTTCCCTTTTGACCAAAGGATTTGTATTGCGCGTCGGAGTACCTCCTTCGATGGCAAAAGACAAATTGGATGCATTGTTCTCTAATGATGCTCATTGCGAGCGAGTAGAATCTGTTGCGTTTAGGTGCGGATTGGGAGTCAAGACTTTGAATTATAAGCGTCGTTACTACCGCTAGGGGAGCTCGACATAATCTTTGGTATGGACTGGCTCTCGGAGCAGCAAGCATACATTGGTCGAAATCGTAAGAAAGTCAAGTTGGGAACTAGTCGTGAGACGACATCTGTGGGCTTGAAAGGTGTCGAGCATGACGTTGGTGTCTGCTCTTCAGATGGTTAAGGCGGGTTGGTGTGATGCCAAACCGGTCATATGTTCTTCGTATCGGTTAGTGCCTAAGGAGATGGCGGAGCTGAAGGTGCAACTTCAAGAGTTGTTGGAGCAAGGTTATGTGCATCCAAGTTCGTCGCCTTGGAGCGCACTGATCCTCTTTGTTAAGAATAAGGACGAGAGTTTGAGATTTTGTATTGATTATCGAGAACTGAACAAGTTGACGGAGAAGAACAAGTACCCGATCCCAAGAATTGATGATCTATTTGCTCAGTTAGTCGGGTCGACGGTGTACTCAAAGTTGGATCTCAAGTCTGGATATTATCATCTGAGGATAAGGGAGAGTGATATCCCCAAAACAGCTTTTAGTATGAGTTATAGGCATTATGAGTTTACGGTCATGTCGTTTGGGCTGACGAATGCGCCGTCGGTGTTCATGGATTTGATGAACAGGACTTTCAGGGAGTACTTGGACCACTTTGTGATCATCTTCATCGACGACATTATGGTGTACTCACAGAGTGAGGAGGATCACTTCAGGCATCTGCACTTGGTATTGGAGACGCTGAGGAGGAATAAATTGTACGCCAAGTTCTCAAAATGTGAGTTTTGGTTGTCCTCAGTGGCGTTCCTCGGTCATATAGTCAGTGGAGAGGACATTGCAGTGGATCCGACGAAGATTATTGCGCTACGAGAGTGGCCTGTGCTTTCTACGGTAGCGGAAGTCTGGAGTTTTCTGGGGCTTGCTGGCTATCACAAGCGCTTCGTGGAGAACTTCTCGCGGATAGCGTTACCTCTCACGACTTTGACGAGGAAGGAGCAGAAGTTCGTTTGGACGCCGGAGTGCGCATGAGCTTTTGAGGAGTTGAAGTGTCGGTTGACCACGATGCCTGTACTGAGTTTGCAGAGTGGGACCGGAGGCTTTGAAATCTATAGCGATGCTTCAGGCAGTGGCTTGGGTTGTGTGCTGCTGCAGCATGGAAGTTTGATAGCGTATGGCTCGAGACAGCTGAAAGTGCATGAGAGGAATTATCCGGTCCATGACTTGAAGTTAGCAGCCGTGATTTTTTCCTTGAAGTTGTGGAGGCTCTACTTGTGTGGGGTAAAGGTCGATATCTATACCGACCATAAGAGCCTGAAATATTTGTTGGATCAGAAAGATCTGAACATGCGGCAGCGTAGATGGATGGAGTTCCTGGGGGACTATACATTCAAGATCCACTGCGTGCCTGGTAAAGGCAATGCGGTTTCAGACGCATTGAGTCGCAGGGCCCCAGCTCAAGCCAATTGGCTGCCGGTCCATGACGAGCGGTTGGTTCGGGAGTTGGAGGGGTTGGAGATCTCTTGCGTAGACAGGCAGTCAAGTGCAGAAGCGTTATTGAACTGGACAGAAGTTCAGTATATACTGGCTGATCGGATTCGGCAGGCTTTGGATAGGGATAGCAGCATGAAGCAGCTCATGATAGAGGCCCTGGATGAGTAAAATTCCCAATCATTGTTGAGGATGGATTTCTTTGGAAAGATGGTCGTCTGTGCATCCCGAGTGTGGGCAATTTGTGGGTGGAATTATTTTCTTAGACGCATCATACCAAGTACTCGATTCACCCGGGGAGCACGAAGATGTACCGCGGTGTGAAGAAATTGTTCTGGTAGCCAGAACTGAAGAAGGATGTGGCATTGTACGTGGCGAAGTGTCAGACATGCGCCTTGGTGAAGGCGGAATGCCAAAAGCCGGGAGGATTCTTGAAGTCTTTACCTATTCCGGAGTGGTAGTTTGACGACATTACTATGGACTTTGTGCACGGGCTGCCGAGGTCGCAAAAGGGGAATGACGCCATTTGGGTGGTCGTAGATCGTCTAACGAAGGTGTCACACTTCATTCCGCATAGGAAGGATGATACAGTTGAGAAATTGGCAAAGTTGTATGTAGACAATATTGTGCGGCTTCATGGTGTGCCCCGCAACATCGTGAGTGACCGAGATGGGCGGTTCACGTCCAATGATTGGAGGCTGGTGCCGCAGATGTTGGGAACAAAGCTGAGTTTTAGCACAGCCTTTCATCCGCAAACGGATGGGTAGACCGAGAGGGTCAATAGGTCGATGGAAGACATGCTTCGCATATACGTCCTGGATTTCAGAAAACAGGGGGAAGACCACTTATACTTGTTTTAGTTCGCGTACAATAATAGCTATCAGGCGAGCATACAAATGGCGCCCCTCGAGGCCCTTTATGGTAGAAGATGTCGCACGCCGTTGTCTTGGTTGGAAACGGGCGAGTCAAAGTTGTACAAGCGACAAGAGGTGGAAGATGCTACTTCATTGGTGCGAACCATTCGGGAGATGTTGCTAATCGCTCAGGACTGCTAGGTTAAGTACTATGATGCCAAGTACAGTAACGTGGAGTTCGCTGTTGGCGACTAGCTGTACTTGAAGATCAAGCCGTTCAAGGGTGTCTCGCGGGTGCGGCGCTTGTAGAAGCTAAGCCCGAGATATCTTGGACCGTTTGAGGTTCTGGAGCGGATTGGCGAAGCAACGTATCGTTTGGAGCTATCAGTGGAGCTTAGTGGTCTACATGATGTATTCCATATATTGGTGCTACGGAATGCGGTGCAAGAGCCTTCACATGTGATCGCGGTGGATTATGTGCCGGTGGATAATGGGTTGATGACGAAGGTCAAGCCCGTACGAATTGAGGACTCGAAAGTCAAGCGGCTACGCAACAAAGAGATCAGGATGGTCAAGGTCCGTTGGGACATTTGCGGTCGGGAAGAGCTCTCTTGGGAGCGAGATCAGACCATGCTTGAAGAGTACCCGGAGTTATTCCACTCCGGTACTGTTTAAGTTTTGTTTTATCTTTCCTTGATGTAATTTCGAGGACAAAATTCTTTTAAGAGGGAGAGAGCTGTAATGCCCCAAAACTCAAAAGAGCAACGGGAGGTGTTTTGAGCCAAGTTTGGAATTTGGCAGGGGCACAGGGCCTGGGACACAGGCGTGTCCCAGGCCGTGTCGTGTTTGGGTCGACGATTTGGCCGAGAGGTCGACGAATTCTGGAGTCGATGATCTTCGAGTAGCGAACACGGCCTGAGACATGGACGTGTATCAGGGAGTGTCAAGCTCGTGTCGACGAGCTGCCTGGGAAGTCGACATTTTCGCTCGACAAAGTGTCGAGACAGGGAACACGGCCTAGGACACGGGCGTGTCCCTAGCCATGTCAGGGGTGTCGACGAACTGTGCTCGACGAAGTGTCGAGACAGTGAACACGACCTGGAGCCCAGGTGTGTTCGGGTAAGACATGGGCGTGTCAAACTGGACACGGGCGTGTCCAAGAGCCGTGTGAGTCTCGAGTTGGTGACTTGGTGTTGGTCCTGTGTTGATGGAGGAACACGCTCGGGAACACGGGCGTGTACTGGATGACACGGGCGTGTCAGGTCAAACACGGGCGTGTAGGGTGCCCGTGTGTTTTTCGAGACGCGTCGGTTTCGACGGCGGATGGGGAATACGGCCCTGGACATGGGCGTGTCACAAGCCGGGTTCGGCCCAAATTTTTCATTTCAGCTCCGGATCATGGCCGTTCATTTCTTTATTTTGGGATCCGACGGTTGGGGGTTGTTCCTGCTGGGATATACCCGGGAATAGGGTTTCAAATCCCTCACTTATTTCACTTAAGTCTCTCTCTAAAGTTTAGAGAGAGGGGAGAGCATGGAAGAAGAAAAGAGGCTAAATCCGGTTGCCGGCGGAGTTTCGGAGCTCCAAATCGCGAGCCGACTTCGGATCTACGGAGGCAAGGAGCTTGCGGTGCTTTTCATCTGTGTAGATTTCCATGGCGCCAAGGAAAAACGTTAGGGTAACGATTCTCTACTTGAGCATGTGAAGCTCTCTTTTCCTTTGCATAGGAAGCCCGCTCTCGCGAGTTTGCAGTGAGTTGAGGCGTTCCTTCGGGTAGATATGAATAGTCCCCATTGTGTACATATAGAGTCCGTAATCGAGAACGGATATAGGCATGATGTGTGAAGCCTACCCGGACAAGTTGGTCTGGATCGGTGATGTTGCATTGCATAAATGGCCGAAGAAGACTCCGTGCAATTGGTTGTTTTTCGGGTTTTCTACGCGGTAGATTGCAGTAGGGAGCCTTGGGGATTAACTCCAAGGTGCACCCGGAAAACTGGGCAGATGCGTGATTCTTCCAATATGGTGGCCTGGGAGCCAACTTGAACATAACTGGGTTATGTGAAGTGTGTGATGGAAATGGGACTCGGGGAAGTTTGACCTACGCATATGGTTCAAATTGACGTTGCGACGTGAGCAACGGGTCAGGCGGAACCGTACCCGTTCTATGTCGTTCGGTGGGAGCCATTGGCATAGATGAGGGTCTTCGGTAGTCTATGACTTAAATTGACGTGACCCATACCAGGAAGACAAAATGCTCGCAAGATTGGCCGTCCAAGTGGCGGTGGTGAAACCGGGGTGTCTATGGCTTAAATTGACGTGACATTGACCGGTTCACCGAGAATGTACCCTGAGTGCACGGGGTGTGTGGCCGTGAGTGCCTACGCCTGTGTTGTTGTGTTGTTACACTATATTGTTGGATTATGCTAACAAAGGGCAGGGAAGGAGCATCGCCGCCCCGAGTTGGGGGAGAGATCATTATAATTTGGTCAGCATAGCTAACCGTTGCCTTTGTTTGCCACCGTGCAATGGATTGTTGCTTGCAGGTGCTGCAGAGATGAGTGCTAAATAGCGGGCCAAAGCCCAAGTTGCTGAGCCAGCCCTCGAAGGCCTAAATTGAGTGTTTACTAGCTTTATTCATGTGTGTCCGGCCTGCGTGCCGAGGTTTGGAAAACATGTTATTTGAGTAAACAAATGTAAGGCCTTAAGACCATCGTAATTGTGTATTGTACTTCATTCCTATTGGGTTTTTGAGTAGTGGACATTCATGTTTGGTTGGGTTCTTTAACTTGTAACTTTAATTTACTTCCGCTAGAATGACTCTGTGTAGGACGTTGGATATTGGTTGGATGGTTTCCATTGAGTAACCACCCGGTCTGTATGTGGTATATGGCGTCGGGCCCCGACCGGACCTACTGCTATATGTTATGCGACGTATAGGGGGTGTTACATATGATATCTCCTATATATATGTATGTATATATATATATATATACTAGCATCTTCGAACAACCTACGCCCGTTCTCGATGCGTCGCTGCGAGCTTCGCCTGCAAACAAGCGGGCTTCGCCCGCTTGACATTCATGCGGGCTTCTCCCACCCCACGACGGGTGAAGCCCGTCCCCCCCCGGCGGGTGATGCTAAAGATCACGACAGTGAACCAGTCGCACAAGTAATATAAAATGGCCTAGTTTTCCCAAGTATCGATCTCTAAAGGAACATAGTAAGGTGGAGTTAATTTCGAGGAGGACTGGAGATTGAAGTCTTTAGGGCCGGCGGTAACGATGGGGGTTTTGATTGTTGCGATAAAAAGAAAGTAAAAATCTAACAACTACTCCTATGCAACGCCGCTATGCGATGCTTCGCCAGGCGGGATGGAAGACTAGTCGGGCCGCTATGCACTGAATCACTAGGCGGATGGGCGAGTAGGCTTGTGGATGAGGTGATGCGAATGGTGGAATGAGGGTCGTGAGCACCTCTTTGCTACGCACGCCACTAGCGATTGCTAGTGCGGCAAGGGCGGATGGATGGTGGATGAAATATGGCGCAACTCGAGCAACTTAAGCAGTAAAATAAAATAGGAATCACATAGACATGAAACATATAACATATACAACCAAAGTACATTTCATCAATATAAATAGATTTAAACACACATATACAACAATAAAGGAAGAACAAGTCAAGAGATCGACCGAATCTGAAGTCTTGCTGAGTATTCACGGTTGGAATCGTCGGGTTGTCAATCCGCGTCCAAGCTCGGTCCTCAACTGCGTCCGGGGTAGAGAAGGGCTGTCACCACCTTCCAATGGCTCGTCTGTTGGAGTTACCATGATGATCTGGAAGTGGTCAAACATGTAATCTCACTGCCAACGCAATATGAGCCTGCAGGGTAGCACATAAGAGATGTGGAGAAGTTGGATGACTGACTGTGTTGGTAAAGGTTACCAATCACCGACCTGAATAGGGTTATGGGCAAAGTGTTGCCTTATAGGATCATCGGGTTGGGCAAATGTTGCCTTGGAGGGCTGGTTAGGTTCGTCGTCCAAGGGTCAAAGACATTAGTCGAGAATGGTCTTCTGATTCCCGCCGATCGGCGAGAATCGTCTCCCTGATTCTCGCCGATCGACGAGAATCGTCGAGAATCAATTGTTGATTCTCGACGATCGACTACCTTGACAATTGTCGTCGACCGCGGCTCGACGATCGTCGAGTATCATTATGAGTCGTCGAGGGTAGCTCGACGATCGGCGAGAATCGTCGAGTATTGTACTCTGATTCTCGCCGATCCAATGTGATACTCGTCGAATGATTCTCGCCGAACCTGCTCAGTGATTCTCGCCGATTGTCGCCGATTCTCACCGATTCATACTCGCCGATTCTGAACCCTAGTTTTGGGTGGTCTGCGGATAGCGATTTTCCTGGGTTTATTTATACCTCTAGTATAAATAGAACACTTAGGTTTTATCGGGGATATCCTTTTTGGCTACTGTGCGAATCGACCCCGACGGAAAGGTTCCGCTCGATCGTTCCGCCGATCCCGATCCCGCCGCCGGAAAGTGTTCCGCCGCCGCGTTCGCTCCGCTGCCACCTCTTCTCCGGCGACTGTTGCTGGCGCTGCTCTTCCTGGCGCGGACCTAGCAGTCCGTAGATTAGCCGAGGTGCGGTCTTCTCCTTACCGATCTTCCGTGCGACGGAAAGCTCGGCGTTCTCCCGCTCGTGTGGACTTCTGTAGAAACGTGGACACTATTCCACGTAGAACTCGCCACCAGCAAGCAGACAAAGTTTGGAGCTTCTCCGTTGAGTTGTGACTCAACGCCACCGAGGTAATTTTTGCCTAGTTTTGCTAACTTCTTGATTCAACGTTCATGGCCCGATCCACATCTCTTTGGGTTTTTCTTGATGTTTTATTTTTCTGCTGCGTGCACAAGCGTTGTGCCAACCCCATAGAGAAACCCAACAGTGGTATCAGAGGCAGGTTCGGCCATGACTGTTGTTTTGGAAGTTTGGTCATTCCAGTGCGTGTAAACCTAGAGATTTAGAAGCGTTCTAAATGTCTAGATTTAGTCTTGGCACTTCGCCAAGAACGATTGGAATTTCGGTGGAATTTCTAAGTGTTAGAAATTGTTGTCTCCTTAGCAGTAACCATCCCTCGAGTATGTTGTGGATTTTGAATCCAACATAGAGAGATGAGCTTGTCTACTGCTTAAGTTGAGTTGTCTTTGCCTTCTGTCCAATACATGTAAATCTGAGGATTGGAAATTTCCGGATGTTCAGATTTAGCCCTTCCTTTTATCAAATTGTTGATGGTGTAAGGATGTGCACATAAGGGATGCATGTGGTTTAGAATTGTTTTTCTTTGGATGTGACTTCCAGCCCTGCCAGTTGGGTGAGAGCTTGACAGCGGGATCTACTTGGGGTCCAAGGGTTGACACCATCGAGTGACATTCAGCCCTGTCATCTTGGTGAGAGCCTGACTGCGAGATCTGCTTGGGGTCTAAGGATGACACCAAGTGACTTCCAGCCCTGCCAGCTAGGTGAGAGCCTGACAACGGGATCTGCTTGGGGTCTAAGGGTTGACACCATCGAGTGACATCCAGCCCTGTCAGCCAGGTGAGAGCCTGACAACAGGATCTGCTCGGGGTCTAAGGATGACACCGAGTGACTTCCAGCCCTGCCAGCTAGGTGAGAGCCTGACAGCGAGATCTGCTCGGGGTCCAGGGGTCGACGCCATCGAGTGACTTCCAGCCCTGCCAGCTGGGTGAGAGCCTGACAGCGGGATCTGGTCGGGGTCTAAGGGTTGACACAATCGAGTGACATCCAGCCCTATCAGCTCGATGAGAGCCTGACAGCAGGATCTGCTTGGGGTCTAAGGATGACACCGAGTGACTTCCAGCCTTGCCAGCTAGGTGAGAGACTAACAACGGGATCTGCTCGGGGTCCAAGGGTTGATACCATCGAGTGACATCCAACCCTGTCAGCTAGGTGAGAGCCTGACAGCGAGATCTGCTCGGGGTCTAAGGATGACACTGAGTGACTTCCATCCCTGCCAGCTAGGTGAGAGCCTGACAGCGAGATTTGCTCGGGGTCCAAGGATAACACCGAGTGACTTCCAGCACTGCTAGCTAGGTGAGAGCCTGACAGTAGAATCTGCTCGGGGTCTAAGGGCTGACACCATCGAGTGACATCCAGCCCTGTCAGCTAGGTGAGAGCCTGACAATGGGATCTGCTCGGGGTCTAAGGATGACACCGAGTGACTTCCAGCCCTGCCAGCCAGGTGAGAGACTGACAGTGGGATCTGCTCGGGGTCTAAGGGTTGACACCATCGAGTGACATCCTGCCCTGTCAGCTAGGTGAGAGACTAACAGTGGGATTTGCTCGGGGTCTAAGGATGATACTGGGTGACTTCCAGCCCTGCCAGCTAGGTGAGAGCCTGACAGCGGGATCTGCTCGGGGTCCAAGGGTTGGCACCATCGAGTGACATCCAGCTCTGTCAGCTAGGTGAGAGCCTGACAGCGTGATCTGCTCGGGGTCTATCAAATGAATACATCTTATCGTACGAATTACCACAGCAGAGTTGATATATCAAGAGATTTCATTAAGAACCAGACACCACTTAAATGTCTCAAGGATAAAAACGCTTCAAGTCATCACCGCTCCAGGTGAGACTTAGGGTCTCGCCCTCCACATTTTGGAGTCAATACCCTCCTGACCTCAGTACCTCTTTTACAATGAACGGACCTTCCCAGTTGGGGTTGAGCTTCCCCACGGTTGCCGACCTTCCCGCTGCATCCACTTTATTCAGCACCAAGTCCCCTTCCATAAAATGTTTGACTCTGACGTGCTTGTCAAAGTACTTGGCCATCCTACTCTTCACCTCTTCCTGTCAGATGGAGGAAAGGTCACGCAGCTCCTCCACCATATCCAGGGAGAGGCGCAGCTCTTCCTCGTTCTCGGCTTGCCATTCTTCCCTGCCTTCCCCTGCTGCGACAACTCGAGGCGTTTGAACTTCAAACTCCATGGGGAGTACTGCCTCGCACCCATGGGAGAGCTTGAAAGGAGTCTCCCCTGTTGCCGTGTTGGGGGTGGTCCTTAGGGCCCATAGAACTGCAGGAAGCTGCTCCACCCAACTCCCCTTTAGATTTTCGACTTTCTTTTTTAGGAGGTTAACAATGATCTTATTGGAGGCCTCCACTTGCCCGTTGCTCCTCGGGTGGTGGACCGAGGCGAACCTGAGGTCAATCCCAAGCTGCTCGCAGAAACTAGTGAACTTCGCGCTGGCAAACTGGGGCCCGTTGTCCGTGACAATGGCCTGGGGCAACCCATGGCGACAGATGATTTCTCCCCAAACAAAGTTTCTGATGACCTGGGAGGTCACCTTTGTAACATCCCATGTTACTTCTGGACCCCTCAACTTAGATTGGGTTAGGCATGAGTGAGACTTAAGGTGATCAACTAAGTTTGACCCTAGGAAGTGGGTGGTAGCCATGTGGGGCCCACTATAAGACCATAGTCAAACTAGGTCAAACTAGCCTAAGTGAGGACCCTAGCCCCCACCACATTGCCCTAACCCTAAAAACAATCTAAGTGGACCCTAGGGTATGTCACTGGGTCAACATTTTGACCCCAGTTGACCAAGGTCAACCTTGGGCTTAATTTGGTCAAACCCACACTCATAGGCCTAATTAACCTAAGTGGGGCACCCCCTTGACCCAAACCAAGTTGGGTGGTGCCACTAGACCCATTCCCACCAAGTGGGGTCAGTCCACCCACCATAGTTGACCAGTCAACCCTAAAAGTCAATTTGGTCAACAAATTGACCTAAAGAGTGAAATGAAGGCCAAGTCAAGTTCCCTTGGACCAAGCCCACTAAAATTGGCCCAAAGTCAGCCCAAGTGAACAAGACCAACCCTACCCCTCTAAATCAGGAGAGAGAATGCATGCAAGGGGGTAAATTTGGAAATTTTAGGAGAAGTGGAGAGAGAAAGAGGATGAAGAGGAATGGTGGCCACATGGCCACCCCATCAGCTGGTTTTGGCTGCCCAAAACCAAGTGGCTGACCTCCCCTCTTCATTTCCAGCAGAATTCCAGAGCTGAGAGCCACATGGCACCCATGGTGACACAACCAAAGCTCAAACCGAGCTCACATTGGGCTTATCTCCCCATATACCCTCTATCAGCCCCAAATAACCCCTCCATTAGCTTCAGAAGGTCCAGAGGAGTGGAATTCGACTACTTACACATGGAGAACGGTGGAGAATGCAACTTTCGGGGAGGAGCTCGCCGGCGCACCACCACCACGGCAAACCGCCGCCTGACCCGCAGCCAAGCCCCGATTATGGTGCGTTTCACCTCACCTCTTCCCGTACTAACTTTCTAGATCGACCTAGGGAGATATCGGGCTCAATCGAGCCCGATGCCATGTGAGGAAATGGAGAAATTCGAGCTTTTCATTTCTTGCTCGGGTTCGCCGGAGGAGCCAAATCCGGCGGCCCCACCGCCGGGAAACGCTAGCCCCCACCTTAACGAAGGTGGTGGCGATATCCGCCGGCGGTGGTGGTGGCTCAGCTGGCCGGAAAAGGCCGGCCAACATCGTCCAGGTAGAATAAATCGTGGCCGTTAACTCATCGGGGACGATGACCAGATCCCGTAGGTTTTGCTTCAAGATTC
Organism: Platanthera guangdongensis; assembly: GCA_039583875.1. NCBI lineage: Eukaryota > Viridiplantae > Streptophyta > Magnoliopsida > Asparagales > Orchidaceae > Platanthera > Platanthera guangdongensis. The sequence continues at coordinate 82,896,018 of CM077152.1, read as the reverse complement.
GTGCAAACAGTTAAATGAATTAAATTAATATATGAATAGTGTCATTTTCTGTCACATTTAATCAGTACCCTTGCATGTTAAATTTAGGCCTCTTAGAGACATTTTCAGAACTTAGGCCCTTAATGAAAAATGTAGCCTAGGGTCGTACCTTTAAAATGCCACCCTAAACATACATTTTGGTGTAGTGTACAGCCCTGTAGGACATTTCTCCTAGGACTGGTCCTAGACTAGGTCAAAAATTATAATGGATGCCCTAGTCTCAATATTAGTCACCATGATCCCAAATTTTGGGCACATGCATTAATAGGGCGTACTTACCTCCTGCCAAAATTTAGGAATTTCTAGAAAACATTTTCCTATTGTTTTTGGTAAAATATCAAAATTTAAATTAATGGCATATATGGAGTTCTACTCCTCCTCATGGCCCCAAATTTTGGTGGTGGGTCAGTGGGGTCACCCTTGGTGCATGATAAAATTTTCAGCACCTTGGGATCACTGCATGTGGGAGAATCCACTTGCATGTGCTAGCCTATGTTAAGGCTTGGTGTGCAAATAGCAAAAATGCAAATTTGTGTATTTAGCCCAATGGTGACATGCAAGTGTCATGAAATTATTTCCAGTGGTTCATTAGGGTAAATTTCACCCCTCAAATTAATGATGGAATTTTTGGAATCAAAATTCCATTTATTGGAATTTAATTTAAAAATAGCTATTTTGGAATTAAAAATTGGAAAATAGAATTTATTCAAGAACAAATCCAAACAACATTACCAAGGCATAGATTACATCACACTTGACCTAGGAAAATTATGATTTCTCTGTTTTGAAGAACCTTGGAGTAGATACCCTAAATTTCCCATTTTACCCTTATCATGATAATTCTTGAAATGATATATATATACCTCTGAAAAATTTGGGATTTATTCTACTGTCATACAATATTGTTATTAGTTTATCATGAATTTCTCAGAATTTATTGGATACATTACTTGTGTTAAATTAGTACAATGGCATTTTGGTAAATAACTTATAATGGAACCCCATAGGCCATCTTACATTCAATTTTGATGAATCTCTGCCAATAGCCATAATTTAGTGTCTTAAAGGCTCTGTAATTTTTCTGGAATTTTTGAGAATATAATGCTTATACTTCATGTGTAAAATGGAATTTATACGGGATTGTTATTAAATAGAAAATGACAATAAATAATTTAAGGAAAATTATGAAATTCTGAAGGCAGTGATATTTGGTTAATATACATCTCAGGAAAAATTTCCTAAGTCAGAGGATGCTTAATTAAATCACTTCATGTGTAAAGTGGCCGAGCATTTAAATTAAAAGAATTAATTAAAAGACCATTTGGCCAGGAAAAATTATGAGAATCTTTAGGGTAGTTCCCTTAGTCCATAATACCCTAGGATAAATATTTAGAGGCAAGATGCCTTAAGTTTTGGAAGATCACATTTCTAGGGTAAACATAGGTCATGGTCTGCATATAACACAAATAGGTCTTGTCTTAAGGGAATTACCAGGGGACTGATTATCGACAGAAATAAGAAAGAGTTCAACATATGTAACCCTGGTGGGTAGAGTTTTTCTTAGTGAGGGATCAAAAGTGCAAGCCTTAACTAGCAACTGGAGTGAGGATCGGCGGAAGACCGTCGGTTTTCCCGGTAATACTTTAAGCCACTAGGGTTGTACTAAAGCAATAAGGAGAGCTGGGGTGATACATGGGTAGTCATCAACTAAAATAAATATCCTTGCAAAAGGGAACGTTGGGCGTAATCCCAACATAGTTCCTAGTGCCCTTTGAGAGCCCTTCACAGGGAATACCGGGGGCAGTCCTGGGATTAACCTTAAATCTCTAAGTATAATAAACCGTAGGCAAGAGTAGTTTAATAGGTTAGGACATTGTTGTACCTTCTCGCCCATGTGAGGCTGGAGAGATTCGTGATATATGCTCACCCGTTTTGGGGTTTGAGGGAGTTGGTATAAAGGCACTGATGTGCGTTCTCACCCGGGTTTGGGTTTGAGGGATTCAGGACGGGTTTTGGTCCTGCGAGCGGAAGGCTCGGTATGAATTACTTGCATGTGCATAAATATCGTGGCGGGGCATGCGGTACTGGCCGTTCGTCACACCGATGGCAGTACGGTGCACCAGGCGGTTGTGGGAGTTAGAGGGGCCAGTGGGTTGTTTTACACTGCGGTCTGGAGGACGACCCCCGATAACACACATTCGACCCAACAAGACTGACGGGTTTGTCAGCAAAGTACGTACGCGAGACTCTAGAGTGCACCTTGGACGTGTACAGAGGCGTATGAGAGGGGTCTAAGGCTTGGTAGTGTGCATACCGGTCTAGAAGCGGAGACGCCCGCTCCGCTGCTGCCGTAGCCACAGCGGTGGTACCCGAGAGTGATGCTAGCTCTCAAAAAGTGGGAACTAAAGGTCTGTGATCACAGAGTCGTTGTGTGTGAGTTGCACTTGCCTGCGCATAAAATTGCATCATATCATTCATTCATATTAGGTCATACGCTTCATAGATCCTTATCATATAAATTAGTATGGGCTCTTTTATATGATAAGTTATATTTCCTGGAAATCCTAACTTATATATTTGTATGGGCACTTATATAAGTTAGGGTACGATTGTGATGATAGCTTAGTGGTAGCTTAGTTTATTTACTTGTTTATACTGCTGTTTCTTTACTCTCCTTTACTGCACCGTACTTACTTACTTACTACTTGTGCTGTACTTAGCATTGCTAGTATAGAATTTCATTACTTAGTACCACTTTAGATAGATATTGTCACCTGCTTCCATTTTGCTACCCCTTGTTGTCCTCCGCTTCGTCCTCCCGCCCGGTGCCTAGGAGCTGCGGGGCGAGGTGCGGAGGAAACGACTTAGTCTTTTTGACTAACGGTCGGTGACCAACTATTTTTAGGAGCCCGTGGAGATGGAGCACCAGCACGTCGAGGAGGCAGGACATGAGGAGCAGATACCGCTTCAGCAGGCTACCACTACTACTGTGCGTCCTCAGGTGGGACGAGACTTGATGTTCTAGTTTAGCTTCCGCATTTATGATTTTGTGAGAGAGAGAGATTTTGATGTACTGGGCATAAGCCCTTTTTACTCTTTCTTTTGTACTTATTTGTGGACTATATGATGTACTATTCATCTCTTTTTCATGATTATACAGTGGCTTGTGGACTGGTATTTTTACATATACAGTCTTACTTCTTTCTTCTCATATTGGCCTACAGGTTTATGATCGTACTAGCCGGCAGGATCGGCGTGTTGCGGTGTCGACTAACCCGTGAGTTAGTGCCACCGTAAGACGGCGGTTCTGGGCATAAGATCCGGTAGCCCTCCTTGGTAAGGGGGAGGGGGGTCTTACAAACTTATAACGGTCCAGGCCCATCCCATGGGAACCCGCTGGCACCGCCGGCCTACCAGGGTCCAGACCCGGGCCCACCACTGGTAGTCAGCCTATCACATTCAAGCCTGCAGGCCATGCACCCCAACCCCTCTCCGGCCTGTTTATCAGCACGGTAGGTTGTTGCCACTAGGTCTCGAACCCAGGACCTTGATAAGAGAGCTTTCCACCACTCCCTCATCACCAACTGAGCTGGCCAGCGCCTTCACCTCCAACCACTTAGAGAAATAATCGATCATCACCAGCAGGAACCTCCTTTGCCCACTGGCCTGGGGGAATGGTCCAACCAAGTCCATCCCCAAATGGCAAAGGGCCAGGGGGCTGTGATACTCTTGAGTCGCTGAGCCGGCTATAGCTGGAGGGGGGCAAACAACTGGCACTTGTTGCATCTTCTTGCGAACTCTGTCGCATCGCAGCCCAAGGTGGGCCAGAAATACCCTTGCCTGACGATCCTTCCTTCCAGGGTCCGGCTCCCAGAGTGACTCCCACACTCCCCGGAGTGGACTTCTTCCAAGATTCTTTGTACTTCCCCCTCAGCCACGCAACGAGCCAACATCCCCGAGAGTCTTCCTGTACAGCTGCCCGTCCCGGAGGAGGTAGTACACCGATTTGTACCTGAGCTTCTTCTTGTCCACCCCCTCCGGATACTCTCTCGTGGAAAGGAAGGTTGTGATCGGGTCCATCCATGAGGGCCACTGATCTATCTCCATGAGCTCTCCCTCTTCGATGGAAGGGCGGAATAGGTCGGTGATAGCCCCCCCACCCAGGGACCATGCTTTGTTAGTTGGTCGACCTGCTCGTTCTCTTCCTGGGGCACGCGTCGGATAGAAAAAGTTTGGAATGTGCTGATGACCCCCTTCACTTTGGCTAAGTACAATCGCAGGGTATGCTCTCTTGCCTCAAACTCCCCGTTGATCTGGGAAGCTACCACCATGGAGTTGGTAAGGACCTCCATGTCCAGCACCCCCAGCTCCCTAGCCAGGCGCAGCCCTACTATCACAGCCTCATACTCGGCCTAATTATTTGTGATGGGGAAGTGCACCACCATTATTTGTTCGATTCTATTTCCTTGTGGACTCTCCAAGATCACCCCACCCCTAGGGAATGCCTCCCTGAGGCGCCATCTACCTTTACGTTCCATGGGGTCGGTCAAGTGAGCTCTTCCTCCGCCACGTCAATCACATAATCGGCCAAAAAGTCGGCCATCGCTTAAGCCTTGATCGAGAGGCGGGGGACGAAGAAGATGTCGAAATCGCTCAACTCCACCGACCACTTGGACAGCCTGCCGGAATGCTCCACCCCCTCAAAGATGTTGCAGAGGGGATGGTCAGTCACCACTCGGATGGAGTGTGTCTAGAAATAGGTCCGCAGCCTTCGGGCCGAGATGACCAGGGCGAAGGCCGGTTTCTCAAAAATTGGATACCGGAACTCGGCCTTCCTCAAGACCCGGCTCACGTAGTATATGGGGAGCTGCTGCTTCCCCTCTTCGTAAACTAGGACGGAGCTCAGGGTCTCCGCCCCGACCCCGAGATACGAAAATAGATTCTCTCCCTCCTTCGGCCCTTGGAGCAACGAAGCCTGTGTCAACTGCATTTTGAGGGCCTGGAATGACTCCTCGCACTCCTTGGTCCACTCGAATTTTTGGTGCCCCTTTGTGTATTGAAGAAAGGGGAGCACTTCTCCCCGGCTTGGGAGAGGAACCTACTTAGCCCTGCCAGCTTCCCTGTCAGTCGTTGCACCTCTTTGGTATTCCACGGTGACCCTAGCTCCACGATAGTCTTGACCTTGTCAGGATTCGGCTCGACCCTCGCTGGGGTGAGGAGATGCCCCAAGAACTTCCCCTGCTGGCCCCGAAGACATACTTTAGGGGATTCAGCCGCATTTTGTATTTGCGCAGGGTGGCAAAGGTCTCCTCTAGGTCCTGGAGGTGAGAGTCCACATCCTGACTCTTGATCATGAGATCGTCTACATACACCTCCAGGTTCCTCCCCTTCTGTTCTTTGAAGATCCTGTTCACCATCTTTTGATAGGTTGCCCCTGCGTTCTTCAGCCAAAGGGCATCATTTTATAGCAGTAGCACTCATCCCCCATGATGAACGAGACATCCTTGACGTCCGGGGGGTGCATCCTGATTTGATGATAACCTGAAAATGCTTTTAGAAAACTCATTACAGAAAAACGAACGGCTGAGTCAACCTGCGCGTCGATCCGAGGCAAGGGATAACAGTCCTTAGGACAATATTTATTAAGCAAAGAGAAATCGATACACATACGCCACCGACCGTCTCCCATTTTAACCATAACTACGTTAGAGACCCAGCCGGGGTATTGGATCTCAGATATGAAGCCGGCCTTGTGAAGCTTTGCCACCTCCTCCCTGATGGGCTCGGCCAGCTTGTACGTCGTGGACCTCTTCTTTTGCTGAACGGGGCGTGTCCCTGGGTCCAAGTTGAGGCGGTGGCAAGCCACATACGCGTCAACCCCTGGCATATCCGCGGCGCTCCATGCGAAGATGTCCACATTCTTTTGGATGCATGCTAGCATCCTGCCTTGGTTCTCCGGGGTCAGCCCTCCGCTGACGCGGACCTTTTCCACCCTGCCTTCACAGGTGAGGACCTCCAGCTCCACAACCTCTTCCGCAGCCTCCAGCCTGGACTGCTCCCCCCATTCTTCAACATACCTCTCCTCTGGGACGAGGACCTCCGCCTCCACCACTTCCTCCACGGCCATCGCCTCGGCCGACTCCTCCCGATCTCCTCCTGCCGCCTCTACCTCGCTGCAGCTCTCCACCTCCAGCTCCTCCCTGCCAGCTTCCTGCTCTGCCTCCTCCATCCTTCACTCCATATCCTCGGCTCCCTCTTGCCAATAGATGGAGTTCACGACAGTGACGTAGTGTAACGCCCCGAAACTCAAAGGAACAAAGGGGGACGTTTTGGGCCAGTTTTGGTTTCTGGCTGAAGGCACACGGCCTGGGACACGGGCGTGTCCCAGGGCGTGTCAAGCGTGTGTCGACACTTAGCCGCGAAGTCGTCGAGTTATACCCGACGATTCGTCGAGAATGGGCACACGGCCTGCGACACGGGCGTGTCGCAGGGCGTGTCGATCCGTGTCGACACTTAGCCGTGAAATCGTCGAGTTATTCTCGACGATTCGTCGAGAATGGGCACACGGCCCGCGACACGGGCGTGTCGCCTGGCGTGTCGACCCGTGTCGACGATCGTCCAAGTGAAGTCGTCGAGATTCACTCGACGATCGTCGAGACAAGGCACACGGCCTAGGACACGGGCGTGTCCAAGGCCGTGTCATCCAGTCGTCGTTCTCCCCTCGACGAAATGTCCCGTGTACACGGCCTGGGGTCCAGGCGTGTCAATGTGACACGGGTAAGGACACGGGCGTGTCCTAGAACCCGTGCAGTGCTCGGGTTGAAAACGGGGGAAAATCATGGGGTACACGGCCGGCTACACGGCCGTGTCAGCTGGAACACGGGCGTGTCAGCTCGAACACGGGCGTGTTCGATACCCGTGTGAGGGTCCAGGAGATTCGATTTTGACGGAGAATGCGGCACACGGCCCTGGACACGGGCGTGTGCCAGGCCGTGTTCGGTCCAGATTGGGCATTTCAACCCCGAATCAAAGCCGCTCGTTTTCTTAGGTTGAGATCCGACGGCTGGGGATGGTTCCTGAGAGGATATACCCGGGTTTGACTTAGAAAATCCATCACTTTTCTTCACTTATCCTCTTTCTAAACCCTTGGAGAAAGAAGAGCTAAGGCAAGAGGAAGAAGAGCTAGATCCGCCATTGGAGGAGCTTCGGAGCTCCGAATCGCAAGCCGACTCCGGATCCACGGAGGCAACGCAAGTGCGGTGATTTCTATCCGATTACTTTTTGATGGCGCCAAAGAGGAACGCAAGGGTAACAATCCTCATCTTGAGCATGAATCGCTCCTTTTCTTAGCATAGGAAGCCCGCTCTCGCGAGTTTGCGGAGAGTTGGAGGCGTTCCTTCGGGTAGATATGTAAAGTCCCCGTTGTTTAGAGTCCGTATGCGAGAACGGACGTAGGCATTTTGGTTGAAGCCTACCCGGACATGTTAGTCCGGATCGGTGATGTTGCATTGCATAAGGCCGGAGAAGACTCCGTGCTATTGGGTGTTTTCGGGTTTTCTACGCGGTAGATTGCAGCAGGGAGCCTTGGGGACTAACCCAAAGGTGCACTCGGAAAACTGGGCGGATACGAGATCTTGCCAACTTGGTGGCCTGAGAGCCAACTTGAACATAACGTGGTTATGTGATTTGCGGTAGAATGGGACTCGGAGGAAGTTTGACCCGCGCAAATGGCTTAAATTGTCGTTGCGATGTGAGCACGGGTTAGATGGAACCGTACCCGCTCTATGTCGTTCGGGTTAGAGAGACCTAAGGTTACATGGCACTCGCCGTTGGCATAGATGGGAGTCTTCGGTGGTCAATGGCTTAAATTGACGTGACCAATACCAAGAAGACGAATTGCTCATAGGAATGGCCGTCTAAGTGGTGGTGGTGAGTCCGGAATGTTAATGGCTTTAATTGACGTAACATCGACCGGTTCACCGAGAATGTGCCCTGAGTGCACGGGACGTGTGGCCGTACGAGCCAACGTCTGTGATGTAATGGCTATGGTTATATGCATTGCTCGCTTGTGCTAATGAAATGCAGGGAAGGAGCATCGCCGCCCCGAGTTAGGGGCGGGATCGTTATAATTTGGTCAGCATTGCTGACCGTTGCCTTGTTTGCCACCGTGCGGTGGTTTGTTGCTTGCAGGTGCAGCTGGAGCAAGCGGTCAATAGCGGGCTAAAGCCCTTTTTGCGAAGCTGGCCCTCGAAGGCCCAAGTGGAAATGTTTTCTGTTTTATTCATGTATGACCGGTCTGCGTGCCGAGGTTTGTAAATCATGTAACAGTCAAGTGAAACATTCTGTAAGGCCTTAAGGCCGATTTTTGGGTATTTTGTATACATTCCTAATTATGTAATAGTGGACATTCGTGCTCTAATGCTGGGTTCTTGTTTACAACTTATATAAACTGCTTCCGCTAGAATGCTCTGTGTAGGACGTTGAGATTGGTTGGATGGTTTCCATACGTAACCACCCGGTCTGTCTGTGGTATATGGCGTCGGGCCCCGACCGGACCTACTGCTATATGCTATGCGACGGATATGGGGTGTTACAATTTGGTATCAGACTACTGGTTTTGGTCGGGCTTAAACTGAATTCATGGCCGAATTCTTTTTAAGGGGTGGTGAGCACATTGTGTGCGTCATCGTTATAATGGTAAAAAAACCCATGAATGTCCACTTAGGAATGAAAATACTCGTGTTTGAGGAACCTGCGTGTTCCTATACTTGCTGTTTGCAATGTTATGTGGTCGCTTAACGGTGTTTTGTACCACTATAGGTGACCAGAAGTGGTGTTGGGCCATCAGAACGCCGAGTTTCTGAGGCTAGCAGTGCACCGGATGTTGCTCCCGCAATACCTCTGTCGGCTGAGAATATACGTTTGGTGGCTGAAGCGGTGTTGGCCGTGATTAATGCGCAGCCTGGAAGGCAAGCGCAGCAGCCCGCTCCCGTGATGGAGCAAGAACCTCTGCAAGAGGCTGAGCCGAGGAGGGTGGAGCAAGTGGTTGCAGAACCAATAGTGCCAAGGAGGGCAACTGAGAGGCAGTTGAAGCATGTAATGAGCTTTAACCCTCCGTTATTCTCGGGGTTGGGAACCCCATCTCAGGCTGAAGACTGGCTCTCCAGGGTGAAGAGAGTCATGACGGCGACGGAGACGGAGGAGTGGTAAATGACCACCATCGCTACGTTCCTGCTGGACGGTGAAGCAAGGATGTGGTGGGAAGGATTGGAGCTGCATCATTTGAGAGGTAGACAACTGATAGACGTTCCGATGGAAGAGTTCTCTGGATTGTTCTTAGCAAGATACCTCCCTTCTACTCAGAGGATTTCAATGGAGAATGAGTTCCTGAAGTTGGTGCAGGGTGAGAGGAGCGTGGATGAATATCTCCACGAGTTTACGCGGTTGAGTCGTTATGCTAGCTCCACCATCATGGATGAGGAGCGCAAGACTAATCGTTTTTATGAAGGCTTGAGGGATGAGCTGAGACTATTACTGTCGGGGCCAATGACGCAGGGTTTCTTAACCTTGCTCAATACTGCCCGGTCCTTGGAGAAGGACATGAAGAGCGTGCAAGCGAAGAAAAGCTTGGGTGAAAAGAAATCTGAGTTCAGAGTGCCGACTACTTCAAAGTCCGGCTATCGGAGGGCTTTCAAGAAGCATAGGACTTCGGGTCCAGCTCCTTCTGGCGCTTCTGGAGCGACTACGGGTCGGACCCCGGGTGCGTGCTTTACGTGTGGAAAGACGGGGCACTTTGCCCATGATTGTTGGAGCGGATGTCCTAAGTCCGAGAGGAGGCCAGGAGCTACTTATGAAGAGAAGGGTAAGGCGGTGGAGTCGACCGCATCCCATTATGCTCCGGCCCAACCAAGGGTCTACAATCTTGGCCAACAGGAGGCCATTAAACAAGCTGATGTGGTGACAGGTACGGTTTAATTTATAGCAAGTCAATTTCTTTATGTGCTTGTTATGCACATGTTACCTTACCACTACTTGTTTAGGATTCGTATTGATTTGTGAAAATCCGGCACGAGCACTCTTCGATACGGGAGCTTCACACTCCTTCTTGTCCGAAGGATTTATATCACGCATCGGAGTCCCTTCTTCGATGACGAAGGATAAGTTGGATGTGTTGTTGCCCAATGGGTGTTCGATGCGAGCGGTTAGGATCTGCGATGTTAAGATTCGTATTGGGGAGCAGGAGTTCGACCTGCGGGCGTCTTTACTTCCGTTAGTGGAGTTCGACGTCATATTTGGCATGGACTGGCTCTCGGAGCAGCAGGCCCATATAGATTGTGGTAGCAAGGAAGTCAAGCTGGGAGCAAGTCGTGAGACGACTTTTACGGGCTTAAAGGGGTCGAGCAAGACATTGATGTCTGCTCTTCAGGTGGTGAAGGCGGTTCGTGCCGGAGCAGAACTGTTCTTTACACTAGTGGAGGTTGCAAAGCCGAAGCCCGCTTTGGATTGTATTTCAGTGGTATCGGAATACCCTGATGTGTTCCCCGTAGATCTTCCTGGAGCCCCGCCTCAACGGGAGATAGATTTTACGATCGAGCTAGTGCCAGGTGCAAAGCCTGTGTCACGATCTCCGTATCGGCTAGCGCCTAAGGAAATGGCGGAGCTGAAAGTTCAACTGCAAGAATTGTTGGAGCAAGGGTATGTGCGCCCGAGTTCTTCGCCTTGGAGCGCACCGGTCCTCTTTGTTAAGAAGAAGGACAGAAGCTTGAGGTTGTGTATTGATTATCAGGAGCTAAACAAGCTGACTGAGAAGAACAAGTACCCGATCCCTAGGATTGATGATCTCTTTGATCAGTTAGTCGGGTCGACGGTGTACTTGAAGTTAGATCTCAAGTCTGGGTACTATCAGCTGCGCATAAGGGAGAGTGATATCCCGAAGACAGCGTTTAATACGAGATACGGGCATTATGAGTTTACGGTCATGCCGTTTGGGCTGACAAATGCGCCGTCAGTATTCATGGATTTGATGAACAGGACGTTCAGGGAGTACTTGGACCATTTCGTGATCGTCTTCATCGACGATATTTTGGTGTACTCGCAAAGTGAGGAAGATCACTTCAAGCATCTTCATTTGGTGTTGGAGACGCTAAGGAGAAATCAGTTGTATGCCAAGTTCTCGAAGTGCGAGTTTTGGCTATCCACAGTGGCGTTCCTCGGGCATATAGTGAGTGGAGAGGGTATTGCTGTGGATCCGGCGAAGATTGTTGAGATACGGGAGTGGCCTGAGCTTGCTACGGTAGCCGAAGTCCGGAGCTTTTTGGGGCTTGCCGGCTATTATAGGCGCTTCGTAGAGAACTTCTCGCGGTTAGCGTTACCTCTCACTACTTTGACGAGGAAGGAGCATAAGTTCGTTTGGACGCCGGAGTGCGCGCGAGCTTTTGAGGAATTGAAGTGTCGGTTGACCACGGCGCCTGTGCTGAGTTCGCCATGTGGAACCGAAGGCTATGAGATATATAGCGATGCTTCAGGCAACGGTTTGGGTTGTGTGCTACTGCAGCACGGAAGCGTGATATCTTATGGCTCGAGACAGCTAAAAGTGCACGAGAGGAATTATCCGGTCCATGACTTGGAGTTAGCGGCCGTGATTTTTGCATTGAAGCTGTGGAGACACTATTTATACGGTGTGAAGATTGACATCTACACCGATCACAAGAGCCTAAAGTACCTGATTGATCAGAAGGATCTGAATATGCGGCAGCGTAGGTGGATGGAGTTCCTGGGGGACTATACTTTCAAGATCCACTACGTGCCTGACAAAGGGAATGCGGTTGCGGACGCGTTGAGTCGCCGAGCCCCAGCTCAAGCCAATTGGCTATCGGTGCATGATGAGCGGTTGGTGCGGGAGTTGGAGGCGTTGGAGATTGTTTGTGTGGATAAGCAAGCAAGTGCTGAAGCAGTCCTGAATTGGACTGAAGTCCAATATGACCTGGCTGATCGGATTCGGCAGGCTTTGGATATGGATGCTCATATGAAGCAGTTCATGATAGAGGCTCTGGATGGGTCAAATTCCCAATTCGTCGTGGAGGACGGATTGCTGTGGAAAGACGATCGTCTGTGCGTCCCAAGCGTGGGCAATTTACGGGTGGAGTTGTTGTACGAGGCACACCATACCAAGTACTCGATTCACCCGGGGAGCACGAAGATGTACCGCGATGTAAAGAAGCTATTTTGGTGGCCGGGTTTGAAAAAGGATGTGGCGCTATACGTAGCGAAGTGCCAAACCTGCGCCTTGGTAAAGGCAGAGTGCCAAAAGCCGGGAGGATTTCTTAAGTCCTTGCCTATTCCGGAGTGGAAATTTGACGACATCTCTATGGACTTTGTGCACGGTTTGCCGAGGTCGCAAAAGGGGAACGACGCCATTTGGGTGGTCGTGGATCGATTAACGAAGGTGTCGCATTCTATTCCGCATAGGAAGGATGATCCGGTGGAGAAGCTGGCAAAGCTATATGTGGATAACATAGTACGACTTCATGGCGTGCCCCGCAGCATCGTGAGTGACCGAGATGGGCGGTTCACGTCCAATGATTGGAGGCTGGTGCAGCAAATGTTGGGAACAAAGCTGAAGTTTAGCACAGCCTTCCACCCACAAACAGATGGGCAGACCGAGAGGGTGAATAGAACCATGGAAGACATGCTTCGCATGTGTGTCTTGGATTTTGGAAAGCAATGGGAAGACCACCTTTATTTGGTGGAGTTCGCATACAACAACAGCTACCAAGCAAGTATTCAGATGGCGCCTTTCGAGGCCCTTTATGGTAGGAAATGTCGCACGCCGTTGTCTTGGTTAGAAACGGGCGAGTCAAAGTTGTATAAGCGATCGGAAGTGGAGGATGCTACTTCTTTGGTGAGAACCATTCGGGAGAGGTTGCTCATCGCTCAGGACCGGCAAGCAAAGTACTATAATGCCAAGCACAGGAACATGGAGTTCGCTGTGGGCGATTATGTATACTTAAAGATCAAGCCGTTCAAGGGTGTCTCGCGGGTGCGATGATTGAAAAAGCTAAGCCCGAGGTACCTTGGACCGTTCGAGGTTCTGGAGCGAGTTGGAGAAGCGGCCTATAGGTTGAAGCTTTCAGTGGAGCTAAGTGGTTTACACGATGTATTCCACATTTCGGTGCTTCGAAAGGCGGTGCAAGAGCCTACGCAAGTGATCGCGGTCGATCAAGTGCCGGTGGAAAGTGGGCTAACGACAAAGGTCAAGCCCGTGCGGATTGAGGACTCGGAGGTCAAGCGGCTACGCAATAAAGAGATCAGGATGGTCAAGGTCCGGTGGGACAATTGCGGTCGTGAGGAGCTCTCTTGGGAGCGAGGGCAGACTATGCTTGACGAGTATCCGGAGTTGTTCCGCTCAGGTACAAATGTTGTTTTTATATATCTTTCCTTTATGTAATTTCGTGGGCGAAATTCTTTTAAGAGGGGGAGAGTTGTAACGCCCCGAAACTCAAAGGAGCAAAGGGGGACGTTTTGGGCCAGTTTTGGTTTCTGGCTGAAGGCACACGGCCTGGGACACGGGCGTGTCCTAGGGCGTGTCAAGCGTGTGTCGACACTTAGCCGCGAAGTCGTCGAGTTATACTCGACGATTCGTCGAGAATGGGCACACGGCCTGCGACACGGGCGTGTCGCAGGGCGTGTCGATCCGTGTCGACACTTAGCCGTGAAATCGTCGAGTTATTCTCGACGATTCGTCGAGAATGGGCACACGGCCCGCGACACGGGCGTGTCGCCGGGCGTGTCGACCCGTGTCGACGATCGTCCAAGTGAAGTCGTCGAGATTCACTCGACGATCGTCGAGACAAGGCACACGGCCTAGGACACGGGCGTGTCCAAGGCCGTGTCATCCAGTCGTCGTTCTCCCCTCGACGAAATGTCCCGTGTACACGGCCTGGGGTCCAGGCGTGTCAATGTGATACGGGTAAGGACACGGGCGTGTCCTAGAACCCGTGCAGTGCTCGGGTTGAAAACGGGGGAAAATCATGGGGTACACAGCCGGCTACACGGCCGTGTCAGCTGGAACACGGGCGTGTTAGCTCGAACACGGGCGTGTTCGATACCCGTGTGAGGGTCCAGGAGATTCGATTTTGACGGCGAATGCGGCCCACGGCCCTGGACACGGGCGTGTGCCAGGCCGTGTTCGGTCCAGATTGGGCATTTCAGCCCCGAATCAAAGCCGCTCGTTTTCTTAGGTTGAGATCCGACGGCTGGGGATGGTTCCTGAGAGGATATACCCGGGTTTGACTTAGAAAATCCATCACTTTTCTTCACTTATCCTCTTTCTAAACCCTTGGAGAAAGAAGAGCTAAGGCAAGAGGAAGAAGAGCTAGATCCGCCATTGGAGGAGCTTCGGAGCTCCGAATCGCAAGACGACTCCGGATCCACGGAGGCAACGCAAGTGCGGTGATTTCTATCCGATTACTTTTCGATGGAGCCAAAGAGGAACGCAAGGGTAACGATCCTCATCTTGAGCATGAATCGCTCCTTTTCTTAGCATAGGAAGCCCGCTCTCGCGAGTTTGCGGAGAGTTGGAGGCGTTCCTTCGGGTAGATATGTAAAGTCCCCGTTGTTTAGAGTCCGTATGCGAGAACGGACGTAGGCATTTTGGTTGAAGCCTACCCGGACATGTTAGTCCGGATCGGTGATGTTGCATTGCATAAGGCCGGAGAAGACTCCGTGCTATTGGGTGTTTTCGGGTTTTCTATGCGGTAGATTGCAGCAGGGAGCCTTGGGGACTAACCCAAAGGTGCACCCGGAAAACTGGGCGGATACGAGATCTTGCCAACTTGGTGGCCTGAGAGCCAACTTGAACATAACGTGGTTATGTGATTTGCGGTAGAATGGGACTCGGAGGAAGTTTGACCCGCACAAATGGCTTAAATTGTCGTTGCGATGTGAGCACGGGTTAGATGGAACCGTACCCGCTCTATGTCGTTCGGGTTAGAGAGACCTAAGATTACGTGGCACTCGCCGTTGGCATAGATGGGAGTCTTCGGTGGTCAATGGCTTAAATTGACGTGACCAATACCAAGAAGACGAATTGCTCATAGGAATGGCCGTCTAAGTGGCGGTGGTGAGTCCGGAATGTTAATGGCTTTAATTGACGTAACATCGACCGGTTCACCGAGAATGTGCCCTGAGTGCACGGGACGTGTGGCCGTACGAGCCAACGTCTGTGATGTAATGGCTATGGTTATATGCATTGCTCGCTTGTGCTAATGAAATGCAGGGAAGGAGCATCGCCGCCCCGAGTTGGGGACGGGATCGTTATAATTTGGTCAGCATTGCTGACCGTTGCCTTGTTTGCCACCGTGCGGTGGTTTGTTGCTTGCAGGTGCAGCTGGACCAAGCGGTCAATAGCGGGCTAAAGCCCTTTTTGCGAAGCTGGCCCTCGAAGGCCCATGTGGAAATGTTTTCTGTTTTATTCATATATGACCGGCCTGCGTGCCGAGGTTTGTAAATCATGTAACAGTCAAGTGAAACATTCTGTAAGGCCTTAAGGCCGATTTTTGGGTATTTTGTATACATTCCTAATTATGTAATAGTGGACATTCGTGCTCTAATGCTGGGTTCTTGTTTACAACTTATATAAACTGCTTCCGCTAGAATGCTCTGTGTAGGATGTTGAGATTGGTTGGATGGTTTCCATACGTAACCACCCGGTCTGTCTGTGGTATATGGCGTCGGGCCCCGGCCGGACCTACTGCTATATGCTATGCGACGGATAGGGGGTGTTACACGTAGCACTCTCGCGCCACCTTGGGGTCCCCCTTGACCCATACCTGGATACCCTCGGCATTGAACTTTAAGCACTGATGGAACGATGAGGGGACACAGCGGAAGGAACTGATAAGGGGCCTCCCGTAGATGGCGCTGTAGCTGCTAGGGGCATCCACGATGACGAACCTGCAGTTCCTGGACTGCCCCCCCCCCCACCCCATGGTGACATGGAGTCCCACTCCTCCTTCTACCTCCTTCCTCTCCCTTGAAAATCCATCATTACGTCGAACGCCTTCTTAAAGACGACGTTGACGGAGCTTCCGTTATCAATGAGGATCCTAGAGACGGTGAAATTTTTGATGGCTGTCTGGATGACCAACACATCGCAAAATGGATCCTCATGATCCGACATATCGCTCCTAGAGAAGGTGATCCTCTCTTCTGGGGGTGGGGTTTGGGATATGGAGCCAATGCTCAGGCGATACATGGTATGGAGGCTCTCCCTCCGGGATGCCTCTACCCCCACCCCTCCATGGATCACTCCAATCCTTCCTCGAGTCCTGACGTCCACCCGGTCTTCACAACGGTCCTCCTCCGCCCGAGGCAGGACCTCCTCGATCCTCACTTCCTGACGCCCCTGCTGTTGCTGCTGCTCCCTGTTTCCCCTCATTTCGAGGAACTCCGGGCACGTGGCTGTGGCATGCCCTTCCTCCTGATGGAAGTCGTAGTAGGGCAACTTGACCCTAACTTCTCTCCTCCTCATCCTCCTTGGTACTCTCCTCCTCTCCCCTATGGCTATGGCCATAGCCTGTTCTTGATCGAGGAGTCGAGGCCTCTGCTCCCGCCTCCAACCCGGGGGGGGGGGGGGGTGGAATTGATCTTGCCCCCCTTGGTGGCGGTCCCTTCCTTGGTACCCTCTCAGCAGCCCGTGCCCTTGCCATTCGGGCCTCTAGCCCAGCCGACGGTCGGGCTCCTGACTCCCCCACCTGGGCTGCTGTTGCCCCTGGAGCTGCCTTTGCTCCCTCTGCCGGGGCTTGTCTCTCCTCTCCTCCTGCCCTCTTCCGCCTCTTGACTCCTTCTCTTCCTCCGTGGCCCACCTGGACAGCTTCCAGGTGAACTCCGGATTTGACGCCTCCCCGTCAACTTCTCTCACCGCCCTCTCCATCAACTCCTCGTAGTAGAGGGGGGCACTCTCTTCAGATCCATCCTGAAGAATCCCTGCTGCAGCCCCAAGGTGAAGGCCATCATCAAGCTATGGCCTGACATCTCCTGGACCTGGGTGACCTCCTCCTAGAACCGGTCCACGTAGCTTCCTAGCATCTCATTCACCCCCTGCTTAATGTTGAACAGGGACTCTGACTCCTTCTTCCTCCTCTTCGAGGTAGTGAACCTCAGCATGAACCCCCGACGTAGGTCCTCGAAGCAGTAGATGGAGCTGGCCGGCAGCTGGTGAAACCACTCCCTCGCCTTCTCTTTGAGGGTGATGGCGAAGATTCTGAACTTGAACCCATCCGACATCTGTTCTATCGAGACCACGTCCTCAAACCACTGGACGTATTGGACCGGGTCTCCCTTCCCGGTGTAGTAGGATATCTCGGGTTCCCTGAACCCCTCTAGAACTGGAGCTGAAGAGACCAACTCGCTGAAGGGGATGCCTCCCCTTACTGGGCGAGCTGGCGCGTCTCACGGGCTCAGCTCGCCGACCCGGCCTCTGCCTGTCGAGCCGGGGAAGAGCTCGCGCCTGGGGAGCTCGCACCCCCGACCTTCCTCGACAACTTCCTTCCCAGCTCGCCTGCCGGGGGCGTCCTCGCCCAGAGAGGGGGCAGCTACGATCTGGATAGCTGGAGTCGAGCACTCGGCTCACGCGCCGAGTGCGAACTTGACGAGGCCCAGCAACTCGTTCCTGAAATCTTCAAACATCCCCACCGTGGCCAGAGGTGGGGGGGGGCGGCGAGTCCGACCTGTGAGATCCTTGCCCTCCTATCATCGAGCTCGCTGAAGGTTTTTTGTGCTGACCATGCTCCACGCTCACCGCACCAAAATGTTGAAACCGAAAAACGGTCTCCTGTGGAGTTCACCCTCGGGGAAGGGGTGATTGCGCACCTACTTCGCTCCTGCAAGTAAAATAACAAGGGAGACAAGAAAGAACTGACCCAAGGGCTCGGCAGGGAGGACCCACCACACACCCGAAAGATCTTAGAGCGCTTCCCTCCTTAGCCAGAGGCTGAGCTAAGGTATCCTCAGAAAGCGCTTGAGAGACGGAGCAAGAAAGCACAGGAATCCTGCTTTTTGGGGGTACCCCTTGAGTCCTATTTATATATTTTTGAAAACAGCCTGCAAATAGCCAACTCCCGCTATCCTGAACGACTATGTGCAGTCCAGGATGGACTACCAACAACATAACTCCACTATTTTGAAAGGCTATGGGCAGGCCAGCAGGGGCAAAACAGTAAAAAGTACCTCAGAGACCTGGACGAGCTCGGCCACCCCTGAAGATCCTGCTCGCATGCTGACTGCCGAGCTCCATAGGGCGACTGCGAGCTGGATACTGTGCTCGCCCTTCGATCTTCCTTCATTTGTCAAGCTCTGCTCAACGAAGCCCGAGCTTAGCTCGGCGAGTGCCGAGCTCGGGGTCGACGAACGCCGAGCTCGGCCTTTAGATTTCCCTGCCGAGCTCGCTTGTTGCTGAGCTCGCCTTGTAATACCCCCATCCATCCTATGGCATATAACAGAAGGTCCAGCTGAAACCCGATGCCATATACCACAGACAATCGGAAGGGTTACATAAGAATATCGAAACCATACAACTAAGACTACTCGCCCTACACAGAGCATTCTAGCGGAAGCTTTTAAACAGTTATAACGAACCCATAATTGAATAATCAACTATCATGAATGTCCACAACTACCACAGGAATGAAATAACAAATACAATGAAAGTATTTGGCCTTATGACCTTACAAGAGTTTCACTTAACAAGGTAGTGTTTTCCATACATCGGCTCGCAGGCCGGCCACACATGATAGAAATAAAATACAGCTATTGGCTTTGGCCTTCGAGGGCCAGCTCAGTAACTTGGGCTTCCGCCCGCTACTTGGTACTCGGCTCCGCAGCACCTGCAAGCAACATTCCACCGCATGGTGGCAAATAAAGTAACGGTCAGCCAAAGCGGACCAAATTATAACGATCCCGCCTCTTACTCGGGACGGCGGTGCTCCTTCCCTGCATTTTATTAGCCCAGGTAAACAATAAAGTACAAACATACTTCGCCACAGGTGTAGGCTCGCACGGCCAAACACCCTGTGCACTCAGGGTGTAACACCCCAAAATCCAGAAATTGGAAAAATTGGGTGACACGGCCTAGGACACGGGCGTGTCCCAGGGCGTGTCCTTCCTGGGTGAACAGTCGACGAGTGGTCGACAAAATTTGGTCGACGATCGTCGAGTGCTTAGGACACGGTCTATAACATGGGCGTGTCACAGGGCGTGTCAGCATGGTCGACGAACTCAACGTAAGCTGGGGCGTGTCTGGTGCCGTGTATGGGCACACGGTCTGAGACACGGGAGTGTCACATGCCGTGTGAGTCTCGAGTCGATTTTGATTTTGTGCAGCATGATGAACACGACCACATACACGGGCGTGTCTGGAGGCGTGTCGGGTGGCACGGCCCGTGATACGGGCGTGTCACATGGGCGTGTACTGGGCTAGATAAGTCGGTTGAGCACCGCTTTGGGAACACGGCCCGTGACACACACGCCGTGTCACAGGCCGTGTCAGGAAAAATTATGCTTTTGTGGCAAAATCGTGGCCGTCCGTGCCTACAGTTGGGATCCAAGGGCTGAGCTGCCTCCCTGCTTCCTTAAGGCCATGGATTGAGATGAAAGAACTCATTTCATACTTGGCTTTCATCTTTTTAATTCCTAGTGAGAGAAAGGGAGAGGAATAAGGAGGAGGAGGAAAGGGGCTAGTCATTGGTGGTGCTGCGGTTTTCCGACGAGAGATCCGAGGCCGGCATTGTGGAGGAAAAGCTGTTGCGGTTCTTCCTAGCCAGTTAGGAGCTCATGGCACCGAAGCGGTCTTCGATGGTAATGACCTTTCTTCCTAGCCATGTAAAGGCTTCCTTTTTGGCAAATGCATATGATTCCCCTACCAGAGGGTGGTTTGGTAAGGGAGATTTTGGGTAGATTCATGGAATCCCCAGTTGATGGGCATATAGATCCGAAAATGGAGTACGGAATAGGCATGCTGTGTGAAGCCTATCTAGACAGGTTGGTCTGAATTGGTGATGTTGCATACGAATCAGAGAAGACTCCGTGATAAACGTGTAGTTTAGGAGTCGACGGGTTCTACCTGTGAAGGAAGTAGCAGGAAGTACTGGAGTGGTAGTCCAGGAAATTACCTGTATAATTTTTGTGCTGCATGTGCTGTTGAGTTTTACCTGCGAAGAGCGTAGCAGGAAGTACTGGACCGAAAGTTCAGGAAAAGCCCTTTGTAATGCTTAATGTTCATAGGTGGTACCTATGAATGGAGTAACAGGAAGTACTGGCGTGGTAGCTAGGAAAGACCCCTGACATTGGTGATATTTGCGGTGTCATACCTGTGAAGAGAGTATCAGGAAGTACTGGTGTGCCCAGGAAAGACCCGTTGATGTGTGATACAAAATGGGTGTAAGAGAAATACCCAGGCTTGAATGCCAGAACAGGATCGGTGAAATCTACCCGCGCCTTTTCTTTAGGCGCGAGTAAGCCATACTCGGTGATGGCATGGCAATTTGAGCAACTGGTGGTGGAGGATCCGACCTGCGTTATGTCCGTCCGACGTGAGACCTGAAAGTGCAGTCTGTTGGAGCGTATAGCAAGAGTCTTAGGCCTGCGCGCCGTGATACAATGGGGGGCTACGGGCCAATCCAGGTTCACTAAGACTATAAAACTCCAGCTGCACGCCATGGAGTAAATGCTCAAGTGATTTGCCGTTGGGTTGCGACCCTGATACGGAGGTGGGAAACTGGTTCGCCGGTACACCAAGAATGTGCCCTGAGTGCATGGATCGTCGGGCTGGGTGGCTGACGATTGTGATGGCATATGTGCGTGAAAGCACCTTATATGTGAGATATATATACATGCTTGTGATATGCTATGCCTGCAGGGAAGAATACCACTGCCCCGAGAAAGGGGTGGGGTCATTATAATTTGGTCAGCTGAATGCTGACTGTTGCCTCTGTTTGCCACCCTTGTGTGGAATGTCCCTGTGTAGGTGCTGGATAGCCGAGCGGGACGCATAAGGGCTGAAGTCCATGCTGCCTTTGCTGCTGCCGTTGCTAGCCCTCGAAGGCTAAACGAAATGGAAATGTTATGTTTTCTTTTTATGTAGCCGGCCTGCGTGCCAATGTTTGAGGCCACTGTTTGGAAAGCCATGTAAGGACATAAGGCCAACTACCTGTATGTGTAAGACATTCCTATCATGTATAAAATGTGGAGTTTTTATATGTTGGACATTCAGGTGTGAAGTTCAAGTGTAGTGTTATAGGCTTCCGCTAGAATGCAATGTGTTAGGGTGCGCTGCGCTACTCTGGTATCACACCGTAACGTCACCGCCTGTTTTCTGGTCTATGCTGTGGGGCCCCGGCCAGACTTTCTAGTATATACTATGTGAACGGATGGGGTTATTACACTTTTGGTATCAGTTGTCTTGGTTTTTCCCTCTCGAAGTCGTGGTCGCCTTCTTTTGTGGGGTGGCGAGCACATGTCTGTGCAAACCAAGTTAACACAATTGAACTCCTGAATGTCCATGGTAGGAATGCAAATACATGTGTTTGAGGAACCTGCATGTTCCTAACCTGTTAATATTGCTTGTGTACTGTCGCTAATGTGTGTGTTGTCCACCTTTAGGTGACGCGGAGTGGTGTGGAGCAATTGGAGCCCCAGTAGTCTGATGAAAGTACGGCACCAGCCGAGGTGCCTACACCTCCGCCTTCTGCGGAAACTATACGATTAGTTGCTGAGGATGTATTTGCCATGATGCAAGCATAACCACTTGGGCAGGCGCAAGGGCAGGCGCAACCGACATTAAGGCCAGAACCTGTACCGGCTGTGAATCCTCGAGTAGCTGAGAAACAGTTAAAGCAGTTCATGAGTTTTCACCCGCCTACGTTCTTGGGAGTGGGATCTCCTGCGCAGGCTGAAGACTAGTTGTCGCGTGTCAAGAGGATTATGACGATGATTGGAACAGAGGAGCATCAGAAAGTCACTTTAGCCTCATTCTTGCTGGAAGGAGAGGCTCGTTTATGATGGGATGAGATTGAGCTACACCACTTGGCGGGTAGACCGTTGACACAAGTGTCCATGGAGGAATTTTCTCAGCTCTTCCTGGCGAAGCACCTCCCGGCGGCACAACGTATAGCCATGGAGAATGAATTCCAAAGGCTGACACAAGGAGAAGGCGGTGTGGAAGCTTACCTGCATGAGTTTACATGCTTGGGGTGGTATGCGGGTTCGATATTTGCTGATGAACAGAGAAAGACAAATAGGTTCTATGAAGGACTGCGGGACGAGTTGAGATTCTTGCTTTCTAGTTCTGTGAACCAAGGCTTCCAGGCATTAGTTGATACTGCCTGTGCGCTGGAAAAAGACATGAAAAAGGTGAAGGGGAAGAGGGCATTGGCTGTGACACAGCCGGAGTTTAAAGTGCCCCGACCGCCGAAGTCATTTTATAAGAATAAATGGGGCAAGAGGCCCAAGACGGCGAGACAAGCTCCTTCTTCGGTTGCATCGGGAGCACCGTAGGGGACCACTTCAAAGCTGGATACTCATATGTGCTTCACTTGTGGATGGGTGGGGCATATAGCCCGGGATTGTCGGGTGCCGCCAAAGAGTGAAAAGAAGGCGGGAGCGTCATATGCGGAAAAGGGCAAGGCAGTGGTGGAATCCTCTGCATCGCAGGCGCAGCCCTGGGTCTATAATCTTGGCCTACATGAGGCCATCAAGCAGAGTGACGTCGTCACAGTTTGTATGTGTGACATGATGGTCACAGGATTTGTGATGATTCGGAACACGCCGGTGCGAGCACTGTTTGATACAGGTGCATCACATTCTTTTCTATCTAAAGAGTTCATTGCGCGGCTTGGGATACCTAGTCGTGTGAAGACAGACAACGTCAGAGTGATGTTGACGAATGGTTGTATGATGCTTGCGGATCAAGCTTGCGATATGGCGGTGCAAATAGGAAGTCGGGAATTCTGCTTGACTGCATCTGTATTACCGATAACGAAATTCGACGTGATATTTTGTATGGATTGGCTCGCGGAGCAGCATGCCTTGATTGATTGCCAGTCCAAAGAGATCACGTTTGGTCAGAATACCGAGCAGGAGACGAGATTTGCGGGTATGCGAGGAGTTGGCGGGACGTTGATGTCTGCACTCCAAGTTGTCAGAGCTGTTCGGAAAGGCGCGGAGTAATACTTCATGCTAATTCAGGCTGTTGAGCCTAAGGACAGTGTGTGCAATGTTCCAATCGTGTCGGAGTTTACATATGTGTTTCCCAAGGATCTCCCTGGGCTACCACCCCAGCGAGAGATTGACTTCACGATCGAGTTGGTGCCAGGTGCGAAACCTGTGGCCCGCTCGCCATATCTCGTCGCGCCTAAGGAAATGACGGAGTTGAAAGTCCAATTGCAGGAATTGATGGAGCAGGGTTATATACGCCTAAACATGTCTCCTTGGAGTGCGCCTGTGCTTTTTGTGAAGAAGAAAGACGGTGGCTTGCGGTTATGTATTGATTACCGCGAACTGAATAAGCTGACCGAGACAAATAAATATCTGATTCCGCGGATTGATGAGTTGTTCGATCAGCTGGTGGGATCGACCGTCTATTCGAAATTAGACTTGAAGTCTGGGTACTACTAGTTGAGAATCCGGGAAGGTGACATTCCCAAAACCATATTTGGAACACGGTACGGGCACTATGAGTTCACGGTAATGCCGTTTGGGTTGTGCAATGCGCCCTCAGTATTTACGGACTTGATGCACCGAATATTCAGAGAGTACCTGTATCTGTTCGTGATAGTATTAATTGATGATATCCTGGTGTACTCGAGATCGGAAGCCGATCATGAGAAGCACTTGCGGTTGGTGTTGAATACATTGAGGCAGAATCAGCTCTACGCCAAGTTGTCGAAGTGCGGGTTTTGGCTAACGTCAGTGACATTTCTAGGCCATGTGGTGAGTGGAGCTCGCATAGCAGTGGATCCATCAAAGATAAAGGACATACAGGAGTGGCTGGTGTTGTCTTCAGTGGCCGAAGTCAGGAGCTTCCTTGGACTAGCGGGCTACTATCGAAGATTTGTTGAAAACTTCGCGCGGATTGCTTTGCCGCTAACCACGCTGACAAGAAAAGATCAGAAGTTCGTTTGGATGCCAGCGTGCGCACGAGATTTTGAAGAGCTGAAGGTTCGGTTGACCACGACGCATGTGTTGTCATCGCCATGTGGTACCAATGGGTTTGTAATCTACAGTGATGCCTCAGGGAGCGGCTTAGGCTGCGTTCTTCTGCAAAATGGAAAAGTGATCGCTTATGGCTCACGCCAGCTAACGGGGCATGAGCGAAACTATCTCATCCATGATTTAGAATTGGCGGCGGTAATCTTTGCACTAAAGCTGTGACGACACTATCTTTATGGAGTGAAAGTGGAGATCTATACAGACCACAAAATCCTAAAGTACCTGTTGGAGCAGAATGACCTGAATATGCGACAACGAAGGTGGTTGGAGCTCCTCGGGGACTACACCTTTGAGATTCATTATACTCCCGGGAAGGGGAACGTAGTCGCAGATGCCTTGAGTCGGAGAGCTCCGGTAAGGGCAAGCTGGTTGCAGAGGCATGATGAACGTCTCATCCAGGAGTTGGAAGCGCTGGAGATCTCGTGTGTTGACAAGAATGCTATAGCCGATACATGTCTGAACTGGACGGAGGTACAGTGTGACCTTGCAGACTGGATTCGACGAGCAATGGGATTAGATGAAGATCTCTTACGCTATGTTAAAGAAGGGACATATGGCAAATTCTCCTGGAATGACGGTCTTTTGTGGAAAGAGGGCCGTTTGTGCGTCCCGAATTTGGGTAAATTGAGGAAAGAACTGATGTATGAAGCACATTATATGAAGTACCCAATCCACCTTTGGAGCACGAAGATGTTCAGGGATATGAAAAAGCTGTTCTGGTGGCCAGGGCTCAAGAAAGATGTTGCTCATTATGTGGCCAAATGCCAAACTTGTGCTATGGTGAAGGCGGAATGCCAGAAGCCGGGCGGCTATTTGAAGTCATTGCCTATTCCAGAATGGGAGTTTGACGATATTTGCATGGATTTCATACACGGGTTACCGAGATCTCAATAAGGAAATGATTCCATCTGGGTGATTGTCGATCGGCTAACAAAAGTGGCACACTTCCTACCGAACAGACGGGATGATTCAGTGGAAACTTTGGCAAAGTTGTATGTTGACCAGATTGTACGGCTACACGGTGTTACCCGGAGCATCGTAAGTGATCAAGACGGGCGGTTCACATCGAATGACTGGAGGCTAGTTCATCAATTGTTGGGCACAAAGTTGACATTCAGTACGACCATTCATCCCCAAACGGATGACCAAACTGAAAGGACCAACAGAACAATGGAAGACATGCTTCGGATGTGCGCCCTCGACTTCGGAAAGAGATGGGAAGATCATCTCTATATGGTGGAGTTCTCTTACAATAACAACTACCAAGCAAGCATCGACATGGCGCCGTATGAAGCTCTGTATGGACGAAAGTGTCATACTCCGTTAGCTTGGGTAGAAGCGGGCGAAGCCAGAGTTTATAGGCGTAATGAAGTCGATGAAGCAAACTCGACAATACGCACTATTCAGGAATGACTATTGATTGCTCAAGATCGACAAGCGAAATACTACAACGCCAAGCAACGGAACATGGAGTTCGCAGTAGGCGATTGGGTATACTTGAAGATCAAACCCTTCAAAGGCGTATCCAGGATTCGACGTCTGAAAAAGTTAAGTCCAAGATACCTTGGTCCATTTGAAGTGGTCGAGCGAGTTGGAGAAGCCGCATATCGGCTAGCTCTTTCGGCAGACTTGGGTGGATTGCATGATGTGTTTCACATCTCGGTGCTGCGGAAGGCCGTGAAAGATCTAACTCAGGTGATCAGGGATGATCAAGTGCCGGTGGAGTACGGGCTAACGACAAAGGTTAGGCCCATTCAGATCGAGGATCGAGTCGAGAAACAGTTACGGAACAAGACGGTTGGGATGGTTAAAGTCTGGTGGGACAATTGCGGCCGTAAGGAGCTTACATGGGAGCGAGAGCAGACCATGCGAGCTGAGTTTCCCGAACTTTTTGTGTAACAGCTATGCAGTGTGTATCGACTTGCATTGAAACTATCGTGAAATGAAAATCCTTCTATTTGCGTTCCTTACTTGGTGCAAATTTCGGGGATGAAATTTTTGTAAGGAGGGGGGGGGGGGGGGTTGTAACACCCCAAAATCCAGAAATTGGAAATATTGGGTGACACGGCTTGGGACACGAGCGTGTCCTTCCTGGGTGAATAGTCGACGAGTGGTTGACAAAATTTGTTCGACGATCGTCGAGTGCTTAGGACACGACCTGTGACACGGGCGTGTCACAGGGCATGTCAGCATGGTCGACGAACTTAACGTGAGCCGGGGAGTGTCTGGTGCCGTGTATGGGCACACGACATAAGACACGGGCATGTCACAGGCCGTGTGAGTCTCGGGTCAATTTCGATTTTGTGCAGCCTAATGAACACGGCCACATACACGGGCGTGTCTGAAGGCGTGTCGGGTGACACAGCCCGTGATACGGGCATGTCACATGCGCGTGTACTGGACTAGATAAGTCAGTTGAGCACCGCTTTGGGAATACGACCTGTGACACGCCCGTGTCACAGGCCGTGTTAGGCAAAATTATGCTTTTGTGGCAAAATCGTGGCTGTCCGTGCCTTCAGCTGAGATCCAAGGGCTGAGCTGCCTCCCTGCTTCCTTAAGGCCGTGGATTGAGATGAAAGAACTCATTTCATACTTGGCTTTCATCTTTCTAATTCCTAGTGAGAGAAAGGGAGAGGAAGAAGGAGGAGGAAAGGGTCTGGTCACTGGTGGTGCTGCGGTTTTTTGACGAGAGATCCGAGGCCGGCGTTGCGAAGGAAAAGCTGTTGCGGTTCTTCCTAGCCAGTTAGGATCTCATGACACTGAAGCGATCTTCGAGGGTAACGACCTTTCTTCCTAGCCATGTGAAGGCTTCCTTTTTGGCATATGCATATGATTCCCCCACCAGAGGGTGGTTTGGTAAGGGAGTCTTTGGGTGGATTCATGGAATCCCTAGTTGATGGGCATATAGATCCGGAAATGGAGTACAGAATAGGCATGCTGTGTGAAGCCCATCTGGACAGGTTGGTCTGGATTGGTGATGTTGCATACGAACCGAAGAAGTCTCCATGATAAACGTGTAGTTTAGGAGTCGACGGGTTCTACCTGTGAAGGAAGTAGCAGGAAGTACTGGAGTGGTAGCCCAGGAAATTACCCGTATAATGCTTGTGTTATTGGGTTTTACCTGCGAAGAGAGTAGCAGGAAGTACTGGACCGGAAGTTCAGGAAAAGCCCTTTGTAATGCTTAATGTTCATAGGTGGTACCTGTGAATGGAGTAACAGGAAGTACTGATGTTGTAACATCCCATTTCCAACTAGACCCCTAAGAATGGTTTTGGCCATGACTAGGTCATGACAAACCCTAGGAAGCCAGAAATGGGCCAGGAGATAGGGGACAAAAAGGTGGGAGATCATCATGGTCTGCAAATAGTAGAACTCTAAACAATGGCTTAGGATGACCATGGGCTACACCTTAACCCCAAGACCCTACCACAACACCCCTAATGCTTGGGAGACCCATTAGAGCCAAAAGGACCCATTAGGGTCAACCCAAGAGGCCCAGTTGACCAAGGTCAACCCTAGCCCTAAATGGGTCAACCTAGCCTACTTAGGGCCAACTGACCTACTCCTAGCCTAGAGGACCCCACCTATGCCCTCCTAACCCTAAAGTGAGGTCAATGGGTCACTAAGGACACATTGGGATCAGCCCTAGAGGCCAGGTTGACCCAAGTCAACTCAAGCCCTAACCTGGTCAAAGTACCCTTACTAAGGGTATGTGACCTCCAAGGTGCAGGGTAACCCTACATAACCCTACCTAGACCCTAAGGGAAGCCAATGGGCCACCCAGGACCCAATGAGGTCAACCCAGATGGTCAAATTGACCAGGTCAACCCTCATTTAGGTCAAGTCAAACTTAGCCCAAAAAGGGCTAACCCAAGCCCAAGCCACTTCTCCCTTAGGCTAAACCCATTCCCATGACCATCATAATCAAGTGGGCTGCATTTAGCTTGTGAGGTTGACTAGTCAACCATAGGTGACTGGGAGAGAGAAAGGAGCTCCCCTCCATGATAATGGAGGAGAGAGAAAATGAGGAAGAGGAAGGGGAAGTGAGAGGCCGACCAAGGAAGGCTAACAGCCACCAATTATGGCTGCAATCAACTCCTCTAGGAGAGAGGAGTTGATTCCAGCCGTTTCCCGGCCACCAAGGGGTGGGTTCAGCCCCCCTCCACACAACCCGAGCCACACCTTTAATGGTGTTAATGGCCATTGAAGAACCAGCCTCCCCTCTCCCCCAATTGTAATTTAAACACCTTCAGGGAGCCAAGGGGATCATTTTAGAGCGTTTAACTGGAGGAGACGAGCCATTCCACTGTGCAGTTGCAGAAGTCGAGCGCCGCCACCGTCGTCAATGGCATCCCGCCGCTCCTCACGCATCCAGGCCGCCAGGAAGGTCCTCCTCCTCTCCTTAACTCGCGGGTAGATCTTAGGACTCTTAAGGTTTAAGTTTCGGGCTCAGTTGAGCCCGATCGAATCCAGGAATTCTCAACGTTTCGGCAAGAAATCTTCTTGCTATAACCGCCGGAAAACGCCTCTCCGGCGGCAGAGCCGCCGCCTGGCGATAGCCACCACCTCAACGGAGGTGTTGGTGGCGGTGGCCGGCCGGGGAAGGGGCTGGATCGCCGGCGGCAGGGCTTGGAAGTGGCTCCAGGCGGCATGAATCCTGGCCGTCGGCTCAAGGAAGAAGATGAAGGGATTCCGTCCCTTTTGCTTCAAGATTCGTGCGGGCCTGAGATTAAACTATAGGAAATATTTTATATTAATGAAATTTTGTCATAGTTTTTGATATTATTGGTTTTAAACTTTAAAAATACTTAGGCTCATCTGGTGGAACATACTTCAACATGAAAGTTGTAGTCCTTTGAGTCTACTTTATTTTAAAATTAGTTTGAACCCATTTGGGTGTAAGGTCTGACCAAGGCACCCATTTTGGTGGGACATACCCTTAGGGCTAGGCAGTCATTAAATTGAGTGCCCACTCTTCACCCCTAGCCCAAATTAGTTGAAATTTTGGCAGAGAGTCTATCCTAGATATACCTAGGGCCTGCCCAAAAATGGGAATTTTTGGAGAAAATATTTCTATAGTTTTTGTAAATATTTAATAATTATTAAATAAATTAAATAGGTGCCCTAAACACCTCCAAACCCTCCCAAATTTTGGTGAGTGGTCCCTGGGTTCAAATTAGGTATCTGAATACAATTTCATTTAATTTGGATGTGTTTGGAATAGGTTTTGACCCAACCCTAACTATACCTTTATAAGGGCATTTTGGTCAAAAGGTGCACTTTTGGTTTTGAGTGACCAAATAACCTCAACAGAGGCTGAAATTTGGGCCACTGGCTTGTTATAGCACTTATCACCTCCCCAAGGAATATGAGGTAGAGAGGAATAGATTTGCCCTAAGTTCCTAGGTCAAACCCTAAGGAGGGATCTTTTGGCCTTGTGAAGGGTATGAGTCCTAAACACCTTGGATGAACTCTAAATTTTGCAAAGAGGTTTCTAGGATATATAGAACCCTCTGTTAAAAATATTAGCTAATTTTGAAAAGGATAGGGGCCCCAAAACCCTAACCCTAGCTTAGGTCCTAAAACTTGTAGTGTAGGTTTAGGTTAGCTAAACATCTTGAAACTTAACCAAATTTGGGTAGTGAGGGGATTAGGGTATTTTGAGCCTTTGATAATTTACTTGAGGAATTTTGGACAATATTTATAGCACTTCATTTGTAATCAATAGTAATGCCCTAATTAATATTTTGGCTATTGTGGTCCCACTGCCCATAGAGAGGGTATGAAACATGGGCAGAGTTAGTTTTAGGCTATAATAATCTTGTATGAATTTTGTTAGAATTTTTGGATATCTATTTAGGGCATCTACTTCACAAGTGCTTTATTTTGATTACATATTAAATAATTCTTGTCAGAGCCCATTACTTACTGAAAAATCATGAAACTTGCTGCATAGTGTTTGTAGCTCAATGTTATCATATAGGAATTTTTGTGGAAATATTTGATGACTGATTTGCATACTTTGTTCATTAACCCTTAAATTAGAAAGTTCATAAGAAAATCAAATATAGCCTTATTTACAAATGATAAATTATGAAACTTTTTCTAGGGTACTTGTAGTCCATCAAAATCATCCCTGAATTTTTGCTGAATTTTTGGAGGTATATTTTCTATAGAATCTTTTAAAATGACTTTTTATGGGGCATCTTTGAAATTAAATTTAAAGGCCTAAACCTTGCTGAAAAATTGGAAGACTTAGGATTTATAGTTGATTAGGCATTTTGTAATTATCATAAATTTAGTGGATTATTATCTTGTCTGAAAATGGTACTTCATGTTCAAACCTGGGCCTTTTGGGACGCTAGAATAAATAAATTAATTATCAGACAAATTAGGAAAATTATGGATTTCTGGATTTATGCTTCAAATGTCGTTTTAGACCTCTAATAATTATCATAAGGGTACTGGATGAGTATTTCATGTACTTCCCTTTTTACGGGTCATGTAGCTTAAGTGGTCTGCATATAGCAAAACTGCAGGATTTCATTTGGATGTGAATTAGGGCACGTATGATGGGTCTTGATGGGTTGCTGTAAGGACAAGTGGAATGGGCTGCATCTATGGAAGATGAGTGAGTAGGGTGTGGTTTTGTCTAGGTTTATAGGCGTCCGGGTCCGACGAAAGATCGTCCTACCCAAGGAGAGTTGGAGTCAAATTACCCTAGGATTAGCATATTGAAATATGAGAAATAATTGGTAAGGGAATCAACCAATAATAAAATAAGTACCTTGCGAAAGGGAACGCTGGGCGTAATCCCAACACAGTTCCTAGTGCCCCTTGAGAGCCCTTCACAGGGAATACCGGGGGCAGTCCTGGGTTAACGTAAACTGTTTTAACAAGCTGAAAAGAGTAACTTAGTAATTAGGGTTGCACATTCCACAACACAGATGGCACCGGATATTAGCTAGGAGCTTCGGCTCGGATGGTTAAAAGGTGGACTTTGGGTCCGGGGAGCTTCGGCTCGATTGTTTGAGACGGACGTGTTGGTCCGGGAAGCTTCGGCTCGGTTCTTGATTACGCTAATTTGCATGTGCATAACAGGAAAGGAAATTAAGGTGGCGGGTCTTCGGTATTGGAGGTTCGATGCACCGACGCCAATACATTGACTCGGCGAGTGTGGTTAGCACTTTGCCAACAGAAGTCCGGTGCGCCAGCCGGCAAGAGTACGCAGGAGTCCGCTTCGTGCACCAAGCGTTGAGGCGTACGATAGGTCTGACCGGTAGTGCTTTACTGGTTTAGAGGTGGGCGAGGCCCAACCCACCGCTTCCGTCTGCCACTACGGAGGTATCCTGGGAGGTTACGACTCCAAAAAGGGGGAACTAAAGGTCTGTGTGCACAGAGTCGGGTGTGTGTGTTGCACTTGCATGTCCATCATACCCACTTGCATGTCATAGCATATTCGTTACCTTTAACCTTGACACCTAAAGTATAAGTGGAATGGGACGCTTATACTTTAGGACCTGCTACACGACCCCTTGGTCTATAAGCTTGTGTGGGCAAGTTTATAAATTAAGGTTAATTTTGATATGTATAGTTACTGTTGTTTGACCACCGACACCCCAACGTATAAATCGGCATGGGATCTTTTATACGATGGGAGCCTTGCAGAAGACCCCTTGGCTTATGTGTTTTCACATAAGTAAAGGTTACATTTCATATTTCAGCTTATTGTCTTTATATGCCATAGAACTTGCTAGAATAGGACCGCTGCCATCTGCTTTTGATATTCTCCACCTTCAAGTCCTCCCCTTTCTTCCTCTTCGCTCGGTGCCTAGGAGCCGTGGGGGAAGGGGCGGGGGATGATAGGACTTAGTCTTTTAGACTAACGGTTTTCGAACCGCATCATTTAGGGGATCGCGGAGACCAGCATGAAGGAGCAGCCCCAGAGACCGGTGCGCTTGGAGGTGGGGCAGTCTAGCTCCGGAGTTCACACAACCGGGACCGTGAGTCTCGACCTTGAGTAGTCTTTCTGCTTCCGCATGAGTGATCTTTGTAGTGAGGATTTGATGTACCGGGCATAAGCCCGTTTTTGCTACTTTGATGTTTTATTTTGTGGACACTCCCATCGTGGAGTTATATTTATTATGACATATGATTCTCTATGGACTAATAGTTTACATTTACTTCTTGTGCTACTTTTCTGTGATCGAACTGGCCGACAGAATCGGCGCTTTGTGGTGATGACTCTTCAGAGCGTGAAGGAGTCACCGCAAAACGGCGGTTCTAGGCCTAAGACACCGGAGTCGAAAAAGAAAAAAAAGGGGGGTCTTACAAGTGGTATCAAAGCAGACCTCGATCGAAAAGTAACAGTCTACAACCCTAGGCCACCCCAGCGCGAGTTTAGTTTGGGGACAAACTAAGCAGCGGAAGCAGTGGTGTGCCCATATGGGGGATCACATGTAAATTGTCCACTTTTATTAGGTACTGAGTCGATTACGTACTAATGTAGTTCGTTTTGCAGCCCCCAGCTCAGCCCACCCCACAAGGTGGAGCTCAGCAGACTCCAGACATTGCACCACCTCCCATGGTCCCCACACCTTTCCTTCAGTCAGACATGGGGCAAACCCTTACAGCTATCCTTGAGGCCTTCCGGGCTCAGCAGGCTCCAGCCCAGCAGCCAAACCCAGGGGCCAACTGGATGAGCACCTTCCGAGGACTCTCTCCCCCGTCATACTTGGGGACAGAGTCGGCAGTGCGGACAGAGGAGTGGCTGGATGTTATGTACGAGATGTTGACCGGGATACGATGCCCTTGGGAGGAGAGGGTGGCCTTGGTGGTATCTTGCTTGGAGTCCCATGCTAAGAGGTGGTGGAAGATGCTGTTGGACACGACATATGCTGATAGGGAGATTGCAGAAATCACTTGGGAGGAATTCAGGGCCACGCTGCTGGAGCACTTTGTTCCGCAGTCGGCCAGGGACGAGTTGGAGGAGCGGTTCTTGCAGCTGAGGCAGGGCACCAGGACGGTGGTGGAGTACCACCGAGAGTTCGATCATCTGGCCCGATATGCGGGCTCTTACCAGCTGGACGAAGCAGGTTACGTCAAGAGATTCTACAAGGGCCTAAAAGAGGAGTTGAGGGAGGCCTTGCTATTTGTGTCTGACGGGCCTATCTCCCGGATTTTGGAGATGGCGAAGAGGATTGAGGCCGATTTGCACGCCACTCAGGGCCGGAAGCGGCAAGCGGAGGATCAGGGCCAGAGGGCCCGAAATGATCAGCGATGAGGCACCATACCAGATGGGAGGAGGACAGAGGAGCGGCCTCATCAGGAGGTGAGGCAGGAGCCGAGAGAGCAGGTGGTTTTGGCCCCTCAACCTCTCCGGATTCAGGAGATGCCGAGACCCGGGGGTATGGCGTATCCCCCGCCGGAGTGCTTCCATTGTCACCAGGTGGGACATCTCCGGAGAAACTGCCCTATGAGGGGGGCACCACCTCCAGCACTACAGGGTGGGCCACCTGCCCAGCATTTCGGAGGCCGAGGACGCGGCCGAGGACGTGGTTACCAGGGAGGCGACCGCAGACAGAACGGGGAGCAGATTTACGCTTTGGACTTAGCACAGCCCCGGAACCCGGACATGATTATTGCAGGAATGGTGATGGTGTGCGGCAAGCCTGCCCATACCCTGTTCGACACGGGGGCGTCGCACAACTTCGTGTCGGAGGATTTCGTCAAGGATCTGGACCAGATTCGACATTATATGGGATTACCCAGGAGGGTGTGTCTCCCCAATGGGATGGAGATCCAGTCCACAGAGAAGTGCCTCCTGGAGGTTACTATAGACGGGGTGACACTCGAGGCTCCGGCGACGATCCTGAGAATGCCGGACTTCGACCTTGTCTTGGGCATGACATGGCTTGTCTGGAACCATGCCCAGATTGACTGCCCGACAGGGAGGGTCGTGCTGAGACACGGCGACACTTATGCGACATTCGAAGGTACTACTCAGGTTTCCCGCCGTCTGCTTTCATCTATTCAGGCCGTTAAGGCTCACATGCAAGGGGACGAGGTATATCAAGTATTATTCGAGATGACTGAGGAGAAGGACCTGATTGCTAACATTCCGGTGGTTCGTGACTACGCCGATATCTTCCCAGATAAGCTGTCAGGACTGCCTCCGCATAGGGAGAAGGACTTTCATATTCAGTTGGTACCAGGGGCTAAGCCGGTATCCAAGGCCCCTTATCGGATGGCCCCGAAGGAGTTGGCGGAGTTTCGGACACAGTTGCAGGAGCTGGTGGAAGCAGGATTTGTCAGGCCGAGCTCCTCATCATGGGGAGCTCCTGTCCTATTCGTGAAGAAGAAGGACAGCACTCTACGCCTATGCATTGACTATCGAGCACTAAACAGGCTGACCGTCCGAAATACCTATCCGCTCCCCTGGATAGACGAGTTGTTCGATCAACTGGAGGGAGCCTATTATTTCTCGAAACTGGACTTGAGGTCAGGCTACTACCAGCTGCGGATCCAGGAGGAGGATATTCCGAAGACGGCCTTTAGTAGCAGATACGGACTGTATGAGTTCATCGTGATGCCCTTCGGGCTCACGAATGCTCCGTCGGCATTTATGAGCCTCATGAACCGGGTCTTCGAGGCTTATTTGGATGTGTTCGTCATAGTATTCATAGACGACATCCTTATCTATTCTAAGATGGAGGAGGAGCACACACGACATCTGGCATTGACCTTGGAAAGACTGCGGGAGCATCGCCTTTATGCGAAGTTCAGCAAGTGTCAGTTCTGGCTGAAGGAGGTGGCTTTCTTAGGCCACATTATCAGCGGAGTCGGGCTGGCAGTGGACCCGGCAAAGATTCAGGCTATTTCGGATTGGCCGCAGCTGAAAACAGCCACCGACGTACGGAGTTTTCTAGGACTTGCCAGTTACTATCGGAAGTTCGTGGAGGGATTCTCTCGAATCGCCCTCCCGCTCACATCCTTGACGAAGAAGGAGGTACCGTTCGTATGGACCCCGCAGTGCCAGACAGCTTTCCAGGAGCTGAAGGATCGGCTGACCTCGGCTCCCATTCTTACTCTCCCCTCGGGGAGGGAGGGATTTCAGGTCTACACCGACGCATCATATCAGGGGATGGGAGCAGTACTGATGCAGAACGGACACGTCATAGCTTATGCTTCCCACCAGCTGAAGACCCATGAGAAGAACTACCCAGTGCATGACCTGGAGATGAGAGCAGTTGTATTCACACTAAAGATATGGCGGCACTACCTTTATGGAGTCCACTGTGATATATACTCCGATCATAAGAACCTTAAGTACGTGGGCACGCAGAAGGAACTGAACATCAGGCAGAGGCGGTGGGTGGAGTTTCTATCCGACTATCAGTACAAGATGCACTATCACCCGGGGAAGGCGAACGTGGTAGCAGATGCACTGAGTCGGAGAGCCGCCACAGCAGGAGCAGAGCCTCAGTTGATGTCTATGGAGCTGCTGCAGAGACTAGAGGACATGCACATTACTCTGGTGTCGTCTGATGATCCTGAGCTCTATGAGGAGTACTTGGCCGCGATGGGCGTTACCGATGACATCAGAGACCGAGTCAGAGAAGGGCAGAGGCAGGATGCCAAGTTAGAGCCCATCTTCCAAGCTCTGGAGGCAGGCGCTGCAGGAGATTACACACTGAGGGACGACCTGGTGTGCTTCAGAGGACGAGTGTATATACCGGAGGGAGGCCAGATCCGGGAGGATATTATGACGGAGGCGCACTGCAGCCGGTATTCTGTACACCCGGGGATCACAAAGATGACGGCTGATTTGAAGAAGACGATGTTCTGGCCGGGCATGAAGAAGGATGTCTCTTACTTCATGACCCATTGTGAGGCATGTCAGCTAGTGAAGGCGGAGTGCAGGAACCCCGCAGGATTATTGCAGCCACTCCCGGTGCCGGAGTGGAAGTTTGATGACATAGCCATGGACTTCATACATGGGCTTCCCCGGTCTCGGACAGGGAATGACTCGATCTGGGTAATCGTTTATCGATTGACCAAGGTGGCTCGATTTATACCGATCAGGAAGGACGATTCAGTAGGAGTACTGGTGCGGAAGTTTGTGGAGCAGTTCATTCGTTATCATGGCGTGCCCAGGACGATAGTGTCGGATCGGGATGGCCGGTTCACCTCCAGGGGGTGGAGATCCGTGCAAGCTTACTTAGGCACGCGATTGACCTTCAGTACTGCATTTCATCCCCAGACAGACGGGCAAACAGAACGCACCAACCGGACACTGGAGGACCTTTTGAGGCTATGCATCTTGGACCGCGGGGAACCGTGGGAGAAACTCTTACCCCTGGTCGAGTTCTCCTATAACAACAGCCACCAGTCCAGCATCAGGATGGCGCCTTACGAAGCCTTGTACGGGAGGAGATGCCGGACCCCGCTTTCTTGGGTTCAGAACGAAGATCCGAAGGTGTTGGGGTTAGAGTTTGTTGAAGACACCGAGGCATAGGTGAGGCTGATCAGAGACAGGATGCTAGAGGCGCAGAGCAGACAGGCCAAGTACTATGACGCCCGGCATCGGCATGTGGAGTTCCAGGTGGGGGACCGGGTGTTTCTGAAGATCCGGCCCATGCATGGAGTCTCGCGGGTGCGTGGTCGGAGGAAGAAGCTCAGCCCTAGGTACATGGGCCCTTACAGGATCCTGGAGCGGATCGGACCCCTAGCCTACCGGCTGGAGTTACCACCAGAGCTGGAAGCGCTGCACGACGTCTTCCATATTTCTTCTTTGAGGAGGGCTCTGCTACGCCCGGAGCAGCAGATTTTGACCACCGAAGGGCCGGTAGCTTCAGACCGGTCGGTTCGTTTGGAGCCAGTGAGGATCGACGACCGAGGAGTACGGGTCTTGCGACGCAAGAAGGTCCCACTAGTTAAGGTCCTGTGGAGGAACCACGACCAGGAGGAGCATACCTGGGAGCCGCAGGACCTGATGTGACAAAGATACCCCGAGCTATTCAGTCAGGTATACCTCTCAGACCCCTCAAGATGTTAATTTATTTTTCCTGCTTTAAATTTACTAAGGGCTGCTCTAGGCAGATAGAGGCTTATCTTTTGTTTATTGGGGGCTTATCCTTGTTTATTGGGATCTTGGTCTGCCGATTGGGCGAAGTGGTCATAGATCTAGGTTTTCCTTTAAACCTAGATTAGCAAACAAGCCGCTATGCTGGGATGTTACAAGGTTCTTGTCTTCGGTAGTAAGTCCCGTAGGCTCAACCTTGATTTCGGGGATGAAATCTTTGTTTTGTTTATTGGGATTTGTAACATCCCATTTCCAACTAGACCCCTAAGAATGGTTTTGGCCATGACTAGGTCATGACAAACCCTAGGAAGCCAGAAATGGGCCAGGAGATAGGGGACAAAAAGGTGGGAGATCATCATGGTCTGCAAATAGTAGAACTCTAAACAATGGCTTAGGATGACCATGGGCTACACCTTAACCCCAAGACCCTACCAAAACACCCCTAATGCTTGGGAGACCCATTAGAGCCAAAAGGACCCATTAGGGTCAACCCAAGAGGCCCAGTTGACCAAGGTCAAACCTAGCCCTAAATGGGTCAACCTAGCCTACTTAGGGCCAACTGACCTACTCCTAGCCTAGAGGACCCCACCTATGCCCTCCTAACCCTAAAGTGAGGTCAATGGGTCACTAAGGATACATTGGGGTCAGCCCTAGAGGCCAGGTTGACCCAAGTCAACTCAAGCCCTAACCTGGTCAAAGTACCCTTACTAAGGGTATGTGCCCTCCAAGGTGCAGGGTAACCCTACATAACCCTACCTAGACCCTAAGGGAAGCCAATGGGCCACCCAGGACCCAATGGGGTCAACCCAGATGGTCAAATTGACCAGGTCAACCCTCATTTAGGTCAAGTCAAACTTAGCCCAAAAAGGGCTAACCCAAGCCCAAGCCACTTCTCCCTTAGGCTAAACCCATTCCCATGACCATCATAATCAAGTGGGCTGCATTTAGCTTGTGAGGTTGACTAGTCAACCAGAGGTGACTGGGAGAGAGAAAGGAGCTCCCCTCCATGATAATGGAGGAGAGAGAAAATGAGGAAGAGGAAGGGGAAGTGAGAGGCCGGCCAAGGAAGGCTAACAGCCACCAATTATGGCTGCAATCAACTCCTCTAGGAGAGAGGAGTTGATTCCAGCCGTTTCCTGGCCACCAAGGGGTGAGTTCAGCCCCCCTCCACACAACCCGAGCCACACCTTTAATGGTGTTAATGGCCATTGAAGAACCAGCCTCCCCTCTCCCCCAATTGTCATTTAAACACCTTCAAGGAGCCAAGGGGATCATTTTAGAGCGTTTACCTGGAGGAGACGAGCCATTCCACTGTGCAGTTGCAGAAGCCGAGCGCCGCCGCCGTCGTCAATGGCATCCCGCCGCTCCTCACGCAT
Organism: Platanthera guangdongensis; assembly: GCA_039583875.1. Lineage (NCBI taxonomy): Eukaryota > Viridiplantae > Streptophyta > Magnoliopsida > Asparagales > Orchidaceae > Platanthera > Platanthera guangdongensis. The sequence continues at coordinate 82,857,255 of CM077152.1, read as the reverse complement.
CTAGGCCGCCAGGAAGGTCCTCCTCCTCTCCTTAACTCGCGGGTAGATCTTAGGACTCTTAAGGTTTAAGTTTCGGGCTCAATTGAGCCCGATCTAATCCAGGATTTCTCAACGTTTCGGCAAGAAATCTTCTTGCTATAACCGCCGGAAAACGCCTCTCCGGCGGCAGAGCCGCCGCCTGGCGATAGCCACCACCTCAACGGAGGTGTTGGTGGCGGTGGCCGGCCGGGGAAGGGGCTGGATCGCCGGCGGCAGGGCTTGGAAGTGGCTCCAGGCGGGATGAATCCTGGCCGTCGGCTCAAGGAAGAAGATGAAGGGATTCCGTCCCTTTTGCTTCAAGATTCGTGCGGGCCTGAGATTAAACTATAGGAAATATTTTATATTAATGAAATTTTGTCACAGTTTTTGTTATTATTGGTTTTAAACTTTAAAAATACTTAGGCTCATCTGGTAGAACATACTTCAACATGAAAGTTGTAGTCCTTTGAGTCTACTTTATTTTAAAATTAGTTTGAACCCATTTGGGTGTAAGGTCTGACCAGGGCACCCATTTTGGTGGGACATACCCTTAGGGCTAGGCAGTCATTAAATGAGTGCCCACTCTTCACCCCTAGCCCAAATTAGTTGAAATTTTGGCAGAGAGTCTATCCTAGATATACCTAGGGCCTGCCCAAAAATGGGAATTTTTGGAGAAAATATTTCTATAGTTTTTGTAAATATTTAATAATTATTAAATAAATTAAATAGGTGCCCTAAACACCTCCAAACCCTCCCAAATTTTGGTGAGTGGTCCCTGGGTTCAAATTAGGTATCTGAATAAAATTTCATTTAATTTGGATGTGTTTGGAAAAGGTTTTGACCCAACCCTAACTATACCTTTATAAGGGCATTTTGGTCAAAAGGTACACTTTTGGTTTTGAGTGACCAAATCACCTCAACAGAGGCTGAAATTTGGGCCACTGGCTTGTTATATCACTTATCACCTCCCCATGGAATATGGGGTAGAGAGGAATAGATTTGCCCTAAGTTCCTAGGTCAAACCCTAAGGAGGGACCTTTTGGCCTTGTGAAGGGTATGAGTCCTAAACACCTTGGATGAACTCCAAATTTTGCAACGAGGTTCCTAGGATATATAGAACCCTCTGTTAAAAATATTAGCTAATTTTGAAAAGGATAGGGGCCCCAAAACCCTAACCCTAGCTTAGGTCCTAAAACTTGTAGTGTAGGTTTAGGTTAGCTAAGCATCTTGAAACTTAACCAAATTTGGGTAGTGAGGGGATTAGGGTATTTTGAGCCTCTGATAATTTACTTGAGGAATTTTGGACAATATTTATAGCACTTCATTTGTAATCAATAGTAATGCCCTAATAAATATTTTGGCTATTATGGTCCCACTGCCCATAGAGAGGGTATGAAACATGGGCAGAGTTAGTTATAGGCTATAATAATCTTGTATGAATTTTGTTAGAATTTTTGGATATCTATTTAGGGCATCTACTTCACAAGTGCTTTATTTTGATTACATATTAAATAATTCTTGTCAGAGCCCATTACTTACTGAAAAATCATGAAACTTGCTGCATAGTGTTTTTAGCTCAATGTAATCATATGAGAATTTTTGTGGAAATATTTGATGAATGATTAGTATACTTTGTTCATTAACCCTTAAATTAGAAAGTTCATAAGAAAATCAAATATAGCCTTATTTACAAATGATAAATTATAAAACTTTTTCTAGGGTACTTGTAGTCCATCACAATCATCCCTGAATTTTGTCTGAATTTTTGGAGGTATATTTTCTATAGAATCTTTTAAAATGACTTTTTATGGGGCATCTTTGAAATTAAATTTAAAGGCCTAAACCTTGCTGAAAAATTGGAAGACTTAGGATTTATAATTGATTAGGCATTTTGTAATTATCATAAATTTAGTGGATTATTATCATGTCTGAAAATGGTACTTCATGTTCAAACCTGGGCCTTTTGGGACGCTAGAATAAATAAATTAATTATCAGACAAATTAGGAAAATTATGGATTTCTGGATTTATGCTTCAAATGTATTTTTAGCCCTCTAATAATTATCATAAGGGTACTGGATGAGTATTTCATGTACTTCCCTTTTTACGAGTCATGTAGCTTAAGTGGTCTGCATATAGCAAAACTGCAGGATTTCATTTAGATGTGAATTAGGGCACGTATGATGGGTCTTGATGGGTTGCTGTAAGGACAAGTGGAATGGGCTGCATCTATGGAAGATGAGTGAGTAGGGTGTGGTTTTGTCTAGGTTTATAGGCGTCCGGGTCCGACGAAAGATCGTCCTACCCAAGGAGAGTTGGAGTCAAATTTACCTAGGATTAGCATATCAAAATATGAGAAATAATGGGTAAGGGAATCAACCAATAATAAAATAAGTACCTTGCGAAAGGGAATGCTGGGCGTAATCCCAACACAGTTCCTAGTGCCCCTTGAGAGCCCTTCACAGGGAATACCGGGGGCAGTCCTGGGTTAACGTAAACTGTTTTAACAAGCTGAAAAGAGTAACTTAGTAATTAGGGTTGCACATTCCACAACACAGATGGCACCGGATGTTAGCTAGGAGCTTCGGCTCGGATGGTTAAAAGGCGGACTTTGGGTCCGGGGAGCTTCGGCTCGATTGTTTGAGACGGACGTGTTGGTCCGGGAAGCTTCGGCTCGGTTCTTGATTACGCTAATTTGCATGTGCATAACAGGAAAGGAAATTAAGGTGGCGGGTCTTCGGTATTGGAGGGTCGATGCACCGACGCCAATACATTGACTCGGCGAGTGTGGTTAGCACTTCGCCAACAGAAGTCCGGTGCGCCAGCCGGAAAGAGTACGCAGGAGTCCGCTTCGTGCACCAAGCGTTGAGGCGTAAGATAGGTCTGACCGGTAGTGCTTTACTGGTTTAGAGGTGGGCGAGGCCCAACCCACCGCTTCCGTCTGCCACTACGGAGGTATCCTGGGAGGTTACGGCTCCAAAAAGGGGGAACTAAAGGTCTGTGTGCACAGAGTCGGGTGTGTGTGTTGCACTTGCATGTCCATCATACCCACTTGCATGTCATAGCATATTCATTACCTTTAACCTTGACACCTAAAGTATAAGTGGAATGGGACGCTTATACTTTAGGACCTGCTACACGACCCCTTGGTCTATAAGCTTGTGTGCGCAAGTTTATAAATTAAGGTTAATTTTGATATGTATAGTTACTGCTGTTTGACCACCGACACCCCAACGTATAAATCGGCATGGGACTTTTTATACGATGGGAGCCTTGCAGAAGACCCCTTGGCTTATGTGTTTTCACATAAGTAAAGGTTACATTTCATATTTCAGCCTATTGTCTTTATATGCCATAGAACTTGCTAGAATAGGACCGCTGCCATCTGCTTTTGATATTCTCCACCTTCAAGTCCTCCCCTTTCTTCCTCTCCGCTCGGTGCCTAGGAGCCATGGGGGAAGGGGCGGGGGATGATAGGACTTAGTCTTTTAGACTAACGGTTTTCGAACCGCATCATTTAGGGGATCGCGGAGACCAGCATGGAGGAGCAGCCCCAGAGACCGGTGCGCTTGGAGGTAGGGAAGTCTAGCTCCGGAGTTCACACAGCCGGGACCGTGAGTCTCGACCTTGAGTAGTCTTTCTGCTTCCGCATGAGTGATCTTTGTAGTGAGGATTTGATGTACCGGGCATAAGCCCATTTTTGCTACTTTGATGTTTTATTTTGTGGACACTCCCATCGTGGAGTTATATTTATTATGACATGTGATTCTCTGTGGACTAATAGTTTACATTTACTTCTTGTGCTACTTTTCTGTGATCGAACTGGCCGGCAGAATCGGCGCTTTGTGGTGATGACTCTTCAGGGCGTGAAGGAGTCACCGCAAAACGGCGGTTCTGAGCCTAAGACCCCGGAGTCGAAAAAGAAAAAAAAGCGGGGGGGGGGGGGGGGGGGTCTTACAGACGTGGTAGCCAGGAAAGACCCCGGACATTGGTGATATTTGCGGTATCATACCTGTGAAAAGAGTAGCAGGAAGTACTGGTGTGCCCAGGAAAGACCCGCTGATGTGTGATACAAAATGGGTGTAAGAGAAATACCCAGGCTAAATGCCAGAACAGAATCGGTGAAACCGACCCGCGCCTTTTCTTTAGCCGCGAGTAAGCCGTACTCTATGATGCCAAGGCGATTTGAGCAATGGGGGGGGTGGGGGTGGAGGATCCGACCTGCGTTATGTCCGTCCGACATGAGACCTGAAAGTGCGGTCTGTTGGAGCGCATAGCAAGAGTATTAGGCCTGCACGCCGTGATACAATGGGGGGCTACGGGCCAATCCCGGTTCACTAAGACTATAAAACTCTGGCTGCACGCTATGGAGTAAATACTCAAGTGATTTGTCGTTGGGTTGCGACCCTGATACGGTGGTGGGCAACTGGTTCACCGGTACACCAAGAATGTGCCCTGAGTGCACGGATCGTCGGGCCAGGTGGCTGACGATTATGATGGCATGTGTGCTTGAAAGCACCTTATATGTGAGATATATATACATGCTTGTGATATGGTATGCCTGCAGGGAAGAATACCACTGCCCCGAGAAATTTGGTAAGCTGAATGCTGACCGTTGCCTCTGTTTGCCACCCTTGGGTGGAATGTCCTTGTGCAGGTGCTGGAGAGCCGAGCGGGACGCATAAGGGCTGAAGTCCCTGCTGTCTTTGCTGCTGCCGTTGCTAGCCCTCGAAGGCTAAACAAAATGGAAATGTTATGTTTTCTTTTTATGTGACCGGCCTGCGTGCCAATGTTTGAGACCACTGTTTCGAAAGCCCTATAAGGCCATAAGGCCAACTACTTGTATGTGTAAGACATTCCTATCATGTATAAAATGTGGAGTTTTTATATGTTGGACATTCAGGTGTGGAGTTCAAGTGTAGTGTTATAGGCTTCCGCTAGAATGCAATGTGTTAGGGTGCGCTGCACTACTCTGGTATCACACCGTAACGTCATCACCTATTTTGTGGTCTATGCTGTGGGGCCCCGACCGGACCTTCTAGTTTATACTATGTGAATGGATGGGGTTGTTACACAGGGCACATTAACAGTGAATCCGGTCAATTCCGTGGCTTCACCACCATCCCCGGGATGGCAATAATGCGAGCATTTTAGCCTTTCTGACCATTATCTAAGGCTCCCGACTATGACAACGGCCAATCCCTCTATGGGTCTCTCGCACCGAACCACATAGCCTGGGTCCGATTCCACTTGCCCGTTGCTCACACCACATAGTCACCTTAAGACGTACACATGAGCCAAGCTTCTCTCGGATCCCGCCACAATTCCAAACATCACATAACCTAGTTATGTACAAGGTTGGCTCCCCGGCCGCCAAATTAGCAGAATTACGTTTCCGCTCAGTTTTCCGGGTGCGCCTTGGGGTTAATCCCCAAGGATACCTGTTTCAATCTACCGCGTAGAAACCCAAAAACACAAAACATGGAGTATTCTCCGGCAAACCATACATAATGCAACATCACCGATCCAGACCAATACGTCCGGGTAGGCTTCACACACAATGCCTATGTCCGTACTTCGATTCCGGACTCTATATACAACACAAGGGGGACTTTTCCCGTCAACTCCAAGGAACACCACACACTCACCGCACACTCGCAGGAGCGAGATTCTCTATGCAAAAGAAGGAGAGCTTCACATGCTCAAGTAGAGAATCGTTACCCTTGTAATACGCTTTTGCGCCATGGAAAAACTATACAGATAGAAGGCTTCGCAATGGAATTTCCTCCGCGTATCCGCTCTCGGTTCTCAAATCATTGCTCCGATGCTCCGCCGGCGTCCGAAAACCTCCCCTTTCTTCCTCCTTGCTCTCTCCTCTCTCAAACTCCTTAGAAGATGAAAGCTAAAGAGAAAATGAGGAGTTAATCCCTCATTCTTGGCCTTAACACAGCAAGAACACACCTGGGCCGTTGGATCTTAATTAAAGAAAACGAACGGCTCAGATTTGCCCAACAATCCTCAAACCTGGGCCGAACACGGCCTCGCACATGGTCATATCCCAGGACGTGTGCCTCGATCCAGACACGATCGTCGAGCGCAGAAGAGGACATGGGTCGAGACACGCCCGTATCTCAGCCTGACACGCCCGTGTCGGTTTCCGACACGCCCGTGCACTAGGGCCGTGTCACCAGTAACCGCCACGACAACCGACACGACTCTTGGGAATACAGGTGGTGACACGGGTATGCACACGCCCGTATCATTTGACACGCCCGTGTCACGCTGCCATGCTTCCTGCCGTTTCCTTCTCTGGACACAACCGACAAACACAAAGAACCACACGGCCTTGGATACGCCCGTGTCCTAGGCCGTGTAACCCTATACAGGCACCAAAAATTCTCTTGGACACGACCAACTCAGTTACGATTTTCGGGGCGTTACAAATCTCCCCCACTTAAAGAATTTTGTCCCGAAATTATGTAAAGGTACACAAAATTTTAAATGTTACCTGAGTGGAATAACTCGGGGTATTCTTCCATCATAGTCTGCTCTCCCTCCCAAGAAAGCTCCCCACGTTAACAGTTATCCCAACTGACTCTGACCATTCAGATTTCCTTGTTGCGGAGTCATTTAACCTCAAAATCTTCAATGCATACTCGCATGACCTTTGTCGTCAACCCGCAATCAACCGACACTTGATCGACCGCAACGACTTGCGAAGGCTCTTGCACCGCCTTCCGCAACACCGATACGTGGAACACATCATGCAACCCACTCAACTCCACTGACAGCTTCAATCGATACGCTGCTTCGCCAACACCCTCCAGGATTTCAAACGGTCCAAGGTATATCGGACTTAGCTTCTTCAAGCGTCGAACCCACGAAACACCCTTGAACGGCTTGATTTTCAAATACACCCAGTCGCCAAAACTGAACTCCACGTTCCTATGCTTGGCATTATAGTATTTTGCCTGCCTATCTTGAGCGATCTTCAACCTTTCCTGAACTGTACGTATCATTGAAGTGGCGTCTTTCACCGCTTGACATTTGTATAGCTTCGATTCACCTGTCTCCAACCAAGACAATGGCGTGCGACACTTTCTCCCATACAAGGCCTCGAAAGGTGCCATTCCAATACTTGCTTGATAGCTATTGTTATATGCAAACTCCACCATGTACATGTGATCTTGCCACTGCTTTCCTAAATCCAGGACACACATGCGAAGCATGTCCTCCATCATCCTGTTGGCCCTCTCGGTCCGACCATCCGTCTCTGGATGAAAGGCTGTGCTGAAAATCAACTTAGTTCCCAACAGACTATGCACCAGCCTCCAGTCATTCGATGTGAAGCGTCCATCTCGGTCACTAACAATAATGCGGGGCACACCATGCAATCGAACAATATTATCCACATAGAGTTTGGCTAACTTTTCCACTGGATCTTCCTTCCTGTTTGGGATGAAATGTGACACCTTTGTCAATCTATCCACGACCACCCAGATGGCGTGTTTCCCCTCGCGACTTTGGCAAACCATGCACAAAATCCATAGAAATGTCGTCGAATTTCCACTCCGGGATAGGTAGGGACTTCAAGAAACCTCCGGGCTTCTGACACTCCGCCTTTACCAAGGCACACGTCTGGCACTTGGCCACATAAAGTGCTACATCCTTCTTCAATCTTGGCCACCAGAAAAACTTTTTCATGTCCTTATACATCTTCCTGCTCCCCGGGTGGATTGAGTACTTGGTATGATGAGCCTCGTACATCAACTCCTCCCAAAGATTATCCACAATAGGGATGCATAGGCGACCGTCCCTCTTTAGCAGTCTATCCTCAACAACAAATTGGGAATTTGACCCATCCAAAGATTCATCTAAGATCTGCTTCATGCTGCTATCCTGAACCAAGGCCCGCCTAACTCTATCAGCTAGGACATACTGCACCTCTGTCCAAAACAATTTCGCCTCGGCACTAGAATGCTTGTCGACGCAAGTTATCTCTAATGCCTCCAAATCACGGACTAACCTCTCATCATGTACCGACAACGAGTTGGCCTGCGTAGGAGCCCTGCAACTCAATGCATCTGCCACTGCATTTTCTTTCCCAGGAACATAATATATCTCGAAGGTGTAGTCCCCTAGGAACTCCATCCACCTCCACTGCCTCATGTACAAGTCCTTGTGATCCAACATATACTTCAGGCTTGGTGTAGATATCAACCTTCACACCGTACAGATAGTGCCTCCACAGCTTTAGAGCAAATATCACGGCTACTAACTCTAAGTCATGGACCGGATAATTCCGATCATGAACCTTCCATTATCTTGAACCATAGGCTATCATACTCCCATGCTGTAGCAGAACACAGCCCAAACCACTGCCCGAAGCATCACTATAGATTTCAAACCCTTCAGTCCCACTTGGCGAACATAAAATAGGCGCCGTGGTCAACCGCCTCTTCAATTCTTCAAAAGCCTGCTCGCACTCCAGCGACCACACAAACTTTTGATCCTTCCTTGTCAATGTCGTGAGTGGTAGCGCTATCCGCGAGAAGTTCTTTACGAAGCGCTTGTAGTAGCCGGCAAGCCCCAGAAAGCTCCGGACTTCGGCCACTGTAGTCAATACAGGCCACTCCCGTATCACCACTATCTTCACCGGATCAACTACTTTCCCTTCTCCACTAACAACATGACCAAGGAATGCTACCGAGGACAACCAAAATTCACACTTGGAGAACTTAGCATACAACTGATTTCTCCTCAACGTCTCCAACACCATGTGCAGATGCTTGTAGTGATCCTCCTCACACTGCGAGTACACCGGGATATCGTCGATAAATACTATCACGAAACGATCCAGGTACTCTCTGAACGTCCTGTTCATCAGATCCATAAACACGGATGGCGTATTGGTCAACCCAAACGACATGACCGTGAACTCGTAGTGCCCAAACCGCATGCTGAACGCTGTCTTTGGGATGTCGCTTTCCCTTATCCTCAGTTGGTATTAACCAGATTTCAGATCTAACTTCGAATATACTGTAGACCCAACTAACTAATCAAACATATCGTCAATCCTTGGAATCAAATACTTATTCTTCTCCGTAAGCTTGTTCAACTCCCCATAATCAATATAGAGTCGCAAGCTCCCATCCTTCTTCTTAACAAAGAGGACCGGTGCGCTCCAATGCGATGAACTTGGACACACATACCCTTGCTCCAACAACTCTTGCAGTTGCACCTTCAGCTCCGCCATCTCTCTTGGCGCTAACCGATACGAAGAGCGTGACACTGGTTTGGCACCCGGCACCAGCTCAATAGTAAAATCAATCTCCCACTGAGGAGGGGCTCCTGGGAGATCATCCGGAAACACATCAGGAAATTCAGACACAACTGGAATATTGCTCAAACTTAGCTTAGGCGTTGAAGTCTGCACTAATGTGACAAACAGCTCTGGCCCAGACCGAACTGCCTTTAACAGCTGAAGGACCGACATCAAAACCTTACCCGACCCCTTCATGCCCGCGAACGTAGTCTCCCGATCAGTATTCAGTCCCAGCTTAACCTCTTTTCGATTGCAATCAATGCATGCTCGCTGCTCCGAGAGCCAGTCCATACAAAAGATTACGTCGTACTCTACTAACGGCAGTACCAACGCTTACAAGACAAACTCCTGATCCCCAATCCATAACTTTACCTCGCAGACTCTATCCGCGCGCATTGAGCACCCATTGGGCAACATCACATCCAACATGCCTTTTTCCATCAAGGAAGGGACCCCGATGCGTGCTACAAATTTTTCGGACAAGAAGAAATGTGAAGCTCCTGTATCAAACAGGGCTCTCGCCGGATAATCGAAAATCAACACAAAACCTAACACCATCAAATATAAGATAACATATACAAAGGTAACAACTACATAAAGTTAAACTACTATAATTTAACTCATACCTGTCACCACGTCAGCTTGTTTTATAACCTCTTACAGACCAAGATTATATACTCTAGGCTGGGCTGGAGCATGGTGGGATGCGGTTGACTCCACCGCCTTCCCTTTCTCTTCGTAAGTTGCTCCAGGCTTTCTCTCGGAATTTGCGCGTCCGCTCGAACACTCACGAGAGAAATGACCCACCTTTCCACAGTTATAGCAAGCTCCTGGGACTCGACTTGTGGTTGCCCCCGCCGCACCAGACGAAGGGGCTGAGCTCGAAGTCTTGAGCTTCTTGTTCCATCTACGGTAACCCGACTTTGCATTTGGCACTTTGAACTTCGACTTCTTTTCCCCTGGGTCCTTCTTCTCTTGCACTTTCTTCACGACCGTTTCCAATGACCGGGCCGAGTTGACCAAGGCTAGGAAGCCCTGCGCCTTAGGCCCAGCAAGGAGAAGCTGTAGGTCGCCACGTAGACCCTCATAAAATCGGTTGGTCTTCCGCTCCTCTTCAGTAAATATAGCACCAGCATAACGACCCACCCGCGTAAACTCGTGGAGATACTCATCCACGCTTCTGCCTCCCTGAGTCAAACCAAGGTACTGATTATCCATCTCCAGCATCTGAGCAGAGAGTAGATATCTGTCCAAGAACAACCTTGAAAATTCCTCCATAGGCACATCAGCAAGTTACCTTCCCACTAAGATGTGAACCTCCAACTCATCCCACCACAGCCTTGCCTCACCAGCCAAAAGGAAGGTCTCTATGGTGGTCTTCTACCACTCAACAGTTTCTGTGGCCGTCAAGACCCTCTTTATCGTAGAGAGCCAATCCTCAGCTTGAGTTGGCATTACAACCCCATCGAACCTCGGAGGATTAAAGCTCATCACATGCTTGAGCTGCTTCTCCGTAGCTCTCCTTGGTGCTACCTGATTAACTATCACGCGCTCTACCACTCTCAGCTCTGCCGCCCTAATCGGTTCTTGCTCATTAACAGGTGGTACATGGTTCATTTGCCCTGCATGTTGGGCATTTATCATAGCAAAGACTGCTTCAGCAACCAATCTGATGATTTCCGCTGAAGGAGGTGTTGTAGGCACGTCCCTTGGTGCACTACTTTCCGCTGATTGTGGGCGTTTCGATTGCCCAGCACCGCTCCCAGCTGCCTATAATCTCAAAGACCTATGATTAGACGACAAACAGATTGCTAAAAACAATCATTGGAACACTCAGATTCCACAAAACAAGTGCATTTTTCATTCCTAAGTGGACATTCATGTGTTCTTTTTGATGTTATAACGATGACACACACATGTGCTCACCACCCCTTAAAAGAATTCATCCACGAATTCATTTAAGTTGACCGGAACTAGAAGTCTGATACCAAATTGTAACACCCCCATCCGTCGTATGACATATAACAGAAGGTCCAGCTACAACCCGACATCATATACCACGGACAGTCGGAAGGGTTACATAAGAATATTGAAACCATATAACTAAGACTACTCGCCCTACACAGAGCATTCTAGCGGAAGCTTTTAAATAGTTATAATGAACCCATAATTGAATAATCAACTATCATGAATGTCCACAACTACCACATGAATGAAATAACAAATACAATGAAAGTATTTGGCCTTATGACCTTACAAGAGTTTCACTTGACAAGGTAGTGTTTTCCATACATCGGCTCGCAGGCCGGCCACATATGATAGAAATAAAATACAACTATTCGCTTTGGCCTTCGAGGGCCAGCTCAGCAACTTGGGCTTCCGCCCGCTGCTTGGTACTCGGCTTCGCAGACCTGCAAGCAACATTCCACCACATGGTGGCCAACAAAGTAACGGTCAGCCAAAGCCGACCAAATTATAATGACCCCGCCTCTTACTCGGGACGGCGGTGCTCCTTCCCTGCATTTTATTAGCCCAGCTAAATAATAAAGTACAAACATACTTCTCCACAGGTGTAGGCTCACACGGCTAAACACCCCGTGCACTCATGACAAATTAACGGTGAATCTGGTCAATTCCGTGGCTTCACCACCATCAACGGGATGGCAACAACGTGAGCATTTTAGCCTTTCTGAGCACTGTCTAAGGCTCCCGATTATGCCAACGGCCAGTCCCTCTATGGGTCTCTCGCACCGAACCACATAGCCCGGGTCCGATTCCACTTGCCCGTTGCTCACACCACGTAGTCACCTTAAGACGTACGCACGAGCCAAGCTTCTCTCGGATCCCGCCACAATTCCAAACATCACATAACCCAGTTATGTACAAGGCTGGCTACCCGACCGCCAAATTAGCAGAATTACGTTTTCGCTCAGTTTTTCGGGTGCGTCTTGGGGTTAATCCCCAAGGATCCCTGTGCAATATACCGCGTAGAAACCTGAAAACACAAAACACAGAGTATTCTCCGGCAAATCATACAAAATGCAACATCACCGATCCAGACCAATACGTCCGGGTAGGCTTCACGCACAATGCCTATGTCCGTACTTCGATTCCGGACTCTATATGCAACAAAAGGGGGACTATTCCCGTAAACCCCAAGGAACACTGCACACTCACCGCATACTCGCAGGAGTGGGTTTCCCTATGCAAAAGAAGGAGAGCTTCACATGCTCAAGTAGAGAATCATTACCCTTGTAGTATGCTTTTGCGCCATGGAAAAACTATACAGATAGAAGGCTTCGCAATGTAATTTCCTCCGCGGATCCGCTCTCGGTTCTCAAAACGGTGCTCCGATGCTCCGCCGGTTGCCGGAAACCTCCCCTTTCTTCCTCCTTGCTCTCTCCTCTCTCAAACTCCTTAGAAGAAGAAATCTAAAGAGAAAATGAGGAGTTAATCCCTCATTCCCGGCCTTAACACAGCAGGAGCACACCTGGGCCGTTGGATCTTAATTAAAGAAAATGAACGGCTCAGATCCGCCCAACAATCCTCAAACCTGGGGCCGAACACGGCCTCGTACATGACCGTGTCCCAGGCCGTGTGCCTCGATCCAGACACGATCATCGAGCACAAAAGAGGATACGGGTCGAGACACGCCTGTGTCTCAACCTGACACGCCCGTGCACAAGGGCCGTGTCACCATTAACCACCACGACAACCGACACGACTCCTGGGAATACGGGTGGTGACACGGGTATGCACACGCCCGTGTCATTTGACACGCCAGTGTCACGCTGCCGTGCTTCCTACCGTGTCCTTCTCTAGACACAGCCGGCCAACACAAAGAACCACATGACCTTGGACACGCCCGTGTCCTAGGCCGTGTACCCCTATACAGGCACCAAAAGTTGTCTTAGACAGGACCAGCTCGGTTACGATTTTCGGGGCGTTACACGCCTATTGCCGAGCTCGCCTGTCGCCTGGGTGATCTGAACCGGCCGGTCTGGTTCCTGGCGACCCCACTCGCCGGATACGGGGTTGTACACATAGAATTTGACAAGTTATTTCAAATTTATGAATTCTTATACTTTTTATCGCTCTTTTTCAACAGGATTTCTTCTTCTTTTTTAAGAGATTTCACTTGAAGTTTAAAGTTTAAAAAATAGTTTTGTTCTTGGATCAAGAGAGGTACATTTTTTATCGCATGTATAATCTTTTTTATAAGAATGTGTTTGGACAAGAACGCCACCGTCATAACATTTGTTTAACTAATATCAATTGTACATCACTTGCTATAGACTGCAATCTACAAACTACAACCACCAAGGAAAGTTGGAGACAGATTTCTCGTTTCTATTTATATGGGCATACGACTCATCTTCAACTATGGATTGTAGCTTAGGTATTGTTTTCTTCTTACTTGTTTTTATTTATATACATGTATTCTAAATTTTGGGGGTGCTTTGAGGTATTAGTCAAGTAGTGGCTAAGCAAAGCATGTAGTCTCTGTAAATCTGTGATGACTGCTTGTAGGGCTGCTCCGTAGTATTGGCCGGTAGAGGGTCAAGAGGAGTAGATAGATCTGTGATGATTACTTGTTATTGATGTGTTGTAGTACTTTACACCAAATTTTTTTTGATATGTTGTTGTTCTTTAAATCAATTTTTTATTAGATTCGATAAAATGAAAGGTGGTGATTCTTCAAATCTTTCTACACAAGCTATTCGTGACAAAAATGATGCAGGATGGGCTCATTTTAGTTTAACAAAAGATGTGAATGGAATAAATAAATTTAGATGTTTGCATTGTGGAACTGTTTATAGCGGTGGGGGGATTAATAGGTTGAAACAACATTTAGCCGGTGTTAAAGGAAATATAGTGGCTTGTAAAAAGGTTTCTCTTGATGTTCGTCACCAAATGCAAGAGAACTTTAAAGGAATTTCAGAAAAAAAACAAGAGATTCAAGAAACAAGAGAGAATATATGCATATATGACGAACATGCTGTAACACCCCAAAAATAGTTTTGGGTTTCAGGTCGGTTGACACGGCCTGGGACACGGGCGTGTCCCAGGGCATGTCGTGTTTGGTTGAGCAGTTGGTCGAGTGGTCGACGAAGTTTTGGGAGGGAACACGCCCGGCGACACGGGCGTGTCAGAGGGCGTGTCCCCCCTCCCCGTTCGACGAAATGTGCTCGGCGATTGTCGAGTATCGTGTAACACCCCCATCCGTCGTATGACATATAACAGAAGGTACATCTGGAACCCGACGCCATATACCACAGACAGTCGGAAGGGTTACACAAGAATATCCAAACTATCTAATCAAGACTACTTGTCCTACATTGAGCATTCTAGCGGAAGTTTTTAAATAGTTGAAAGAACCCAAAACTTAAATCCATAATAATGAATGTCCACATCCACACAGCATGAATGAAAACCAAATACACTGAAAGGGTACACGGTCTTATGGCCTTACAAATATTCACTTAATAACATAGTGTCTTACATACATCGGCTCGCAGGCCGGCCACACATGACAAAATAAAAACAACTATTCTTTACGGCCTTCGAGGGGCAGCACAGCAACATGGGCTCCAGCCCGCTGTAATACCCCCCCATTTTTTTCCTTTCAACACCGGAGTCTTAGGCCCAGAACTGCCGTTTTGCGGTGACTCCTTCACGCCCTGAAGGGTCATCATCACAAAGCGCCGATTCTGCCGGCCAATTCGATCACAGAAAAGTAGCATAATGAAGTAAATGGAAACTTACAGTCCACAGAAAATCACATATCATAGTAAATAAATCTCCACGAAGGGAGTGTCCACAGAATAATACATCAGAGTACTAAAAATATGGGCTTATGCCCGGTACATCATATCCTCACTACAAAATCACTCATGCGGAAGCGAAAGCAGAAAAACTACTCAAGGTCGAGTCTCATGGTCCCGACAGTATGAACTCCGGAGCTAGACTGCCCCACCTCCAAGCGCACCGGTCTCTGGGGCTGCTCCTCCATGCTGGACTCCACGATCCCCTAAATGATGCGGTTCGAAAACCGTTAGTCTAAAAGACTAAGTCCTATCATCCCCCACCCCTTCCCCCACGACTCCTAGGCACCGAGCGGAGAGGAAGAAAGGGGAGGACTTGAAGGTGGAGAAAAATCAAAACAGATGGCAGCGGACCTATACTAGCAATTCTGTAATAGATATTGGCAATAAGATTTAAATAAGAAAAGAAACCTTCACTTATGTGAGATCACATAAGCCAAGGGGTCTTTTACAAGGCTCTCATCGTATAAAAAGTCTCATACCAATTTATACGTTGGGGTGTCGGTTATCAAACAACTATATATATATATATATATATATATATATATCAAAATTGACCTTAATTTATAAACTTGCCCACACAAGCTTATAGACCAAGGGATCGTTTTGCAGGTCCCAATGTATTAGCATCCCATTCCACTTATACATTAGGTGTCAGGGGTTAAATGAATCGATTATGCTATGACATGCAAGTGGGTATGATGGATATGCAAGTGCAACACACACACCCGACTCTGTGCACACAGACCTTTAGTTCCCCCTTTCTGGAGCTGTAACCTCCCAGGATACCTCCGTAGTGGCAGACAGAAGCGGTGGGTTGAGCCTCGCCCACCTCTAAACTAGTAAAGCACTACCAGTCAGACCTATCTTACGCCTCAACGCTTGGTGCATGAAGCGGACTCCTGCGTACTCTTGCCGGCTGGCGCACCGGACTTCTGTTGGCGAAGTGCTAACCACACTTGCCGAGTCAACGTATTGGTGTCCGTGCATCGACCCTCCAATACCGAAGACCCACCACCTTAATTTTTCCTTTCTTTTATGCACATGCAAATTTAGCGTAATCAAAAACCGAGTTGAAGCTCCCCGGACCAAAACGTCCGTCTCAACAATCGAGCCGAAGCTCCCCGGACCCAAAGTCCATCTTTTAACCATCCGAGCCGAAGCTCCCAACTATCTACCGGTGCTATCAGTGTTTGTGAAAGGTGCAACCCTAATTACTAAGTTACTCTTTTCAGCTTGTTAAAACAGTTTACGTTAACACAGGACTGCCCCCGGTATTCCCTGTGAAGGGCTCTCAAGGGGCACTAGGAACTATGTTGGGATTACGCCCAGCGTTCCCTTTCGCAAGGTACTTATTTTTGTTATTGGTTGATCCCCTTACCCATTACTTTCTCATGTTACGATAGGCTAAACCTAAGGTGACTTGACTCCACCTCACCTCGGGGAGGACGATCTTTCGTCGGACCCGAGCGCCTCTAAGCCCTAGACAAAACAACATCCTACTCACTTTATCTTCCAATGATGCACCTGATTCTATTTATCCTTTCCAGCAAACCAACAAAACCCAACACATGTGCTCTAATTCATAACCCGAATGATTTCCTGCAGTTTTACTAAATGCAGACCACTTAAGCTATATGACCCGTAAGATGGGTAGTATACCAAATGATCATCCAGTACTCATATAATAATTATTGGAGGACTATATTGGCATTTGTAGCCTGAATCCATAATTTCCTAATTTTCATAATTTAACTGATAATTTATTTATTTATTCTAATAACAAAAAGTTCCAAGTTTGAACATGAAGTACAAGTTTTAGACAAGATACAATTCCACTAAATTTATGTTAAATGCAAAATGAATAATTATCAAAAAATCCAGAATCTCCCAATTTTTCAGCAAGGTTTAGGCCCTTAAATGTTATTTCCAATTTATTCCAAAATAAATCATTAAAAGGGGATGTACAACAAAACTACTTCCAAAAATTCAGAGAAAATTCCAGGATGATTGTAAGGGCACACAAAACCTCTAAGTAAAGTTTCATAATTTGTTTAAAAGAATTATTCCCTA
Source organism: Platanthera guangdongensis (assembly GCA_039583875.1). Lineage (NCBI taxonomy): Eukaryota > Viridiplantae > Streptophyta > Magnoliopsida > Asparagales > Orchidaceae > Platanthera > Platanthera guangdongensis. The sequence continues at coordinate 82,840,015 of CM077152.1, read as the reverse complement.
AATTAATTAATTATCCAATTCTCAAAAATATGGCCTTGTAAAGGAAGTTCTGAAAACAGACCTCTAAAAATTATAAATAAATTTCTACAAGTACTGTTTGGCCTGGAAATATCAAAACCTAAGTCTCATGATTTTTCAACAGAAAAAACATCATTAATTAATTTTATTCTTCCAAGCCCCTTTCCAAAATTTGTGAAGGAAGTACTAAATAAGCCCAATTAAAAATTATAATAAAATCCAGGAATATTCACTTAGGCCTTTAAGATATTATGACCAAGTTTCATTAGATTCAAATGCACAGAATAACCATAAGAAAATCAAACATCATTTTGGGCTTTTTGTTAATTAACAAATGAAATACCAGGAATAAAATCCATAAAATTCTATAGAAATTACCAGGGGTTCTAGATGCCCTAAAACCTACTATACCCAAGTTTCATAACTTTTGGGGAAGGTTTAGTGGCTGAATCTTCAAATTTGTGCTCCTACCCTAAAACTAGGGTTAGGGTTTTGAGGTGTCTACCTTGCTCCAACTCGTCTAAGGTTCCTCCCAGAGAAATTAGGTTACATTACCCTCAATTCTACTAAGTTTCCAAGGCCATACAAGGGCATGTGCCCCATGTCCTTCACAACCCTCAAAAGTCCTTCCTTAGGGTTTGAGGTTGAACCCTAGGGCAAATCAAGCCTAAATCATCCCATCTTCCTCAAGAGGGTGACATTGTCCATGCCAAGTCAGTGTCCAAATCCTCAGCCTCTGTTGAGGGAGGGGACCACCCTAAGTCCATAGTGCACTTGTAATCAAAAATATCCTCTTAAGGCCAAACTAGGGTTTGGTGATTCCCTAACCAAAACATATCCAAATGAGATGAAATTATGTACAGAACTAGGTCTTGATGCCAGGGACCACTCTCCAAAATTTGGTAGGGTTTGGAGGTCATTTGACCACTTAATTAATTTACCCTAGAATTATTAAATAAAAGCAAAAACTTTAGGCAAAGTGTCTCCAAAAATTCTGAGTTTTGGGCAGGCCCTAGGTATAGCTAAGTAAACTCCCTGCCAAAATTTCAAGTGATTTGGATCAGGGATGAGGTGTGGGCACTCAGTTTAATGACTGCCTAGCCCTAAGTGTATGTCCCACCAAAATGGGTGCCCTGGTCATACCATGCACCCAAATTGGTTCAAACCAATTTTAAAATAAAGTAGACACAAAGGACTACAACTTTCATGTTGGTGACTTTTTCTGCAGAGGGGCCTAAGTATTTTTAAAATTTAAAACCAATAATATCAAAATCTGTGACATAAATCACATTAATATAAAAAGATTTCCTATAGTTTAATCATAAGACGCACGGATCTTGAAGCAAAAGGGACAGGATCCCTTCATCTTCCTCCTTGAGCCGGCGGCCAGGATCCATCCCACCTGGAGCCGCTTCCAAGCTCTGCCGCCGGCGATCCAACCCCTTCCCCGGCCGGCCACCGCCACCACCACCTCCGTTGAGGTGGTGGCTATCGCCAGGCGGCGGCTCAGCCGCCAGAGAGGTGTTTTCCGGCGGTTCTAGCAGGATGATTTTTTGCCGAAAACCATGAAAATTGTGGTTTTGATCGGGCTAAATTGAGCCCGAAACTTAAACCTAAGGAGACCTATGATCTACCCGTGAGTTAAGGAGAGGGGGAGGACCTTCCTGGCGGCCTGAATGCGGGTGGAGCGGCGGGATGCCATAGTTGACGGCGGCGGCGCTCGGCTTCTGCAACAGCACAGTGAGACGACCTGTCTCCTCCAGGTAAAAGCTCGAAAATGTTCCCCTCTGCCCCCTGATGATGTTTAAATGGGCAATTAGGGAGGGGGCGGTTGGTTCTTCAATGCCCATCAACACAATTTATGGTGTGGCTCGGGTTGAGTGGAGGGGGGCTGAATCCACCACTTGGTGGCCGAGAAATGGCTGGAATCAACTCCTCTTCCCTAGAGGAGTTGATTGCAGCCATTAAAGGTGGTTGTTAGTCTCCCTTTGGCCGGCTCCACTCTCCCCTTCCTGTCCCCCATCTTCTCTCTCCACCATTAACATGGAGGGAAGCTCTCTTCTCTCTCCTAGTCACCCTTGTTGACTGGTCAACCCCACAGGCTATGTGCAGCCCACTTAGTCATGATGATCATGAAAGTGAGGTTAGCCTAAGGAAGAAGTGGCTTGGGCTTGGATTAGTCCCTTTGGGCTTGGTTTGACTTGGCTTAAGTTGGGGTTGACCTGGGTCAATTTGATCATCTGGGTTGACCCCATTGGGTCTTTGGTGACCCATTGGACTCCCTTAAGGTCTAGGAAGACTTGAATAGGGTTGGCTGGGCATCTTGTGGGTCACATGTCCCTTGGTAAGGGCACTTTGACCATTTTAGGGCTAGAGTTGACTTGGGTCAACATAAACATTTGGGTTGACCCCAATGGTTCCTTGGTGACCCATTGGCCTCCCATAAGGTCTAGGAATGGTTATGTAAGGTTACCTTGCACTTTGGAGGTCACATACCCTTAGTAAGGGTACTTTGACCAAATTAGGGGCTTGAGTTGACTTGGGTCAACCTGGCCTCTAGGGCTGACCCCAATGTGTCCTTAGTGACCCCTTGACTTCACTTTAGAGTTAGGGGGGCATAGGTGGGGTCCTCTAGGCTAGGAGTAGGTCAATTGACCCTAAGTAGGCCAGTTTGACCCATTTTGGGTTAGGGTTGACCTTGGTCAACTGAGCCTCTTTGATTAACTCCAATGGGTCCTTATGGCTCTAATGGGCCTCCCAAGGTATTAGGGGGTGTTGTGGTAGGGCCTTGGGGTCAAGGAGTAGCCCATGGTCATCCTAAACCATTGTTCAGAGTTCTACTATTTGCAGATCATGATGATTTTCCACATTTTGTCTCCTATCTCTTGGCCCATTCCTGGCTTCCTAGGGTTTATCATGACCTAGACATGGACAAAACCACTCCTAGGGGTATAGTTGGAAATGGGATGTTACAAATCCCAATAAACAAAACAAAGATTTCGTCCCCGAAATCAAGGTTAAGTCTACGGGAATTTTCTACCGAAGACAGAAACTTGTAGCATCCCATCACACCGCCATGTTTGTTAAATTAGGTTTTAAAGGAAGCCTAATCTATGCCCAATTCACCCAATTGATGAAGCCAAGATCCCAATAAACAAAAGATAAGCCTCTACCTGCCTAAAGCAGCTCTTACTAGTTTAAGGCAGAAAAGTAAATTAAACATCTTGAGGGGTTTGTGAGGTATACCTGACTGAACAGCTCTGGGTATCTTTGTCGCATCAGGTCCTGCGGCTCCCAGGTATGCTCCTCCTGGCCATGGTTCCTCCACAGGACCTTGACTAATGGGACCTTCTTTCGACGCAAGACCCGTACTCCTCGGTCGTTGATCCTAACCGGCTCCAAACGAACTGACCGGTCTGAAGCTACCGGCCCTTCGGTGGTCAAAATCTGCTACTCCGGGCATAGCAGAGCCCTCCTCAGCGAGGAAATGTGGAAGACGTCATGCAGAGCTACCATCTCTGGTGGCAAATCCAGTCTGTAGGCTAGGGGCCCGATCCGCTCCAGGACCCTATAAGGGCCCATATACCTAGGGCTGAGCTTCTTTCTCCGACCACGCACCCGTGAGACTCCATGCATGGGCCGGATCTTCAAAAACACTCGGTTCCCCACCTGGAACTCCACCTGCCGATGCCGGGCGTCATAGTACTTAGCTTGTCTGCTCTGCGCCTCTAGCATCCTGTCTCTGATCAGCCTCACCCGAGCCTCGGTGTCTTCAACAAACTCTGATCCCAACACCTTCGGATCTTCGTCCTGAACCCAAGAAAGCGGGGTCCGGCATTTCCTTCCATACAAGTCTTCGTAAGGCGCCATCCTAATACTGGACTGGTAGCTGTTGTTATAGGAGAACTCGACCAGGGGTAAGAGTTTCTCCCACGGTTCCCCGCGGTCCAAAATGCATAGCCTCAAAAGATCTTCCAGCGTCCGGTTGGTGCGTTCTGTCTGCCGTCCGTCTGGCGGTGGAATGCGGTGTTGAAGGTTAATCGCATGCCTAAGTAAGCTTGCACGGATCTCCACTCCCTGGAAGTGAACCGGCCATCCCGATCCGATACGATCGTCTTGGGCACACCGTGATATCGAACGAACTGCTCCACAAATCTCCGTACTAATACTCCCACAGTGTTGTCCTTCCTGATCGGAATGAACCTGGCTACCATTGTCAACCGATCGATGATGACCCAAATCGAGTCATTTCCCATTCGTGATCGAGGAAGTCCGTGAATAAAGTCCATCGCGATGTCTTCAAACTTCCACTCTGGTATCGGGAGTGGTTGCAACAAACCCGCGGGGTTTTTGCACTCTGCCTTCACTAGCTGGCAAGCTTCGCAGTGGGTCACAAACCGAGTGATATCCTTCTTCATGCCAGGCCAGTACATAGTCTTCTTCAAATCCGCAGTCATCTTCGTGATGCCCGGGTGCATCGAGTATCTGCTGTGGTGGGCCTCCGCCATAATATCTTCCCGGACCTGGCCTCCTATTGGTATATAAGTCCGACCTCTAAAGCATACCATACCATCCCTCATCGTGTAATCTCCTGCTGTACCGTTCTCCAAGGCCCAGAATATCGGCTCCAATTTGACATCTCTCCTCTGTCCTTCTCTGACTCGGTCCCGGATATCGTCTGTAACACTCACCGCAGCTAAATACTCCATGTAAAGCTCGGGGTCCTCAGATGACACCAGTGTAATGTGCATATCCTCCAATCTCCTCACCAGCTCCATAGACATAACCTGGGGCCCGACCTCGGAAGTGACATCTCTCTGACTCAATGCGTCCGCCACCACGTTTGCCTTCCCTGGATGGTAGTGCATTTCATACTGATAATTTGCTAAGAACTCCACCCAGCGCCTCTGCCTGATGTTCAGTTCCTTCTGCGTGTCCACGTATTTCAGGTTCTTGTGGTCGGAATAGATGTCGCAGTGGACTCCATAAAGATAATGGCGCCAGACCTTCAAAGCAAAAATGACCGCCCCCATCTCAAGATCGTGCACCGGATAGTTCTGTTCGTGCTTCTTCAACTAGCGAGACGCATATGCAATCACATGGCCCTTCTGCATCAGTACAGCTCCCATACCCTGGTAGGAAGCATCAGTGTAGACCTGAAATCCTTCTCTCCCCGAGGGAAGAACAAGTATGGGAGCCGAGGTGAGTCGGTCCTTCAGCTCCTAGAAAGATGCCTGACACTGAGGGGTCCACACGAAAGGTACCTCCTTCTTCGTCAAAGATGTGAGCGGGAGGGCGATTCGAGAGAATCCATCCACGAACTTCCGGTAGTAACCGGCAAGTCCTAGGAAACTTCGTACGTCGGTGGCTGTCTTCAGCTGCGGCCAATCCCGAATAGCCTGAATCTTTGCCGGATCCACTGCCAACCCGGCTCCACTGATAATATGGCCTAAGAAGCCCACCTCCTTCAGCCAGAACTGACATTTACTAAACTTCGCATATAAATGATTCTCCCGCAGTCTCTGTAGGGTCAGTGCCAGATGGCGAGTGTGCACCTCCTCCGTCCTCGAGTAGATGAGGATGTCATCGATAAACACAATGACAAACACGTCTAGGTACTCCTTGAAAACCTGGTTCATGAGGGTCATGAACGCTGATGGGGCATTGGTGAGCCCGAAGGGCATCACCGTAAACTCAAATAAACCATATCTGCTACTAAAAGCAGTCTTCTGAATGTCCTCCTCTCGAATCCGAAGCTGGTAGTATTCTGACCTCAAATCTAATTTCGAAAAGAACTGCGCTCCCTGCAGCTGGTCGAACAGCTCGTCTATCCATAGCAGTGGATAGGTGTTCCGGACCGTCAGCCGATTTAGTGCTCGGTAGTCAATGCACAATCTGAGAGTCCCGTCTTTCTTTTTGACGAACAATACCGGGGCTCCCCATGGTGAAGAGCTTGGCCGGACAAATCCGGCTTCCACTAACTCCTGAAGCTGGCTCCGGAACTCTGTCAACTCCCTTGGGGCCATCTGGTAAGGTGCCTTGGACGCTGGCTTGGCCCCCGGCACAAGATGTATCTGGAATTCCTGCTCCCTGCGCGGGGGTAATCCGGGTAATTTCTCTAGAAAGACGTCCTCAAACTCCTGCACCACCGGGATATTCGATATAGAACTCGTGGCCTCCGCCATCTCAAACAGCACCTCGTAGACCTCCTCCCACTGTAAGTAGGCCTTAACGGCCTGTACTGAAGATAAGGGTATACGTGAGGCAGGTCTTATACCTTAGATGATGATGATAGAGTCCCCGTGCCTCACGGTGATCCTCTTCGCTTGACAATCAATCTGGGCATGATTCCACTGTAACAAAGTCATGCCCAGGATCAGCTCGAAGACTGGCATCCTCAGAACCGTTGCCGGAACTTCGAACGACTTCCCTCCAATCTCTGCCTCCATGCTGCAGTGGGCTGAGGTGAGTATCTCCGATCCGTCGGGTAGACGCACCCTCCTCATCTGGCCTATAAACCGTTCCACTCCTTCCAGCCCTTCCAGAAAGGCCTCCGACACAAACGAGTGCGAGGCACCCATGTCGAACAGAGTATAGGCGGGCTTGCCGCTGATGAAGACTATACCTGAGATGATTAAAGGTCTTAGTATTTTATAACGCATTTTCTTTCCTATTTATTCTACCTAGGGCAGTTCTACTTGTTGGGCAATTGAGAACGGGAATTTAATTTAAACAATCTAAACATCTTGACTTACCTGTGATGACCCGCTCTGGATTTCGAGGCTGTGCCAGATCCAAGGCATATGCCTGCTCCCTTTCCTGTCTTCGCTCTCCTCCCCGGTAACCACGTCCTCGGCCGCGTCCTCGGCCTCCGAAATGCTGGGCAGGTGGGCCACCCTATGGTGCTGGAGGTGGTGCCCCCCTCATGGGGCAGTTTCTCCGGAGGTGTCCCACCTGATGACAATGGAAGCACTCCGGTGGGGGATACGTCATACCCCCGGGTCTCGGCATCTCCTGTATCCGAAGCGGTTGAGGGGCCAATATCACCTGCTCTCTCGTATCCTGCCTCACCTCCTGACGAGGCTAGTCCTCTGTCCTTCTCCCATCTGGTATAGCGCCTCGCCGTTGATCATTTCTGGCCCTCCGGCCCTGATCCTCCGCTTGCCGCTTCTGGCCCCGAGTGGTGTGCCAATCAGTCTCAATCCTCTTTGCCATCTCCAAAATCCGGGAGATAGGCCCGTTAGATACAAATAACAAGGCCTCCCTCAACTCCTCTTTCAGGCCCTTATAGAATCTCTTGACGTATCCTGCTTCATCCTGCTGGTGAGAACCTGCATATCGAGCCAAATGGTCGAACTCTCGATGATACTCTACCACCGTCCTGGTGCCCTGCCTCAGCTGTAAGAACCGCTCCTCCAACTCGTCCCTGGCCGACTGCGGAACAAAATGCTCCAGCAGCGTGGCCCTGAATTCCTCCCAAGTAATTTCTGCAACCTCTCTATCAGCAAACGTCGTGTCCAAACAGCGTCTTCCACCACCGCTTGGCATGGGACTCCAAGCAAGATACCACTAAATCCACCCTCTCTTCCCAGGGGCACCGTATCCCGGTCAACATCTCGTACATAACATCCAGCCACTCCTCTGTCCGCACTGCCGACTCTGTCCCCAAGTAGGACGGGGGAGAGAGTCCTCGGAAGGTGCTCATCTAGTTGGCCCCTGGGTTTGGCTGCTGGGCCGGAGCCTATTGAGCCCGGAAGGCCTCAAGGATAGCTGTAAGAGTTTGCCCCATGTCTGACTGAAGGAAAGGTGTGGGGACCATGGGAGGTGGTGCAATGTCTGGAGTCTGCTGAGCTCCACCTTGTGGGGTGGGCTGAGCTGGGGGCTGCAAAACGAACTACATTAGTAGGTAATTGACTCAATACCTAATAAGAAGTGGACAATTTACATGTGATCCCTCATATGGGCACACCACTGCTTCCGCTGCTTAGTTTGTCCCAAAACTAAACTCGCGCGGGGGGTGACCCAAGGTTGTGGACTGCTACTTTTCGATCGAGGTCTGCTTTGATACCACTTATAAGATCCCCCCTTTTTTTCCTTTCAACACCGGGGTCTTAGGCCCAAAACCGCCGTTTTGCGGTGACTCCTTCACGCCCTGAAGGGTCATCATCACAAAGTGCCGATTCTACCGGCCAATTTGATCACAGGAAAGTAGCATAATGAAGTAAATGGAAACTTGCAGTCCACAGAAAATCACATATCATAGTAAATAAATCTCCACGAAGGGAGTGTCCACAGAATAATACATCAGAGTACTAAAAATATGGGCTTATGCCTGGTACATCATATCCTCACTACAAAATCACTCATGCGGAAGCGAAAGCAGAAAAACTACTCAAGGTCGAGACTCACGGTCCCGGCAGTATGAACTCCGGAGCTAGACTGCCCCACCTCCAAGCGCACCGGTCTCTGGGGCTGCTCCTCCATGCTGGACTCCACGATCCCCTAAATGATGCGGTTCGAAAACCGTTAGTCTAAAAGACTAAGTCCTATCATCCCCCACTCCTTCCCCCGCGACTCCTAGGCACCGAGCGGAGAGGAAGAAAGGGGAGGACTTGAAGGTGGAGAAAAATCAAAACAGATGGCAGCAGACCTATACTAGCAATTCTGTAATAGATATTGACAATAAGATTTAAATAAGAAAAGTAACCTTCACTTATGTGAGATCACATAAGCCAAGGGGTCTTTTACAAGGCTCCCATTGTATAAAAAGTCTCATACCAATTTATACGTTGGGATGTCGGTTATCAAACAGCAATATATATATATATATATATATATATATATATATATATATATATATATATATATATATATATATATATCAAAATTGACCTTAATTTATAAACTTGCCCACACAAGCTTATAGACCAAGGGGTCATTTTGTAGGTCCTAATGTATAAGCGTCTCATTCCACTTATACATTAGGTGTCAGGGGTTAAATGAATCGATTATGCTATGACATGCAAGTGGGTATGATGGACATGCAAGTGCAACACACACACCCGACTCTGTGCACACAAACCTTTAGTTCCCCCTTTCTGGAGCCGTAACCTCCCAGGATACCTCCGTAGTGGCAGACAGAAGCGGTGGGTTGGGCCTCGCCCACCTCTAAACCAGTAAAGCACTACCGGTCAGACCTATCGTACGCCTCAACGCTTGGTGCACGAAGCAGACTCCTGCGTATTGGCGCACCGGACTTCTAAAGGCGAAGTGCTAACCACACTTGCCGAGTCAACGTATTGGCGTCGGTGCATCGACCCTCCAATACCGAAGACCCACCACCTTAATTTTTCCTTTCTTTTATGCACATGCAAATTTAGCGTAATCAAAAACCGAGCCGAAGCTCCCCGTACCAAAACGTCTGTCTCAACAATCGAGCCGAAGCTCCCCGGACCCAAAGTCCGTCTTTTAACCATCCGAGCCGAAGCTCCCAGCTATCTACCGGTGCTATTAGTGTTTGTGAAAGGTGCAACCCTAATTAGTAAGTTAATCTTTTCAGCTTGTTAAAACAGTTTACGTTAACACAGGACTGCCCCCGGTATTCCCTGTGAAGGGCTCTCAAGGGGCACTAGGAACTATGTTGGTATTACGCCCAGCGTTCCCTTTCGCAAGGTACTTATTTTTGTTATTGGTTGATCCCCTTACCAATTACTTTCTCATGTTACGATAGGCTAAACCTAAGGTGACTTGACTCCACCTCACCTCGGGGAGGACGATCTTTCGTCGGACCCGAACGCCTCTAAGCCCTAGCCAAAACAACATCCTACTCACTTTATCTTCCAATGATGCACCTGATTCTATTTATCCTTTCCAGCAAACCAACAAAACCCAACACATGTGCTCTAATTCATAACCCGAATGATTTCCTACAGTTTTACTAAATGCAGACCACTTAAGCTATATGACCCGTAAGATGGGTAGTTGATGGCGTGCCCCCTCCTCCACCATTTGAAGACGATGCTGACGATGTTGCTGATGATCCGGTTGATAAGGCCATATGACTCAAGGACGTGAGGTGGCACGATGACGCTAACGGAAGGCTACACTACAACCTCCGCCCGCGACGTGCTACCCCCACGGCAACACATTAGCTTTATTTATTTCCTTTTCTTGCACTTTATTTTATATTTGAAATATAAAATTATCCTATGCTTATGTGATAATTTTATATTCATTGCATGTGTTGTTATTTTTTCATTTTGAACTATTTTTATTATTGGTGTGCAATTAGCCATTCAGATGGATGAGATTAAATCTCCATCATAAAGGGCTAAGGCTTGTTTGTAACTCCTATTTAAAGGAGGCTATTATGAAGAGTTAAGGAATTGGAAAAAAGAAAACCTAGATCTCTCCTTGAGAAATTCGGCCAAGAGGAGACCATCTCCAAGCCGCCACCCCCCTAGTTGTGGTGTGAAGCCACCCCCCCCCCCCTTGGTTATGGTGTGAAGCCGCCCCCCCCCCCTTGCTCCTTCCATCCGTTCGGTGCGACTCCGGCGCGGCTTCCTTCGGTGCGACTCCTTGGAAGAAGGTTGCAAACCATTCGGTGTGACGCCGGTGGATCCGTGGAGAGAGTGATTCTCCCACAGTTATCTTATGTGAAACGCTTTCCGGTTGGGTAATCTCTTTCCTCTTCCTTGTGTGATTCTTCTCCTTAGTTGTGGTGGATTTTCGCAAATCGTTTTGTCCGGATCTTTAAATTAATCGCTGCAAGTTTTGAAACGAAAACGCCGTTGCAAGGCTTTTTATTTCCGGATCGGGTGGATCCTATTTGCCTGAGCGGATCTTGGCCTATAGCCTTGGTCTTGCTCTCAAAAAGGAGTGACAACCTTTGTGTTTTCTTGGGGAATATTCCGACTCAAATTTCCGATCGTTGTTTTCGAGTCGACCATTCCTCCTTTGTTGTTTGTGCTGCGTTTTGTGACGAGGAAATATTGTGGGCGATAGGTGCTGTGTAGGTGCGGTAGATCTACGACGTGTAGAGCGGAGATAGAGCGTTAGATCCGTGGAGATCTCCGATCCGACATCCCTACATCAATTTGGTATCAGAGGCGGTCGTTTCAACTCCCATGTTGCAAACATCCTCTCTACGTTTCTTGTTGGCCGATCGGATCTTAAAAAAAAATCAAAAAAATTATTTTCTGTGGTCTGACAATAGCAGGCTGAAATCTTCATTTTTCAGCAAAATTTCAAAATTTTTTTTTTTAACGATCTACGTGTTATTCACATTGGGAATATATATAAAAATATCTTATTTTCAATATAGCTACAGCCCTAGGAAAATTCATCTTGCCCGGGGCCTCCCAAACCTGAATGCGCACTAGGCTAGGAACGGAGTACGTAACCCCGTCTACGTCTAGGATGGCTGCGAATGAGCATGGTGATCCCAAAACCGCGGCTATAGCGGGTCTTCGTGCCGAAATGGCTGAGCTTAGGAACGTCTTAGCCCAGATCTTACAAAACCACGCTAGGCCACCCCCGGCACCCGTTAATGTTGACCGGCCCAACCGACACCAACATAACTCTGATTCGGATTCTGATGGGGACTCTCCGCGGGTGCCCCCTAGAGGACACCGCCCCGAGCGAGACTTTGACATTACTAGGGCCATTAAGATAAATGCCCCCACGTATGATGGCATGGGAGACCCCCAAATCTTCCTTAACTGGACTGTGGATATGGAGTGTTACTTCGAGTGGCACAACCTGACGGATCCCCAAAAGGTCCAAGTTGCCCGGATGAAGTTAACAGGTCGTGCAAAGACGTTCTGGCTGAATGAGGAGCGAAGAATAGGAACCGGACACGGAGCCCCACTTATAGGTTGGCCAGTAATGAAGAACCTGTTGACCGATCAGTACATTCCTGCGTACCATCGGACACAGATGTTCGATGAGCTTGCCACTCTGCGGCAGGGCTCAAGCTCGGTAGCTGAATATATGGGTGAACTTAAGGACCGAATGGTGCGATGTGACCTTAGGGAGATCCCCGAAGTCACTTTATCTAGATTTCGAAAGGGCCTTAACCCCGATATCCAAAGGAAGCTCTTGCGATATGGGCATACAGACTTGAACACGACTTTCAATGCTGCCTTGGACATTGAAAAACACCTAGCCTCTAAGGCTCACTCCCGCTACGCTCATGCGAAGAGCAAGTCCACCACTGTGGCATCTTCTTCCACATACCCTGATAAGGGAAAGTTCAAATCTGCCGAGTCGAAGTCAATCGTGATCACTGCTAGGAACTCCAAGAACCCTGCGAGTGAGCGTGTCCCTATCGGGAAGGTTAGCAAGGCTAACACCACTTGTTACTCTTGCGGCATTCAAGGCCACTATGCCTACGAATGCCCAACAAAGACAAAAACGCTAGCCTTATTAGAGCCAACTACCGACCCTGACGATTACGTATACGAGGCAGCAGAGGAGAGTGACCCCGAAGGAGTCCCTAGTGACTTAGAGGACGATCACCCCCTTATGGTGATGCGTTGTATTTTGACCACTCCTCGTCCATTAGATGATTGGAAGAGGACGAGCATATTTTCTCTGATTTTTAAGAGTGGCGAGAAGCTTTGCAAGCTGATTATTGATAGTGGTAGCTACGTGAATGTCATATCTGAGAATGCCGTAGCACGTATGTCCTTGGTCACGAAACCACACCCGACCCCATATCAGGTCGCTTGGATCAACAAGCTCTCTGTACCCGTTACCAAGCGATGTCTGGTCCCACTCTCATTCAAATCCTACATTGATGAGATGTGGTGTGATGTCCTTCCGATGGACGCTTGTCATGTGTTGTTAGGCCGCCCTTGGCTATACGACCGTGATGTTACACATTTTGGTAGAGCCAACACTTATGAATTCAAATTCAGTGGCAAAACCATCACTTTGAGGCCGACCATCCCAAAGGAGCCCGTAGTCTTGGCTAAGGACACCACTATTTCGGTAAAACGGAAAACGTTGAATCTAGTTGGTAGGAAAGAGTTTGAGAGGGATCCGTTCTTTGATGGAATCATGTATGCGCTAGTCCTCTTAAGTGCGAAGCCCAATTCTAGCATTTTGGATGAGTTACCTAGTGAGTTACGGGTACTGTTGGAGGAGTATAGGGACGTGTACCCGGATGAGTTGTCGTCCACGTTACCCCCGCTTAGGAATATCCAGCATGCGATATATCTCATCCCGGGGTCTTCCTTGCCAAATCAGCCCCATTACCGACTCCACCCCGCAGCTCACCTGGAGTTGCAGTCTCAGATAGAGGGCTTGCTAGCGAAAGGTTTTATTAGGACTAGTAAGAGTCCATGTGCTGTACCAGCCCTACTTGCCCCCAAGAAGGATGGTACATGGAGGATGTGCGTTGATAGCCGGGCTATCAACAAAATCACCATCAAGTATAGGTTCCCCATTCCCCGTCTAGACGATTTGTTAGATGTCTTGTCTGGAGCCACCGTATTCTCCAAATTAGATCTTCGGAGTGGCTATCACCAGATTAGGATACGAGAGCGCGATGAGTGGAAGACGGCATTTAAGTCGAAGGATGGTCTGTACGAATGGCTTGTGATGCCCTTTGGGTTGTCCAATGCCCCTAGTACCTTCTCCCGGATGATGACACATGTCTTTCAGCCGTTCATGGGAAAGTTCGTTGTCGTCTACTTTGATGATATTCTGATTTATAGCACCTCTACTACCGAGCACATCTCCCACATGAGAGTGATCCTTTCCACCCTGCGGAAGGAGACGTTATTTCTCAACCTTAAGAAATGCACTTTCTATGTCTCGGAGGTAGAGTTCTTAGGCTATATAGTCGGCTCTGAGGGTATCCGAGTCGATCCGGGCAAGGTTCAGGTCATTAAGGACTGGCCCGTGCCAACCACCCTACGTGAGGTGCGTAGTTTTCATGGGTTAGCCACGTTTTATCGTCGTTTCATACGAGACTTCAGTAGTATTATGGCGCCTATCACGGACTGTATGAAGAAGGGAGAGTTTACGTGGACGAAGTCCGCCACCCATGCTTTTGAGCGAATCAAGGAGCTTATGACTGAGGCACCCGTCTTACATCTACCTGACTTTGCTAAAGTCTTTGAGCTCACATGCGATGCGTCTGGGGTGGGGATTGGAGGTGTCTTGAGCCAGGAGGGCCATCCCGTTAGTTATTTTAGCGAGAAGTTGTCCGGCCCTAAGCTGAACTACTCAAATTACGATAGGGAGTTTTATGCTGTAGTCCGATGTCTACACCATTGGAGGCACTATCTCCTCTCCAAGGAGTTTGTGATCCTCTCCGATCATGAGGCTTTACGTTTCATCAACGGCCAGCATAAGATCAGCCCACGTCACGCTAAGTGGGTCGCTTTCCTTCAAGGTTACACGTTTAATCTCAAGCACCTTAAGGGAGCTGATAACCGAGTCGCGGACACCATTAGTCGTCTTACTCTTTTACTCACCTCTATGGAAGTACATGTTGTAGGGTTTGAGCGGATTAAGGATGAGTACGCCACGTGTCCTGACTTCCAGGACTTCTATCTTTCTGCCCAGGATAGCTCCCCCACAACGATATCTGCCTACGTCATCAAGGATGGTTACCTGTTTAGGAACGAGAAACTATGTATTCCACAGTCATCGTTACGCCTACATATCATATGGGAGTTGCATAGCGGAGGGTTGAGTGGCCCCTTCGGTAGAGATAAGACCATTACGTTAGTCGAGGACAAATTCTATTGGCCAAAACTTAAGGTTATGGTGGGACAAGTAGTGAGTAGCTGTCGCACGTGCCAGGTGTCTAAGGGTAGCAAAACCAACGTAGGATTATATACACCCTTGCCTATTCCCTCCATGCCTTGGGTAGACGTTAGTATGGATTTTGTATTAGGCCTTCCCGTTACCCTACGCCATCACGACTCAATTTTTGTAGTTGTGGATAGGCTTTCAAAGATGGCTTATTTCATCCCGTGCAGTAGGACGAATGATGCGTCTCACGTCACTGAACTTTATTTTAAAGAAGTCGTTAGTCACCGTGGAGTGCCAAAGACCATAGTATCGGATAGGGACGTAAAATTCACTAGTTATTTTTGGAAGACTCTTTGGATATTAATGGGAACGAGATTATTGTTTTCCTCTGCCTATCATCCCCAAACTGATGGGCAGACGAAAGTGGTTAATCAGAGCTTAGGAAATTTGTTACGATGCCTTGTGAGTGATCACAAGAGCACGTGGGATCTTCTCCTTCCCCATGCCCAGTTAGCCTACAATAATTCCAAGAATAGGTCTACGGGTCTGTCTCCGAATGAGATTGTCCACGGGTATAAGGCTCCTGTGTCGCTTGACTTGGTGTCGTTGCCCCCAACGTACAAGGCAAGTCAGTTTGCACAATCCTTCGCCCAGCACATCCATGATTTACACGCACGTATACGGGCCACCTTGACTACGCAATACGACTCTTATCAAGCGCACGCTAATTTACATAGGAGAGTATCAGACTTCAAAATTGGCGATCTGGTTTTAGTCCGTTTGGTTCCCGAACGCTTGCCAACTGACACCGTTAAAACGTTAGCACCAAAGCGCGCCGGCCCTTTTCGGATTATTAAGAAGTTAGGTGACAACGCTTTCGTTTTGGACTTGCCTGCTGATTGGGGTATCTCCCCCATTTTTAATGTTTCAGATTTAATGATGTTTGTGTCACCACCACAAGAGTTGATTTCTTTGTCGTCTTCTTCTCCCACTGAAAATTCTCATGGGTTGGGGAGTCGTAGTACAGATGATCTCTCTCTTTCGGTCCCCACAGGTATATCATCGGATGGTAAGTTGCCTTCTTTCCTGCCTACTGCTAATATGTTCCCCAGGTTTCCACGGACGTTTTACACTGCAGAGATGATACTTGATGCTGAGCCTGTTACCACTGCTGATGGCGACACCCACCGCTTTCTCATCCGTTGGCGTGATCGGCCCCCTTCGGATGACTCTTGGGTACTCGAGACGGAGCTGCAGTGTTTGGATGCCGCTCTCCTTCACCGCTATCGCTTGGACCACGCAACGGAGATGCGTGCATTTGAGCGGGGGAGGATTGATGGCGTGCCCCCTCCTCCACCGTTTGAAGACGATGCTGACGATGCTGCTGATGATCCGGTTGATAAGGCCATACGACTCAAGGACGTGAGGCGGCACGATGACGCTAACGGAAGGCTACGCTACAAGCTCCGCCCGCGACGTGCTACCGCCACGGCAACGCATTAGCTTTATTTATTTCCTTTTCTTGCACTTTATTTTATATTTGAAATATAAAATTATCCTATGCTTATGTGATAATTTTATATTCATTGCATGTGTTGTTATTTTTTCATTTTGAACTATTTTTAGTATTGGTGTGCAATTAGCCGTTCGGATGGATGAGATTAAATCTCCATCATGAAGGGCTAAGGCTTGTTTGTAACTCCTATTTAAAGGAGGCTATCATGAAGAGTTAAGGCATTGGAAAAAAGAAAACCTAGATCTCTCCTTGAGAAATTCGGCCAAGAGGAGACCATCTCCAAGCCGCCGCCCCCCCTGGTTGTGGTGTGAAGCCGCCCCCCCTTGCTCCTTCCATCCGTTCGGTGCGACTCCGGCGCGGCTTCCTTCGGTGCGACTCCTTGGAAGAAGGTTGCAAACCATTCGGTGTGACGCCGGTGGATCCGTGGAGAGAGTGATTCTCCCACAGTTATCTTGTGTGAAACGCTTTCCGGTTGGATAATCTCTTTCCTCTTCCTTGTGTAATTCTTCTCCTTAGTTGTGGTGGATTTTCGCAAATAGTTTTCTCCGGATCTTTAAATTAATCGCTGCAAGTTTTGAAACGAAAACGCCGTTGCAAGGCTTTTTATTTCCGGATCGGGTGGATCCTATTTACCTGAGCGGATCTTGGCCTATAGCCTTGGTCTTGCTCTCAAAAAGGAGTGACAACATTTGTGTTTTCTTGGGGAATATTCCGACTCAAATTTCCGATCGTTGTTTTCGAGTCGACCATTCCTCCTTTGTTGTTTGTGCTGCGTTTTGTGACGAGGAAATATTGTGGGCGATAGGTGCTGTGTAGGTGCGGTAGATCTACGACGTGTAGAGCGGAGATAGAGCGTTAGATCCGTGGAGATCTCCGATCCGACATCCCTACATCAGTAGTAACCAAATGATCATCCAGCACTCATATAATAATTATTGGAGGACTATATTGGCATTTGTAGCCTGAATCCATAATTTCCTAATTTTCATAATTTAACTGATAATTTATTTATTTATTCTAATAAACAAAAGTTCCAAGTTTGAACATGAAGTATAAGTTTTAGACAAGATAAAATTCCACTAAATTTATGTTAAATGCAAAATGAATAGTCATCCAAAAATCCAGAATCTCCCAATTTTTCAGCAAGGTTTAAGCCCTTAAATATTATTTCCAATTTATTCCAAAATAAATCATTAAAAGGGGATGTACAACAAAACTACTTCCAAAAATTCAGAGAAAATTCCAGGATGATTATAAGGGCACACAAAACCTCTAAGTAAAATTTCATAATTTGTTTGAAAGAATTATTCCCTAAATTAATTAATTATCCAATTCTCAAAAATATGGCCTTGTAAAGGAAGTTCTGAAAACAGACCTCTAAAAATTATAAATAAATTTCTACAAGTACTTTTTGGCCTGGAAACATCAAAACCTAAGTCTCATGATTTTTCAACAGATAAAACATCATTAATTAATTTTATTCTTCCAAGCCCCTTTCCAAAATTTGTGAAGGAAGTACTAAATAAGCTCAAGTAAAAATTATAATAAAATCCAGGGATATTCACTTAGGCCTTTAAGATATTCTGACCAAGTTTCATTAGATTCAAATGCACAGAATAACCATAAGAAAATCAAACATCATTTTGGGCCTTTTGGTAATTAACAAATGAAGTACCAGGAATAAAATCCATAAAATTCTATAGAAATTAGCAGGGGTTCTAGATGGCCTAAAACCTACTCTACCCAAGTTTCATAACTTTTGAGGAAGGTTTAGTGGCTGAATCTTCAAATTTGTGCTCCTACCCTAAAACTAGGGTTAGGGTTTTGAGGTGTCTACCTTGCTCCAACTCCTCTAAGGTTCCTACCAGAGAAATTAGGTTACATTACCCTCAATTCTACTAAGTTTCCAAGGCCATACAAGGGCATGTGCCCCATGTCCTTCACAACCCTCAAAAGTCCTTCCTTAGGGTTTGAGGTTGAACCCTAGGGCAAATCAAGCCTAAATCATCCCATCTTCCTCAAGAGGGTGACATTGTCCATGCCAAGTCAGTGTCCAAATCCTCAGCCTCTGTTGAGGGGAGGGGACCACCCTAAGTCCATAGTGCACTTGTAATCAAAAATACCCTCTTAAGGCCAAACTAGGGTTTGGTGATTCCCTAACCAAAACATATCCAAATGAGATGAAATTATGTATAGAACTAGGTCTTGATGCCAGAGACCACTCTCCAAAACTTGGGAGGGTTTGGAGGTCATTTGACCAGTTATTTAATTTACCCTAGAATTATTAAATAAAAGCAAAAACTTTAGGCAAAGTGTCTCCAAAATTCTGAGTTTTGGGCACGCCCTAGGTATAGATAAGTTAAACTCCCTGCCAAAATTTCAAGTGATGTGGATCAGGGATGAGGTGTGGGCACTCAGTTTAATGACTGCCTAGCCCTAAGTGTATGTCCCACCAAAATGGGTGCCCTGGTCAGACCATGCACCCAAATTGGTTCAAACCAATTTTAAAATAAAGTAGACATAAAGGAATACAACTTTCATGTTGGTGACTTTTTCTGCAGAGGGGCCTAAGTGTTTTTAAAATTTAAAACTAATAATATCAAAATCTATGACATAAATCACATTAATATAAAAAGATTTCCTATAGTTTAATCATAAGCCGCACGGATCTTGAAGCAAAAGGGATGGGATCCCTTCATCTTCCTCCTTGAGCCGACGACCAGGATCCATCCCGCCTGGAGCCGCTTCCAAGCTCTGCCGCCGGCGATCCAGCCCCTTCCCCGGCCACCGCCACCACCACCTCCGTTGAGGTGGTGGCTATCGCCAGGCGGCGGCTCAGCCGCCGGAGAGGTGTTTTACGGCGGTTCTAGCAGGATGATTTTTTGTCGAAAACCATGAAAATCTTGGTTTTGATCGGGCTCAATTGAGCCCGAAACTTAAACCTAAGGAGACATATGATCTACCCGTGAGTTAAGGAGAGGGGGGAGGACCTTCCTGGCGGCCTGAATGCGGGTGGAGCGGCGGGATGCCATAGTTGATGGCGGCGGCGCTCGGCTTCTGCAACAGCACAGTGAGACGGCCTGTCTCCTCCAGGTAAAAGCTCGAAAATGTTCCCCTCTGCCCCCTGATGATGTTTAAATGGGCAATTGGGGAGGGGCGGCTGGTTCTTCAATGCCCATCAACACCATTTATGGTGTGGCTCGGGTTGAGTGGAGGGGGCTGAATCCACCCCTTGGTGGCCGGGAAATGGCTGGAATCAACTCCTCTTCCCTAGAGGAGTTGATTGCAGCCATTAAATGTGGCTGTTAGTCTCCCTTTGGCCGGCTCCACTCTCCCCTTCCTCTCCCCCATCTTCTCTCTCCACCATTAACATGGAGGGAAGCTCCCTTCTCTCTCCTAGTCACCCTTGTTGACTAGTCAACCCCACAGGCTATGTGCAGCCCACTTAGTCATGATGATCATGAAAGTGAGGTTAGCCTAAGGAAGAAGTGGCTTGGGCTTGGGTTAGTCCCTTTGGGCTAGGTTTGACTTGGCTTAAGTTGGGGTTGACCTGGGTCAATTTGATCATCTGGGTTGACCCCATTGGGTCTTTGGTGACCCATTGGACTCCCTTAAGGTCTAGGAAGACTTGAATAGGGTTGGTTGGGCATCTTGGGGGTCACATGTCCCTTGGTAAGGGCACTTTGACCATTTTAGGGCTAGAGTTGACTTGGGTCAACATAACCATTTGGGTTGACCCCAATGGGTCCTTGGTGACCCATTGGCCTCCCCTAAGGTCTAGGAAGGGTTATGTAGGGTTACCTTGCACTTTGGAGGTCACATACCCTTAGTAACGGTACTTTGACCAGATTAGGGGCTTGAGTTGACTTGGGTCAACCTGGCCTCTAGGGCTGACCCCAATGTGTCCTTAGTGACCCCTTGACTTCACGTTAGAGTTAGGGGGGCATAGGTGGGGTCCTCTAGGCTAGGAGTAGGTCAATTGTCCCTAAGTAGGCCAGTTTGACCCATTTTGGGTTAAGGTTGACCTTGGTCAACTGAGCCTCTTTGATTGACTCCAATGGGTCCTTATGGCTCTAATGGGACTCCCAATGTATTAGGGGGTGTTGTGGTAGGGTCTTGGGGTCAAGGAGTAGCCCATGGTCATCCTAAACCATTGTTCAGAGTTCTACTATTTGCAGATCATGATGATTTTCCACATTTTATCTCCTATCTATTGGCCCATTCCTAGCTTCCTAGGGTTTGTCATGACCTAGACATGGACAAAACCACTCCTAGGGGTCTAGTTGGAAATGAGATATTACACCCGCTATCTAGCACTCGGCTCCGCAGCACCTGCAAGCAACATTCCACCGCACGGTGGCAAATAAAGCAACGGTCAGCCAAAGCCGACCAAATTATAACGACCTCGCCCCTTACTCGGGATGGCGGTGCTCTTTCCCTGCATATCATTAGCCCAGTAAAACAATAAAACACAATTATACCACGCCATAGGTGTAGGCTCGTACGGCCAAACACCCCGTGCACTCAGGGCACATTAACAGTGAATCCTGACACTTCAACGTCTTCACCACCATCCCAAAGATGGCAACCACGTGAGCATTTAGACTTTCTGACCACCGTCAAAGGCTCTCGACTATGGCAACGTCCAGTCCCCTTTTCGGGTATCTCGCACCGAACCACATAGCCTAGGTCCAATTCCACTTGCCCGTTACTCACACCACGTAGTCACTTTAAGACGTACGCACGAGCCAAGCTTCTCTCGGATCCCAAAACTTTTCCAAACAATCACATAACACAGTTATGTTCAAGGCCGGTTCCCTGACCGCCAAGTTAGCAGAACACGTTTCCGCTCAGTTTTTCGGGTGCGCCTTGGAGTTAATCCCCAAGGATCCCTGCTGCAATCTACTGCGTAGAAACCCGAAAAACCCAAAGCACGGAGTCTTCTCCGGTAAAACATATCAAATGCAACATCACCGATCCAGACAACACACATCCGGGTAGTCTTCACACACAATGCCTATGCCCGTACTTCGATTCCGGACTCTATATGCAACACAAGGGGGACTATTCACATCAACCCCAGGGAACACCACGCACTCACCGCACACTTGCGGGAGCGGGATTCCCTATGCAGAAAGGAAGAGCTTCACATGCTCAAGTGGAGAATCGTTACCCTTGTAGTCTGCTTTTGCGCCATGGAAAACTACACGGATAGAAGTCTTTGCAACGACCTTTCCTCCACGGATCCTCTCTCAGATCTCAAAACGGTGCTCCGATGCTCCGCCGGCGGCCGGAATCCTCCTCCTTCTTCCTCCTCTTTCTAACTCCTTGGAAAGAGAATGACTTGGAGAAAATGAAGAGTTAACTCCCCCATTCCCGACCTTAACAGAGCAGGAAACCGTCCGAGCCACTGGATCTTACTTAAAGAAAATGAACGGCTCAGATCTGCACAAAAATCCCCAGACCTGGGCCGAACACGGCTTGGCACACGGCCGTGTCCCAGGCCGTGTGCCTCGATCCAGGCACGATTGTCGAACACAGAGACTCACACGGGCTACGACACGCCCGTGTCTCACTCGACACGCCCGTGACTAGGGGGCGTGTCATATATTACCGCATGGCAACGGACACGACCCAACTGAACACGGGTAGGGATACGGGTATGAACACGCCCGTGTCACTCGATAATCGTCGAGCAAAAATCGTCGATCGTCGAACGCAGAGGGTCACTCGACAATCGTCGAGTGCCTTTCGTCGATCGTCGAACGCAGGGGGACACGCCCTCCCAACACGCCCGTGTCGCCTAGCGTGTTCCTCTCGAACACTTTTCGTCGAACTCAATCGACTTTTGGGAACACTGGTATAGACACGGTTAGGCACACACCCGTGTCAAAGGACACGCCCGTGTCATTCAGCCGTGTTTCTAGTCGTGTCCTTCTCGGGATGAAAACGACCAAAACACCCGCCAGACACGGTCGTGGACACGCCCGTGTCCTAGGCCGTGTACCCTTATACCGGCACCAAAAAATCCCTTTATACGCGACCAACTCAAATACCATTTTCGGGGCGTTACAAATCTCCCCCACTTAAGGAATTTCGTCCTGAAATTAAGTAAAGGTACACAAATCTAAATGATACCTGAGCGGAATAACTCGGGGTATTCCTCCAACATAGCTTGCTCGCGCTCCCAAGAAAGCTCCTCACGTCCGCAATTATCCCGACGAACTTTAACCATTCGAACTTCCTTATTGCGGAGTCTCTTAACAGCAACATCTTCGATACGTACTGGCTTGACCCTTGTCGTTAATTCATAATCAACCAGTACTTGATTGTTCGCAATGATCTGCGAAGGCTCTTGCACCGCCTTACGCAACACCGACACGTGGAACACGTCATGTAGCCCACTCAATTCCGCCGACAGCTTCAATCTATATGCCGCCTCTCCAACACGCTCCAGGATTTCAAATGGTCAAAGGTATCTCGGACTCAACTTCTTCAAGCGTCGAACCCACGAGACACCCTTGAACGGATTAATTTTTAAGTACACCCAGTCGCC
This sequence comes from Platanthera guangdongensis, assembly GCA_039583875.1. Lineage (NCBI taxonomy): Eukaryota > Viridiplantae > Streptophyta > Magnoliopsida > Asparagales > Orchidaceae > Platanthera > Platanthera guangdongensis. The sequence continues at coordinate 82,817,156 of CM077152.1, read as the reverse complement.
AACATTGAACTCCACATTCCTATGTTTGGCGTTATAGTACTTTGACTGTCTGTCCTGAGCGATCTTCAACCGTTCTTGAATTGTCTGTATCACTGAAGTGGCATCTTCCACTGCTTGACGTTTGTAAAGCTTCGACTCGCCCGTCTCCAACCAAGACAACGACGTGCGACACTTTCTTCCGTACAAGGCCTCGAAAGGCGCCATTCCAATACTCGCCTGAAAGCTGTTGTTATACGCAAACTCCACCATGTACAGGTGATCTTCCCACTGCTTTCCAAACTCTAGGATGCACATGCGAAGCATGTATTCCATCGTCCGGTTGACCCTCTCGGTTTGGCCATCCGTTTGCAGATGAAAGGCTGTGCTGAACTTTAGCTTAGTACCCAACAGACTATGCACCAACCTCCAGTCATTCGACGTGAAGCGTTCATCTCGATCACTAACAATACCGCGGGGCACATCATGCAATCGTACAATATTCTCCACATAGAGTTTGGCTAACTTTTCCATCGGATCTTCCTTCCTGACCGGAATAAAGTGCGACACCTTTGTCAACCTATCTATGACCACCCAAATGGCGTCGTTTCCCTTCTGCGACTTCTGCAAACCATGCACAAAATCCATAGATATGTCGTCGAATTTCCATTCTGGGATAGGTAGGGACTTCAAGAAATCTCTGGGCTTCTGGCATTCTGCCTTCACCAATGCACAAATTCGGCACTTGGCCACATAAAGTGCTACATCCTTCTTCAATCCTAGCCACCAGAATAATTTCTTCATGTCTCTATACATCTTCGTGCTTCCCGGCTGGATTGAGTACTTAGTATAATGAGCCTCATACATCAACTCCTCCCGAATATTATCCGCACTAGGAACGCATAGGCGACCGTCCTTCCTTAGCAACCCATCCTCAACGGCAAACTGGGAATTTGACCTATCCAAAGATTCATCCAAGATCTGCTTCATGCTGTTATCCTGAACCAAAGCCCGCCGAACTCTATCAGCTAGGTCACACTGCACATCTGTCCAAAACAGTTTCTCCTCAGCACTAGACTGCTTGTCGATGCAAGATATCTCCAAAACCTCCAACTCATGGACCAATCTCTCATCATGTACTGATAACCAGTTGGCCTGCGCCGGAGTCCTGCGACTCAACGCATCCGCCACTGCATTTCCCTTCCTAGGCACATAATGTATCTTGAAGGTGTAGTCCCCTAAGAACTCCATCCACCTCCACTGCCTCATGTTCAGATCCTTTTGATCCAACAGGTACTTTAAGCTCTTATGATCGGTGTAAATATCGACCTTCACACCATATAGGTAGTGCCTCCAAAGCTTTATAGCAAATATCACGACCGCTAACTCTAAGTCGTGGACCAGATAATTCCTCTCGTGAGCCTTCAATTGTCATGAACCGTAGGCTATCACACTCCCATGCTGTAGCAGAACACAGCCCAAACCACTTCCCGAAGCTTCACTATAGATCTCGAACCCTTCGGTTCCACTTGGCCAACATAAAATAGGCGTTGTGGTCAACTGCCTCTTCAACTCCTCAAAAGCCTGTTCGCATTCCGGAGACCACACAAACTTCTGATCCTTCCTTGTCAACGTCGTGAGTGGTAGCGCTATCCACGAGAAGTTCTCTACGAAGCGCCTGTACTAGCCAACAAGCCCCATAAAACTCTGGACCTTTGCCACTGTAGTCAAAGCAGGCCACTCCCGTATCGCCACTATCTTCGCCGGATCCACAACTATCCCTTTTCCACTGACAACATGACCAAGAAACGCTATCGAGGATAACCAGAATTCACACTTGGAGAACTTAGCATACAACTGATTCCTCCTCAACGTCTCCAACACCATGTGTAGATGATTGTAGTGATCCTCCTCGCACTGCGAGTACACCATGATATCATCGATAAATACTATCACGAAACGATCCAGGTACTCTCTGAACGTCCTGTTCATCAGATCCATAAACACGGATGGCGCATTGGTCAAACCAAACGGCATGACCGTGAACTCGTAATGCCCAAACCGCGTACTGAATGCTGTCTTTGGGATGTCGCTCTCCCTTATCCTCAACTGGTAGTAACCGGATTTAAGATCTAACTTCGAATATACCGTTGACCCAACCAACTAATCAAATAGATCGTCAATCCTCAGAATCAGATACTTATTCTTTTCCGTAAGCTTGTTCAGTTCCCGATAGTCAATGCAAAGTCGCAAACTCCCATCTTTCTTCTTGACGAAAAGGACCGGTGCGCTCCAAGGCGACGAACTTGGACGCACATACCCTTGTTTCAGCAACTCTTGTAGTTGCACCTTTAACTCTACCATCTCTCTTGGCGCTATCTGATACAGGGAGCGTGATACCGGTTTGGCACCCAGTACCAGCTCAATAGTGAGACTCCTTTCACGCACCCAAATGCCATCTCACGACTAGCTCCCAACTGACCTCCAAGCAATTACAACCAATGCATACTTGCTGCTCCGAGAGCCAGTCCATACCAAAGACCACGTATAACCCCCCTAATGGTAGCAACAACACTCGTAAGTCAAACTCTTGACTCCCAACCCAAATCTAAATGCAACAGATTCTATCCGCGAGCATTGAGCACTATTAGTCAACAACATATCCATTATGTCTTTTGCCATCGGAAGAGGTACTCCGACACGCAATACAATTCCTTTGGGCAAACGGGAATGCGAAGCCCCCTAAACGAACGGTGCTCTCGCCAAATAAACGAAAGTCAGGACAAATCTCAACACAAATAGTTCTAAGCTAACATGCACAAGGGCGACATGTATTTACAGTTAACTGCTATAACTTTAAACTGCACCTGTCACCACGACAGCGAGCTTCCTGGCCTCCTACTGGCCCAGGCTGTACACTTCAGACTTCCTCTCGGACTTTGCACGTCCGCTCCAACACTCACGAGCAAAATGCCTCGTCTTCCCGCAGTTATAACAAGCACCCAAGGTTCGGCCTGTAGTTTCCCCTGAAGCACCAAAAGGGGGCTGGACCTGAAGTCCCAGCCTTCTTATACCACCTACGATATCCAGACTTTGAGGTAGCCGACACTTTGAACTCTGTTTTCTTAGCACTAGAGTGCTCAACCGCTCCTGACATAGATTCCTTAGTCTTCTGAGCACCATCCTGACAAGCTTGGAAAAAGTGCCCTTTCTTGCCACAAGTATGACATTTGTAAGTAACCTTGCTAGTCGATGATCTAACCTTCTTCTTCAGCGTTCTGCGAGATGCACCCCTCATAGGACTTGCAGAGTTCGATACCCTACTCACTGGTATCTGGTGAATATTTCCCATATCCACTTCCAAAGATCTAGTCGACTCCATCAAGGCTAGGAATCCCAATAGTTTTGGTCCTAGAAGTAGAATTCGCAGTTCTTCACGCATACCACTATAAAATCTATCAACTATACACCGCTCGTTCTCCAACTCAAAGCATGGGTAGCGGCTTATCAAAAGAAACGCCTGCAAATACTCGTCAACTGACTGCGTACCCTGCACCAAGCACATGTTCAACAACTGACCTGATGGCCTTCTAAATGTCACTTGATCCAACACACCACCCGACATTGAAGTCATCTCAAGGACAAAGGGTTGCACATTGCTTCCCTGCTGTGCACTAGTCACATCGAGCACCACTTCAACGATCCTTCTTATGGTTTCAAACGAAGGAGGTGTCAAGCACGCCACTGGGTGCACTATAATCGTACAAAACACCAATAAGTGACCAAACAAAATTGCAAAAAGCAATTATAGGAACGCGTAGGTTCCTCAAACACGAGTATTTTTCATTCCTAAGTGGACATTCATGGGTTCTTTTTAATTTTATAACGATGACGCACACATATGCTCACCACCCCTTAAAAGAATTCGCCCATGAATTCAATTAAGCCTGACCGTAACCAGAGCTCTGATACAAAATTGTAACACCCTCATCCGTCGCATGACATATAACAGAAGGTCCAGCTGGAACCCGACACCATATACCGTAGACAGTCGGAAGGGTTACATAAGAATATTCAAACTATCCAATTAAGACTACTCGTCCTACATAGAGCATTCTAGCGGAAGTTTTTTAAAAGTAGAAAGAACCCAAACTTGTATCCAAATAACATGAATGACCACAATCACTACCACTGAAATGAAATAACAATACACTGAAATATACTTGGCCTTATGGCCTTACAAATGTTCACTTAACAAAATAGTGTCTTACATACATCGGCTCGCAGGCCGGCCACACATGACAAAATAAAAAAAACTATTCTTTACGGCCTTCGAGGGCCAGCACAGCAACATGGGCTCCAGCCCGCTATCTAGCACTCGGCTCTGCAGTACCTGCAAGCAACATTCGACCGCACGGTGGCAAACAAAGCAACGGTCAGCCAAAGCCGACCAAATTATAACGACCCCGCCCCTTACTCGGGACGGCGGTGCTCTTTCCCTTCATATCATTAGCCTAGTAAAACAATAAAATGCAATTATACTACGCCACAGGTGTAGGATCGCACGACCAAACACCCGTGCACTCAGGGCACATTAACGGTGAATCATGACACTTCAGCGTCTTCACCACCATCCCAAAGATGGAAACCATGTGAGCATTTAGCATTTCTGACCACCGTCTAAGGCTCCCGACTATGCCAACGGCCAGTACCCTTTTCGGGTCTCTCGCACCGAACCACATAGCCTAAGTCCAATTCCACTTGCCCGTTGCTCACACCACGTAGTCACTTTAAGACGTACGCACGAGCCAAGCTTCTCTCAGATCCCAAAACTTTTCCAAACAATCACATAACCCAGTTATATTCAAGCCCGGTTCCCTGACCTCCAAGTTAGCAGAACACGTTTCCGCTCAGTTTTTCGGGTGCGCCTTGGAGTTAATCCCCAAGGATCCCTGCTACAATCTACCGCGTAGAAACCCGAAAAACCAAAAGCACGGAGTCTTCTCCGGCAAAACATATCAAATGCAACATCACCGATCCAGGCAACACACGTCCGGATAGGCTTCACACACAATGCCTATGCCCGTACTTCGATTACGGACTCTATATGTAACACAAGGGGGACTATTCACATCAACCCCAAGGAACACCACACACTCACCGCACACTTGCGGGAGCGGGATTCCCTATGCAGAAAGGAAGAGCTTCACATGCTCAAGTGGAGAATCGTTACCATTGTAGTCCGCTTTTGCGCCATGGAAAAGCTACACGGATAGGAGTCTTCGCAACGACCTTTCCTCCATGGATCCGCTCTCAGATCTCAAAACGGTGCTCCGATGCTCCGCCGACGGCCGGAATCCTCCTCCTTCTTCCTCCTCATTATAACTCCTTGGAAAGAGAATGGTTTGGAGAAAATAAAGAGTTAACTCCCCCATTCCCGTCCTTAACAGTGCAGGAAACCGTCTGAGCCACTGGATCTTACTTAAAGAAAATGAACGGCTCAGATCTGCACAAAATCCCCAGACCTAGGCCGAACACGGCTTGGCACACGGCCGTGTACCAGGCCGTGTGCCTCGATCCAGGCACGATTATCGAACACAGAGACTCACACGGGCTACGACACGCCCGTGTCTCACTCGACACGCCCGTGTCGGATCCTCGACACGCCCGTGACTAGGGGGCATGTCACATATAACCGCACGGTAATGGACACGACCCAACTGAACACGGGTAGGGACACAGGTATGAATATGCTCGTGTCACTCGATAATCGTCGAGCAAAAATCATCGATCGTCGAACGCAGAGGGTCACTCGACAATCGTCGAGTGCCTTTCGTCGATCGTCGAACGCAGGGTGACATGCCCTCCCGACACGCCCGTGTCTCCTGGCGTGTTCCTCCCGAACACTTTTCATCGAACTCAATTCTCTTTCGGGAACACGGGTACAGACACGGTTAGGAACACGCCTGTGTCAAAGGACATGCCCGTGTTATTCAGCCGTGTTTCTAGCCGTGTCCTTCTCGGGATGAAAACGGCCAAAACACCAGCCAGACATGGCCGTGGACACGCCTGTGTCCTAGGCCGTATACCCCTATACCGGCACCAAAAATCCATTTATACGCGACCAACTCAAATACCATTTTCGGGGCGTTACATCCGGGTAGGCTTCACACATAATGCCTATGCCCGTACTTCGATTCCGGACTCTATATGCAACACAAGGGGGACTATTCACATCAACCCCAAGGAACACCATGCACTGACCGCACACTCGCGGGAGCGGGATTCCCTATGCAGAAAGGAAGAGCTTCACATGCTCAAGTGGAGAATCGTTACCCTTGTAGTCCGCTTTTGCGTCATGGAAAAACTACATGGATGGAAATCTTTGCAACGAACTTTCCTCAACGGATCCGCTCTCAGATCTCAAAACGGCGCTCCGATGCTCTGCCGGCGGCCGGAATCCTCATTCTTCTTCCTCCTCTCTCTAACTCCTTGGAAAGAGAATGGTTTGGAGAAAATGAAGAATTAACTCCCCCATTCCCAGCCTTAACAGAGCAGGAAACCGTCTGAACCATTGAATCTTACTTAAAGAAAATGAACGGCTCAGATCTACACAAAAATCCCCAGACCTGGGCCGAACACCGCCTCGCACACGGCCGTGTCCCCGGCCACGTGCCTCGATCCAGGCACTATCGTCGAATACAGAGATTCACACGGGCTCAAACACGCCCGTGTCTCACTCGACACGCCCGTGTCGGGTCCCCGACACGCCCGTCTCCGGAGGCGTGTCACACATAACCGCCACGCCAACCTACACGACCCTGCTGAACACGGGTACTGACACGGGTAGTGTAACGGCCCGGCCTTACCGTCCGTGGCGCTTAAAGCCCACTAGGAGTAGCACGGCACCGTCACCGGGCTGCAGCCCAAGCACCCCAAAGCCTCTCCGCGCCTGTTTCTCAGCAGCGGTGCATTGTTGAGGCCAGGTCTCGAACCCGCAACCCCCTTGATAAGAGAGCTTTCTTACACTCCCTCATCACCAACTAAGCTGCAGCTCAATTGGTGATGAGGGAGTGTAAGAAAGCTCTCTTATCAAGGGGGTTGCGGGTTCGAGACCTGGCCTCAACAATGCACCGCTGCTGAGAAACAGGCGCGGAGAGGCTTTGGGGTGCTTGGCCTGCAGCCCGGTGACGGTGCCGTGCTACTCCTAGTGGGCTTTAAGCGCCACGGACGGTAAGGCCGGGCCGTTGCAAAAAAAGTGCAGCTCAATTGGTGATGAGAGTTGAAAGAACTCCATAGTTAAGCGTGCTCGGGCTGGAGTAGTACTGGGATGGGTGACCTCCTGGGAAGTCCCCGTAGTGCGGGCTTGACTATCGAGTTTACCTCATCAAAGGGAGGCTGTGGCCACCAACAACCCGCATGTGGAGGGAGAGGGGTTGGGGTGCTTGGGCTGCAGCCCGGTAACCGGAACCGGACCAGGTGGAAATTAGAGTACACGCTGGGGCGCGGGGACGTTACAATAAAAGTGCACTTTTTTTGTAACGGCCCGACCTTACCGTACGTGGCGCTTAAAGCCCACTAGGAGTAGCACGGCACCGTCACCGGGCTGTAGCCCAAGCACCCCAAAGCCTCTCCGCGCCTGTTTCTCAGTAGCGGTGCATTGTTGAGGCCAGGTCTCGAACCCGCAACCCCCTTTATAAGAGAGCTTTCTTACACTCCCTCATCACCAACTGAGCTGCAGCTCAATTGGTGATGAGGGAGTGTAAGAAAGCTCTCTTATCAAGGGGGTTGCGGGTTCGAGACCTGGCCTCAACAATGTACCGCTGCTGAGAAACAGGCGCGGAGAGGCTTTGGGGTGCTTGGGCTGCAGCCCGGTGACGGTGCCGTGCTACTCCTAGTGGGCTTTAAGCGCCACGGACGGTAAGGCCGGGCCGTTACAGGTAGGAACACGCCCGTGTCAAATGACACGCCCGTGTCATTAAGCCGCGTTCCTTGCCGTGTCCTTCTCGGGATGAAAACGTCCAAAACACCAGCCAGGCACAGCCTTGGACACGCCCGTGTCCTATGTCACAACCCGCATTTCCTCAACGAGTACATCGTATCAGAGCAAGAGGAACTACAGGTTATGATGCCACGTCGTGTAGGGGATAACTGCACACGCTCAGGCAACTCTTGACGCTTACTTTATAAGTTAAAATTCAACAGTGAAATGTAAGAAAACTTTTGGATTAAATGGCCGTATCCCTCGGCCTTAGATAGTAAAACTGTATTTGTACGCAGCGGAAATACTTTGTGTATTTATGATGAGCTCCTATATGCAGTCTAGAGTGATACTACTATAAGAACTCCTATTTGTTTACGTCATTTGGAAAGTATGTGTTAGTTAAACAAAACATGTATGCATGATATACAATCGTAGGTTTTGTTAACTTCAAAATATCTAATGCAACCTACTAGAAAACCATCCCAAAAGCAAGTACATTTCATTCCATCCAAGTGAGGTACATTAGCAGTCTAGTTCATATTTACACAAAAGAAAACCACCAATGGGCGCCAACAAGCTGACACGAACCCATTGGGGCCCATGTATGTCTGTACAACAAAAAGAAGAACTACCTCGCTATGAATGCTCGGCTAGCTCCCAGGAAACGCCACCAACCAACCTAGCCGCTCAACCGGCTACAACCTGCACCTGAGGCATTCAAGAAAGAATACCTCAGCAATCAACCAAGCTATACAAAAGAGAGCATGAATGTCATAATTTTTCACGAAAGGGCTTACCGACCCCACAGAGATGTGTCATATAAGTCAAAAGAGGGCATAAAACAAGTGCGTACATGTAGTAAACAATGTCATTCCAAAGGGTCAACCGCACCAAGTGCGTACAAGTTCATCAAGTCCTGCTCAAACCGTAGGAGCAAAAGGCAAAACACATGTCCATTCCATCATTCATAGGACAAGAAACTACGATACTAGTGAAGCATAAACAGCGGTTAAGTTCAATTTCGCAAGGGTCTTATCGGTGGCAGCCCTAAAGTGGAACGCACCAAACAAAACCAGCCCAAATCGGGGCTAAAGTGGTCTCTCTAACCACAAAAAACAAAACTCGGTGGCCACAGGCTGAAACCACACCACCCCTTGCAAAATTCTCACACAAACGCTCCTGCCATGGTTCACAAAATCGCCTCGCAAAACGCCCCATATCCCAAGGTAACACGTTTCCTTTCATCGTCCTCACACATGACGACCAATTGCCAACGTGGCGTTTGACGAACTTCATCACATAAAAAGGGTCACATGCTTTATATCAAAGAAGAATCACATGATAGGAGTTGATTAACTTAAGTACATAAATCACATGTTTAGAACCATATGCTATGATCAAGGAAACATCACATAAATGAGAAAGGCGAATATGCTACATGAACATGAATCAATTGAACAAGAGAACTACATGAATTAGCCTAGCATAGATTTGATAACCAACAAAACTAAACATAGGAGAGCAAAGTCAGCATAGGGAATTAGCATAAAGAATTAGCTACATAAATAAACAAGAGGATTGATCATAATTTGAATCAAGAAGAACAACTAAGCATAGGGGAATTGAAAAAGCAATAATAAGGCTAATAAGGAAGAATTCAACACAAGATCTAAAGCTAGGGAAAATGGAAAATTGAATCAAGAACGAAGATTGGCAAGGGTGGAGAACACCACTTGCCTGAACCGAGGCGATGCCGCGACGGCTGCTCTCCTCTTTCCTTGCCTTGCTTGCTCCCTTGCTCTCTTGCTTTCTCTTTGGGAATGAAGAAGAAGCAGATGAAGATGAAATGAGAAACCCAAGTCTCTGTTTCGGACTTATTTCCTCCAGAACAGAGTTGAACCGTTCGATGCAGGATCAAGGAAATGAACGGCACAAAAAAACTGGAAAAAGTCGATTTTTCGGGCCGGTCACGCCCTGTGTCACGCCCGTGACACAGGGCGTGTACCATAAGCGGCGCCGAAAGGCGGCAATTCCACGTTTATCCACACGGTACACGGCCGGGTACACGCCCGTGACGGGTCGGTCACGCCCGTGACCTAGGGCGTGTAGCCCGTGTCTCGACACCTCGTCGACAGAAAGTGTCGACACTCGACCCATCTTGACACGCCCTGTGACACGCCCGTGTCACAGGCCGTGTCCCCTCTGTCGACACTCGACACTCGATACTCAACGCTCGATACTCGACGCTCGATACTCGAAACTCGACGAAGCGGGACACGGCCCGGGACACGCCCGTGTCACGGGGCGTGTACCCCATTCGTCGAGCTCAACTCGACGCAAGAAAAATCGTCGAGTCAAGGAGGTCACGCCCAGGTCATGGCCTGGGTCACGCCCGTGTCAGGGGGCATCTCGCACAAAAACGACCATTTTTCCCTTTTGTGAAAAATGTTTCTGAGACGTCCTAGACCATTTTTGCCTCAAGCACTTTTTACTATTTTTTTTCCTGAACCAGCAACTTATTTTGAGCTACATTACCCGGGCGCGAAAAAGTGCAAGCATTCCCTAAGAGGCCTCACCGAGTCCCTCATATGGACTCCGGTTTGCTGGGGAATCGTGCAACTCGGCAAACAAAACAGCCACTCGCAAGCCCGCGGGAAAAACCATGCTCAAACTACAGTCAAAACCAACGTCACGCCCATCATGCGTACGTAATCAAAAATCCGGGGCGTTACAATCACTCCCCCTAACAAAAAGTTTCGCCTCGAAACTTTCACAAAACCAATTAAAAACATGAATGCAATCAAACACCAAGTCACATACCAGCTTATCTACGGGAACAAATGAGGATGAGCCGCCCTCATTGTTGATTCGAGTTCCCACGTCGCGCTTTCCACATCCTGATTTTTCCATAACACCTTTACCATAAGAATCTTCTTTTTCCGCAACACGCGATCTTGGGAGTCCAATATCCGGATGTGCATCTCCTCATAAGAAAGGTTGGGTGCTAATTGCGGCACAACGTCCAACACTTGCTTGTCATTCCGCACACACTTGCGAAGTTGGCTAACATGAAACACATTGTGAACACCAGGAAAGTTCACGGGTAATTCCAGTTTGTAGGCGGATGCTCCAACTCGCGCAAGAATCGTGAAGGGACCCACAAATCTTGGGTCTAATTTGCGCTCTTTCCCAAACCATTTAATCCCAACCATTGGGGAGACTTTCACGAAAACAGAATCCCCCACTGCAAATTCTAATTCCGACCTTCGTCGGTTGGCATACTTTTCATATCGCTCTTGGGCGATTCGGAGCTTCTCCCGAATAAGTCATACTGCAACTTCCATATCCTCGAGCGCCTCTGGACCCAACAAAGGCCGCTCACCAACATCAGTCCAAAAGAGTGGGGTCCGACATCGTCGCCCATATAACGCTTCGAACGGAGCCATTTGCAAGCTTTCTTGATAGCTATTATTATACGCGAATTCCATAAGCCGCAAACGTTCATCCCATGCTCCGCCATACTCAAGAATGTAACATCGAATCATATCTTCTACAATTTGATTTACTCTTTCGGTTTGGCCATTCGTCTGAGGATGATAAGCCGTGGAATAGCGCAAATCTGTCCCCAACCCCTCTTGTAGACTGCGCCAAAAACGAGAGGTAAAGCGGGAATCTCGGTCTGAAATGATATTCATAGGCACACCATGCAGTCGGATGATCTCGTTCAAATAGAGCTCCGCTATGGTCTTCATCGGGTAGTTGACCTTAAAGGGTATGAAATGAGCACACTTGGTCAACCTATCCACGATCACCCACACGGAGTCATGTCCTCGGGGAGATCTTGGTAAAACAGTAATAAAATCCATTGAGATGCTTTCCCACTTCCAGGTTGGAATCTCCAATGGTGTCAACTTGCCACCAGGCTTCCCATGATCAGCTTTCACCGCTTGCACGTATGACATTCCGAGACAAATTGTGCTATATCTCTTTTCATTCCATACCACCAGACAATTTGTTTCAAATCACGGTACATTTTTGTTGAGCCTGGATGGTAGGCCATACTTGCTCCATGGGCTTCCTTACACACCATCTCGCGACTATCCCCAACCGCGGGAATACAAAATCGCCCACGATACTTTAACGTGCCTGCACCATCAATCGCAAAATCTGGTAATTCATCCCTTTCAGTCCGAAGAAATAAATGTAAAAGATCAGGATCATCTTTTTGATGTTGTCTTGCAAGCACCAGCCATGACGGTTCTTCTATTGCCGACTGACTTTGCGGGTCATATTTGCCCACCGCAATATCCATCAATAGAAATTCCTCTACAAGACGGTCGACGGAAAGATGAAATAATTTCCCCGTCTTCCGACTCAAAGCATCGGCTACAACATTCGCTTTTCCCGGATGATACTGAATGTCCACATCATAATCAGCTACATACTCAAGCCATCGCCGTTGGCGCAAATTAAGTTCTTTCTGCGTGAAGACATACTTCAAGCTTTTATGATCTGTAAAGATTTTACACTGTGCACCATATAGCAAGTGTCTCCACAACTTCAATGCAAATATCACCGCTGCAAACTCCAAATCATGCGTTGGGTAATTCTTTTCATGAATTTTCAACTGCCGAGACCCATACGCAATCACCTTTTTGTCTTGCATTAACACACATCCAAGTCCAACGTGCGACGCATCCACGAACACTTCATAATCCTTTCCTTCTGTTGGCAAGATTAACACAGGAGCGGTACATAACCTGTTCTTGAGTTCTAGGAATGAGACCTCACACTTGTCATTCCACTCAAACGCCACATTATTCTGGGTTAATCGAGTCAAAGGTGCGGCCAACGTCGCAAAACCTTCGACAAATCTGCGACAATAGCCGGCCAAGCCCAAGAAGCTTCGAATCTCCTTGGGTGTTTCCGGTCTTCTCCATTCCATGACCGCAGAAATCTTTTCGGGATCCACTGAAATACCATGGTGATTAATGACATGACCCAGAAAAGCAACTTGCGGCAACCAAAACTCGCATTTGCTTAACTTGGCGAATAACCGTTGATCTCGCAAAGTGGCCAATACTAATCGCAGATGCTGTTCATGCTCCTCAGCACTGCGGGAGTAGACAAGAACATCATCAATAAAAACCACCACAAATTTATCCAAGTAGTCCTTGAACACCCTGTTCATCATATCCATGAAGGCTGATGGTGCGTTGGTCAAACCAAACGACATCACAAGGAATTCAAAATGATCATGTCGTGATCGAAATGCAGTCCGCGGAATATCCGACTCCCGGACCTTGAGCTGATGATAGCCCGAGCGGAGATCAATCTTCGAAAATACAGAACTGCCACGCAGTTGATCAAACAAATCATCGATTCTTGGCAGTGGGTACTTATTTTTAATTGTCACCTTGTTCAACTCCCGGTAATCGATGCAAAGGCGCATCGACCCATCTTTCTTCTTCACAAATAACACCGGTGCACCCAAGGTGATGAACTCGGCCGGATAAACCCTTTCGCCAATAAGTCATCCAACTGTGTACGCAACTCTGCTAGCTCACGCGGGGCCATCCTGTACGGCGCTTTCGCAATCGGTCGCGTACCCGGCTCCAAATCAATAACAAACTCGACATCACGATTAGGGGGTAGACCAGGAAGGTCAGTAGGAAAAACATCTGGAAATTCACGCACAACAGGAATCTCCTCCAAACGCGGCAAAGCAGCACTCGTCCCCACAACGAAGACAAAACAAGCAAAACAGTCGGAAACAAACAACGTCCGAACACATACCGCCGAAATCCCTGGAGAATCCTGACAAGAATCACCATACACACTTTCTGGCTGACCATCATCCTTAATAAAATCCAAGCGCTTTCCTCTGCACTGGATGACGGCATCATAACGGGCTAACCAGTCCATGCCCAGAATGACGTCAAAATCGTCCAAATCGATCACCTTGCAATCAACTCTTGCTACGAAATCCCCCAACAAAATGGGACAATCAAGAAGACCCCAGTCAGCCACCACAGAAGCGCCTGAAGGAAATTTCACCAAAACGCATTCCCCACTCACTCTGGTGTCAAATGATATCGATCCAGAAAGGTTCGAGCCACAAATGAATGGGTCGTGCCAGAATCAAAGAGAACACGCGCCTAACGGTTCTTTACCTTAAAGTTTCCTATAAGGTATATATGCTATGCTAAGAACTACACATAAGAGGCATACACAAAACGAGAACCAGAGGACTGAATCGAACCTGAGATAACCTGCGGTGACATCTGCGCTTCCTCTGAAGAGACCACATTCAACTTCCCTTTGCCTTTGTCCAAGCGCGGAGGCGGAGGCAGAGCCTGGAGTGGTGCGGGTTGCAACACAGCTTGAACCTGTGGGCACCTTGCGCGAAGATGTCCTAGTCTGCCACACTGGAAGCATACCTTGTCTTTGGCCCAGCAGCGGCTCACATCATGACCTCTTCTACCACAGAATGTACACTCCAAGTCTCTGGTTGGCGCACCCTGAATGGCGTGCACCTGCTACTTCTTTTGCATCCCCAACCGCTTGAAACATTTTTCAAACGGGTGACCGGCTCGGCCACAGAAGCTACATAGTTCCTTCTTCTTCTTTACGTCTGACTCGTGGGACATTTTCTCTCCCACCAGCTGTCTCTTGCCCTGCCTCATCTGCTGCCCTCTTTGTTTGGCATTTTCGATAGCTTCTACCTTCAACGCCGCCTCAACCACCGTAGTGTAACTTGTCGCTCCATAAGCACTTGCGAACTGCTGCACGTCGCTGCGGAGTCCGCCCAAAAATCTCTTGACTCGATCAGCTTCCGTAGTCACCAAGCTCGGAGCGAACCGACTTAACTTGTTAAACTCAATTTCATACTCACTAACTGTGAGTTTCCTCTGCTTCAAGTACAAGAAGTCATTCATCAGGCGGTCCCTTTCCACTGCCGGTAGAAACTTGCGCCGTACCATTTCTTTAAACACTTCCCACGAACAGCCCGCCCCTAGGCCTTCCTTTTCTCGTAACCACCAACCTTTCGCCAACCCTTTAAGTTGATAGGCAGCAAGCATAACCTTCTGGTCCTCGGTCACACCATCATACACAAACATTTCTTCCAACGTAATCACCCAATCATCCAAGATCACGAAGTCTGCTTTTCCATCATACGTCGGTGGTCCAAGTCGCTGAAACTGCGAAATGAAAGTCATCGCAGGAGGAACTACAACTGGGGGTGTCACTGCCACTGAAGGAGTCGAACTAGTGGGGCCTCTAACCGCCTCTTGTCCTCTTGGTGCCAGCCCAGACATCGCGGATGACATAGCTTGGAGCTGGGACTGGACCTCCTGCACCTGCCTCGTCAAAGCCTCATTACTTTGGCGAAGACTATCCATCAGCGCATTATTCTGCGCGCCCGAAGACTCGCCCTCGGATTGGGGAGTTTGCCTTGTCACTAGACGCTTCGACATCCTATAACACGTTCACTCTTATCAAGTTCAAACCCAACAAAACACACAACGACTATGCACAGACCATACATAAAGAAATATGAACATCAACTGCTAACTTGCTTTGGGAGTTTGAGAATGATGGTATGCCTAGCCTAAAGATGACTCACCGTCATCCCACTAACTTGTGCCTAAACCATGAATGCATGACTTTCTTTGACCCAAAACCATGTGTGTACAGGTGTCATCATGTACGTCTTAGCTTGGCACGTTGTGCTCATGCAATGTTATGTTATGCGTGCTGTGCTATGCAATCTAAAAAAAAGCCTTAATGCATGCCATGAGCGGTCGTACGCATCACAATGCTATGCATCCCATACTACATAGCATTGCATGCAACGAATAAAAGAAAACGTGCTAGTCGCATCCATGTGGTAAGGTTATGCATCCCATACTACATAACCCGCACATGTTGCCCCTATGGTGGATCCATATACAACCACATATTATGCATCCCATACTACATAATATGCCCCGTATACTTCTTATCATGCCATGAGTGTAGTGTACGTGCGTCGGCGAAGACATACTGATGGCACCTCGGTGTGTGTATATGATATGATGCTTACAACCAAAACAGAAAGTTTGCCCGGCCAATTGTCTAGCAAACCTGGCTCTGATACCAACTGTCACAACCCGCATTTCCTCAACGAGTACATCGTATCAGAGCAAGAGGAACTACGGGTTATGATGCCACGTCATGCAGGGGATAACTGCACACGCTCAGGCAACTCTTGACGCTTACTTTATAAGTTAAAATTCAACAGTGAAATGTAAGAAAACTTTTGGATTAAATGGCCATATCCCTCGGCCTTAGATAGTAAACCTGTATTTGTACGCGGCGGAAATACTTTGTGTATTTATGATGAGCTCCTATATGCAGTCTAGAGTGATACTACTATAAGAACTCCTCTTTGTTTACGTCATTTGGAAAGTATGTGTTAGTTAAACAAAACATGTATGCATGATATACAATCGTAGGTTTGTTAACTTCAAAATATCTAATGCAACCTACTAGAAAACCATCCCAAAAGCAAGTACATTTCATTCCATCCAAGTGAGGTACATTAGCAGTCTAGTTCATATTTACACAAAAGAAAACCACCAATGGGCGCCAACAAGCTGACACGAACCCATTGGGGCCCATGTATGTCTGTACAACAAAAAGAAGAACTACCTCGCTATGAATGCTCGGCTAGCTCCCAGGAAACGCCACCAACCAACCTAGCCGCTCAACCGGCTACAACCTGCACCTGAGGCATTCAAGAAAGAATACCTCAGCAATCAACCAAGCTATACAAAAGAGAGCATGAATATCATAATTTTTCACGAAAGGGCTTACCGACCCCACAGAGATGTGTCATATAAGTCAAAAGAGGGCATAAAACAAGTGCGTACATGTAGTAAACAATGTCATTCCAAAGGTCAACCGCACCAAGTGCGTACAAGTTCATCAAGTCCTGCTCAAAACCGTAGGAGCAAAAGGCAAAACACATGTGCCAATTCCATCATTCATAGGACAAGAAACTACGATACTAGTGAAGCAATAAGCGCGTTTAAGTTTCAATTTCGCAAGGGTCTTATCGGTGGCGGCCCTAAAGTGGAACGCACCAAACAAAACCAGCCCAAATCGGGGCTAAAGTGGTCTCTCTAACCACAAAAAACAAAACTCGGTGGCCACAGCTGAAACCACACCACCCCTTGCAAAATTCTCACACAAACGCTCCTGCCATGGTTCACAAATTCGCCTCGCAAAACGCCCCATATCCCAAGGTAACACGTTTCCTTTCATCGTCCTCACACATGACGACCAATTGCCAACGTGGCGTTTGACGAACTTCATCACATAAAAGGGTCACATGCTTTATATCAAAGAAGAATCACATGATAGGAGTTGATTAACTTAAGTACATAAATCACATGTTTAGAACCATATGCTATGATCAAGGAAACATCACATAAATGAGAAAGACGAATATGCTACATGAACATGAATCAATTGAACAAGAGAACTACATGAATTAGCCTAGCATAGATTTGATAACCAACAAAACTAAACATAGGAGAGCAAAGTCAGCATAGGGAATTAGCATAAAGAATTAGCTACATAAACAAACAAGAGGATTGATCATAATTTGAATCAAGAAGAACAACTAAGCATAGGGGAATTGAAAAAGCAATAATAAGGCTAATAAGGAAGAATTCAACACAAGATCTAAAGCTAGGGAAAATGGAAAATTGAATCAAGAACGAAGATTGGCAAGGGTGGAGAACACCACTTGCCTGAACCGAGGCGATGCCGCGACGGCTGCTCTCCTCTTCCTTGCCTTGCTTGCTCCCTTGCTCTCTTGCTTCTCTTTGGAATGAAGAAGAAGAAGATGAAATGAGAAACCCAAGTCTCTGTTTCGACTTATTTCCTCCAGAACAGAGTGAACTGTTCGATGCAGGATCAAGGAAATGAACGGCACAAAAAAACTGGAAAAAGTCGATTTTTCGGGCCGGTCACGCCCTGTGTCACGCCCGTGACACAGGGCGTGTACCATAAGCGGCGCCGAAAGGCGGCAATTCCCGTTTATCCACACGGTACACCGGCCGGGTACACGCCCGTGACGGGTCGGTCACGCCCGTGACCTAGGGCGTGTAGCCCGTGTCTCGACACCTTGTCGACAGAAAGTGTCGACACTCGACCCATCTTGACACGCCCTGTGACACGCCCGTGTCACAGGCCGTGTCCCCTCTGTCGACACTCGACACTCGATACTCAACGCTCGATACTCGACGCTCGATACTCGAAACTCGACGAAGCGGGACACGGTCCGGGACACGCCCGTGTCACGGGGCGTGTACCCCATTCGTCGAGCTCAACTCGACGCAAGAAAAATCGTCGAGTCAAGGAGGTCACGCCCAGGTCACGGCCTGGGTCACCCCCGTGTCAGGGGCGTCTCGCCACAAAAACGACCATTTTTCCCTTTTTGAAAAAATGTTTCTGAGACGTCCTAGACCATTTTTGCCTGAAGCACTTTTTACTTTTTTTTTTTTTTCCTGAACCAGCAACTTATTTTGAGCTACATTACCCGGGCGCGAAAAAGTGCAAGCATTCTTAAGAGGCCTCACCGAGTCCCTCATATGGACTCCGGTTTACTGGGGAATCGTGCAACTCGGCAAACAAAACAGCCACTCGCAAGCCCGCGGGAAAAACCATGCTCAAACTACAGTCAAAACCGTCACGCCCATCATGCGTACGTAATCAAAAATCCGGGGCGTTACATCCTAGGCCGTGTACCCCTATGCAGGCACCAAAATCCCTTTTTACGCGACCAACTCAAATACAATTTTCGGGGCGTTACATATCGCGTGTCGAGTGTCGAGTGCAGACAATACGGCCTGCGACACGGGCGTGTCACAGGACGTGTCAGTTGCACGATTCAGCCGGGAATGCATGTGCCTGAGGACACAAGTTGTGTCCTGGTGAACACGGCTTGGGGACCTGCGTGTCCGCAATGACGTGGCCTGCTCGGGTTGAACTGTAGATGTGGGCTTGTTGGTTGACATGGCCAACAACACGG